>CM031241.1:92045623-92645623 GCA_018340775.1 Taxus wallichiana var. yunnanensis | reverse complement strand
CAAAGCAGAAATGAGAGTGCCAGAATCACTCCTGATAATGCATCCAACACCTAATTTACTAGGGTTACCCCTAGAGGCCCCATCAAAGTTAGTTTCCACAAGCCCTTAGGGGAGGATGCCATTTGGCCCTTTTTCTTCTGATTAATTTCTCAACTTGGGAAAGACCTTTTTGATGATTGAACCAGGACTGGGGAGTTTGATGAGAGGCCAAGATTTTTTGATTGTCGCATCTCTAGAAGAGAAAGTGGGGTTCGAGAGACTGTTTTTGCTGACATTTTTAGAGATGGCCACTTCCAACTTATTTAGAAAAATAGGGAGCTCAAAGCAGATTGATCCCTAAAAAAACGAAGATTACGCTCCCACCAAATGTGCCAAATAAGGAAAAAGGAGCAATGAGCCAGATAGAACTGAGAGAACTACCTTGACCACACCTAGGCCAAGATAGGAGAGTATCAACAATATTATTACAGGGGGCCCAAACAAGATTCAATTTGGAAAGAAGCCAAGTGCCAACAGTTGGAAGCAAAAGAACAAAAAAGAAATAAATGATCCTGATCTTCCTCGGCTTCACCATAGAGCACACATTTGGAGGGACCGACATAACCCCATGATCTTCTCCTCACTTGAGTAAGAACTTTCTTTTTAAAAACCAACCAACTGAAGATAGCCACCTTAGGCAAAAGACTAGGGTGCCAACAACCATAGGAGCAGGGAGAACCCAAACTCGACTAAGAAATGAGATGAGCATAACCGGCTTTCACTGTATAAGTGCCTGTGTTATCACCGAGCCATAACAGATTATCTTCTCCTTCATTGAAATGAACATGCCTGGCCCGAAGGGCTTCAGATAGAGTAGAAGATTCTTGGAGGGAGGCACCAATGGTCGAAATATTTTTCCATTGCCAGGATGGTGAGCCATTCGGATGCTGGCGACCAAAATCAGCTACTTTAGTGCCCCATGAAACACTGGTGGCATTCATAACTCTGTTAAGATTGGGAATAAGGTTAAGCGGGTGAGACCCATTCCAGCTGTCCTCCCAAAAGGTGGCCAATTGACCATTGTTGATTTCCAAGAGACCGAGTCAGTGATCAAGGATTTGCAATTGCATAAAAAGTTCCAAATATGAGAGCCCTTAGGGAGCTCTTGGCTGGAGAGTAGGAGCTTTGGGTGACCCGCCTCAAGATATTTATGTGAAAGAACCTAAAATGCCAACTGCTTAGAATCGGAGATAAAATTCCAAACAAGTTTGGCACCAAGAGCCAAATCTGAAGAGCCAAATCCAAAATGCCTAGGCCACCAAGAGATTTGGGAAGCTTGACAGTCTCCCACTTCACCAAGTGGAATTTTCTCTCTTCATTATTCCCTTGCCAAAGGAAGGTTCTGACTAATTTCTCAATTTTGTGCAAGACAGTCTTTGGAATCATCAAGACCGACAACATATATATCGGGAGGGCCAGGAGGACTGAGTTGATTAGGAGAGCTCGACCAGCCAAGGACAACCATTTTCCTTTCCACGAAAGTAATCTTGCTGACAAAGAGTTGAGAAGCCCGTCCCAAAGATTCACTTTACCATTGCTAGAAAAGAGAGGGATACCCAAATATTTGTTGGGAGGGAACCCACCACAAAGCTTAAAATTTCCTTTATCCTACCCTGTAATCTAGGTGCGACATTGAAGAAGAAAATAACAGATTTGTGATAGTTGATTACCTGACTTGAGGCCGACGAATAAGAATCCAGTATGGAGGAAAGGCAACGGGCTTCCGTAATGGATTGTCGACATTAAAATTTTCCTCCGTAATTTCTATTTTATTATGTATGTATTAGGAATAGGATGTTGTTAAGTATGATTAGTAGTGGCGTCTGATAGAAGATAACGATGCCATCAGTACGGTGCCACCAATAAAGTAGAGTATGGTAATAGTCAAAGTACAATAGGAATGTTGTGGTAAAAAGTAAATATTTGTCGTAAGTGGTCCAGTAATGTTAAAATGTCAAAGCTTAGGTAAGTAGAGAAGTAGGGTCTACATGATTAGGAATTAGAAATATTATATTTGTAATAAGGACAAAGAGTGATGTCATAAATATTTTGTGTATTTTATTTGTGGAAAAGTCTAAAAAGGTGGAACCCATGTGAGATGATAAGGTTTATCTTATCTTAGAAGATAAACCTACATGTAAAGGCAAGAGTTTAGGCATGGAATATGATTGGCGGAAGAGATTTCCTATCCTATCTTAGAGATAGGGTGGATAATCCTGAATTCCTATAAATAAAGAGGCCACCCCCTCATTTAGCATAGAAGGAAGTAGTGAGAAATATTGTATGAGTAAGTGTGTAAAGGAAGCCATCATTTAGAAGGTGTGTTAAAGAAGCCATTGTGAAGTTTCTCCCATAGTTATTGTTGGAAGGCAAGTGAAGTTAGTAACACTTGAAGTACCTCATGGGTGAGATTGTAACAATTTCATGTTGATATTATAATTTACACTTATATTTTAGATTTGTCATCATTCCTTCGTATCATAGTCTATGGTATTCTTGTGTTATGTTTGTTGTTGTGTTTCCAAATTACATCCACCAAACTAAAGGTGTGCATTAGTAAATAATCATAGCATGAGGAGTTCTCGGTGGAGAATTATCATAGTGCCAGATTGGTGATGACATTTTGGTTCCATTACGGGACCATTCCTCGTTGGTGGATTTTCTGGAGAGATATTCCCACTTAGTCAGAAATCATTTGGAGGGTAACCTTGTTTTTACTGTGTATAGTAGTTACCATGGTAAAGTCACTTTTACCATGAATAGTATTTACCACAGTAACTTTACTTTTTACCGTGAATAGTATTTACCACAGTAACTTCACTTTTTATTGTGAATAGTGTTTACCAACGGTAAATTCAGTTTTTACCATGATAAGTCAAGTTTTACCATATTTTACCATGGTCATTCCTATTTTACTATAGAAAGATGTAAAGTCACTTTCTATTATAGTGATTCCAATTATTTATGCACATAAGTCTTGTTGATTGTACTTGTGGGTTGGTATTTCATTGTGGTTACTTTTGAAAATGGGGAAGATTCCTATTTTTTCAGCCCAATCTAATGAAGATGCTTCCTCTTTCATTCAAGAGTTTAAACGATCTTACATTTGTAATGGCCTCATAAGAAGAGAACAATGGACTGAATTTTTTCCTACCTTTTTAGATGGTCTTAGGTGGTTTGAAACACTAGGTGATAATGTGAAAAACTCATGGGATTTATTAACTGAACATTTTCTTGAAGAATTTGGTGAACAAAAAAAATATGCAGATCTCATGATCAATATCACAAAGCTATCCCAAGGAGAGAAGGAGAAGATAAGGGATTATCATGCTCGTGTTCTAGAGATAAGGAGGAAGCTCGATGCCTATATCCGGAAGGAAGGATTAGCATATGGGTTGATGAATGGCGTGGATAATATCCTCTGTAAGCACTTCATTCTTAGGATGAAACCGAGAGATCGACAACGAGTGAAGTATGACCGCTACCATTGAACAAGGAAATGAGATTGTAAGAAGGTAAGAAGAAAGCATGGAAGAGGAGCCCAAATAAATTATCTGCTAAGGTAGAGCCTACACCAACACCTTTGGTCCAGAATCCACAACCAATCTCGGTGAGAAAAAATATTTTCCCTAGTACATCTACTGAGTATGAAGATCTACTCAAGAAGATGGGTCAGTTAACTATTAATCTTCTTCAAGGAAATGAATTTAGTTCTCAGGGAGGAGATAGAGGTCCAAAAAGAAATATTTTACAGTTGTATGTTATGATTGTCATAAAAAGGGTCATTATAAGTATAATTGTCCAGATAGAGCTTCTACATCTGGTACAAGAGATAATGATAAAGGAAAAGCACATGTGAATTCTTTTGATGTAGTAGATAGGAGCATAAATAATGAAGCAGATGTGTTTGTAAAAAAAAGAAAGAAAGAAAAAGATAACCAAGATGGAAATGATCCTAAGAAGATGAAAGGAGAAACTAGTAAGAAACATATGAGAAGAAAGTTAGGTGTGCAGGATTTTCTAATTTCACAAGGACAAGGACCATACTCCATCTTAGAAGATCTGTCTAAAAGGCTTGCAAATATTACATATGGTCAACTTGGCTATGTCTTCTGAGAAGAGGTAGGAGCTGCGAAGTGGACTCAATGCTTGACGAAGGAAGGAGGTTGAGGTCCCTATTTTGGAGGAAAAGGAATATCCCTACGCTCCACAAGCTGAGGTATTATGTAATGGTATTTCAATTCATGATGTCTTAGTTGATGGAGGTGCTGCAGTTAATGTAATGACCGAGTCTGTAATGAATATGTTGGGTTTAAAAATTGATCACCCCTTAACACTTATGTTAAGGTCATTAAATAAGGAAAAACTAAACCTAGAAGGTGTTGTTTCAAATGTGGCAATATTTGTTATGGGTGTTGTATGTGTGGTAGAATTTTAGGTGATGAAAAATGGTACTATTGTGTACCCAATGTTGTTGGGAAGGCCATGGCTAAGGAGAGTTCATGCAAGAAACTACTGGAATGAAGGCTTCATGACACTTGGATGTGGTAGAGAGAGGGTGAAGATAAACGTGATCCCTCGGCATCATAAGGCAGAACCTGTGGATTCAAGTGATAAAAATGATGATTGGACATCTCTCGATTACTCTAGTACTAGTGAAGTGGACACAGAAGATGAAGAAAGTGAGGTTTATGTTTCGGTCATGGATATCCTTCCAGTCACACCGACTCATGAACCCATAAGATTATCTGAAGAAGAAATTGTTGATCATCTCTAACAAATAAAGATTGGTGATGTTGTGATGGAGAGTGAGAAGGAATCCTACCTCCATCTCTTTCGAAGGTACATACACCTATTCGATTTTGATTACAAGAAACTCCGTCAAGTAAGTTGGGTAGAAAATTCTATTGAGCTAGTAGATGGTGCTAAGCCCATAAAGCAAATTCCATATAGAATGAATCCTAATTTTTTCAAGACTATAAAAGAAGAAATAGATAAGTTGCTTGATGCATGATTCATATTTGTTGTGGAGAATTCAGAATGGGTTTCTCCCATTATGATCTCAATAAAAAAGAATGGGAAACTATGCATTTGTGTTGATTATAGGAAGCTCAACAAGGAAACAAAGAAGGATCATTACCCTCTTCCATTCTCAAATCAGATCTTGGATGAAGTAGCTGGCTAGAAGTGCTATAGTTTTGCCGATGGATATAACAAATACAACCAAGTTTGTATAGCAGAGAAAGATCAGCTAAAGAGCACATTCACCACTCCTTGGGGAACATTTGCTTATAGAGTTATGCCTTTTGGGTTGTGTAATACTCCGGAAACATTCCAACACTTGATGAATAGGGTGTTTGAACCCTACATTGGAAACTTTATTAGAGTATTTCTGGATGATATTTTCATCTATGGGAGCAAGATGGACCAATTGCACATATGGAGACATCATTTCAAAGGTTAGATGAAGGAAAAGCCTCACTAAACCCTACAAAGTGTGTCTTTGGATGTTCTAAAGGCATTTTGTTAGGGCATGTTGTATCTAGAGATGGTATTGGTACTGATCCTGATAAAGTTTCAAAAATCAAAGAGTTACCATTTCCTATGAATAGAAGTAAGTTGAGATCATTTTTAGGCCATGTGGGTTACTATAGAAGGTTCATCAAGAATTTCTCAAAGATTGCACAGCCACTAACCTCAGTTCTTGAAGAAGGATGTTACTTATGAACCAAAAAATAAGGCGCATGAAGCTTTTAAACAACTGAAGGAAGCCCTGGTGTCTTCACCTATTTTAAAGAATCCAGATTGGAGTAAGCCATTCATTGTGTATACCGATTCCTCAGATGCAGCAATAGGAAGTACTCTGAGCCAAAAGGATGAAAATGGGAATGATCATCTAGTTTACTTTGGGAGCAGACAAATGAGCAAGTGTTGAGGTAAATTATACTGTAACTGAAAAAGAGGCTCTAGCTATCATTTTTTTTGTAAAGAAGTTTAGAAATTACTTGCTAGGGAAGAAATTTATAGTTGTAATAGATCATCAGGCTCTAAAATATATTGTAAATAATCCTAACCCATCAGGGAGGATAACAATATGGGTAATTTTACTACAAGAATTTGAATTTGATATTATAGATAGGCCAGGAAAGAAGCATGTCAATGCAGATGCACTCTCTCGAGCCTATGATGGTTTAGGTTCATCTTGTGATGATGATGATTTCCCAGATGCAACATTGTTATCCCTTGACACAATCCCTAGTGAATACATAGATATTTGGAATTATCTGGATGAATTCAAGTTTCCGATGGTGCCAATGCAAAGACTAAGAGGAATATTACTCAAGCCAGTCATCCATATTCTATTCTACATGGAGTATTATTTTGAATAGGACCTGATGGATAGTACAAGAGGGTAGTTGGACGTGATCAAGGGAAGGAGCTAATAGAAGAATTCCACAATGGTACATGTGGAGGACACTTCTTTGGAAAACTTACAACAAGAAGGATCTTGGATGCAGGTTATCATTGGCCCACTCTTTTTAGAGATTGTTATAATTATTGTAAGACGTGATATTTTCAAACACATGGTAACCGTAAGACTTCATTAGCTCCATTATGTCCTATTCTTCCACTTGGTCCCTTTGAAAAGTGGGGAATAGATATTGTAGGTCCACTTCCAACTACCCCATGCCAAAATAAGTATATTGTAGTTGCCACAGATTATTTAACCAAGTGGGTTGAAGCTAGGCCATTGAAAACAACTTCCATGGATGAAGTGACAAGGTTCATATATGAATGCATTGTCACCAAATTTGGTTGCCCATTAGAAATGTGAATGAGATCAAGGAAGCCACTTCATTAATGAGGTGGTAGAAGCCCTAATCAAAAAGTTTTCTATTAAGCACATGAAGCAACAACATACAAGCCAAGCACAAATGGACAGATGAAATGAAATTTTTTTGTGTTATGTCAAATTCTAGCAAAAGATGCAGCCTTGCAGATACATAAGTGGGATAAAAGGATTCATGTAGCATTGTGGGCATATAGGGCAACATCAAAGTCAGCAACAAGATACTCCCCATTTCAGTTGGCTTATGGCATTGATCCAGTTCTTCCTATTGAGTTTGATATTCCCACTGTGAGAGTTATGAAAAATGAAAGGATGGATGAAAGTGATTCAAGAAAAGAAAGGTTGGTTCATCTTCATTTACTAGAGGAAATGAAAGAAATAGCGAAGGATACAAGCTATAAGAAGAAAATCCAATAGAAGGAGTACTTTGATCAAAAGATCCTTTGGTCTCCATTTAAGGTGAATGACTTGGTTCTAGTATAGATTATATGCAGAGAAAATTTCTTCCCAAATGGATGGGGCCCTAAAAAATAGCAACTGTGCATGAAAATGGTACATATCGATTGGAGGAATTGGATGGCACTCCCATTACGAAATGGGTCAACCATGATAAGTTAAAGATTTTCCAAGCACCAGAATAGTCTACTCGAGGACGGAGTAGAAGCTAGGAAGGGGAAAATGTCGACATTAAAATTTTCCTCCGTAATTTCTATTTTATTATGTATGTATTAGGAATAGGATGTTGTTAAGTATGATTAGTAGTGGCATCTGATAGAAGATAATGGTGCCGTCAATACGGTGCCAATAAAGTAGAGTATGGTAATAGTCAAAGTACAATAGGAATGTTGTGGTAAAAAGTAAATATTTTTCGTAAGTGGTCCGGTAATGTTAAAATGTCAAAGTTTGGGTAAGTAGAGAAGTATGGTCTACATGATTAGGAATTAGAAATATTATATTTGTAATAAGGACAAAGAGTGATGTCATAAATATTTTGTGTATTTTATTTGTGGAAAAGTCTAAAAAGGTGGAACCCATGTGAGATGATAAGGTTTATCTTATCTTAGAAGATAAGCCTACATGTAAAGGCAAGAGTTTAGGCATGGAATATGATTGGCCGGAAGAGATTTCCTATCCTATCTTAAAGATAGGGTGGATAAAGCCTGAATTCTATAAAGAAAGAGGCCACCCCTCATTTAGCATAGAAGGAAGTAGTGAGAAATATTGTATGAGTAAGTGTGTAAAGGAAGCCATCATTTAGAAGGTGTGTTAAAGAAGCCATTGTGAAGTTTCTCCCATAGTTATTGTTGGAAGGCAAGTGAAGTTAGTAACACTTGAAGTACCTCATGGGTGAGATTGTAACAATTTCATGTTGATATTATAATTTACACTTATATTTCAGATTTGTCATCATTCTTTCGTATCATAGTCTATGGTATTCTTGTGTTATGTTTTTGTTGTGTTTCCAGATTACATCCACCAAACTAAAAGCTGTGCATTAGTAAATAATCATAGCACGATGAGTTCCCGGTGGAGAATTATCATAGTTTTGGATTGGTGATGACAAGACGCTTGACCGAAAAAATAAATTATCATCGGTGAACTATAGGTGCGAGAGGGGGAAGGTTAGTGGTTATCCAAAACCCTTGAGCTCCCCGACCTAAAGAGTAACTTTGATACTACGACTAAGAGCCTCAAAGAACTAGGATGAAAAGGAAGGAGGAAAGAGGATCACCTTGCCTTAGACCCTACTACTACTGAAGAAACCTTCAGCAGAACCATTAACCAAAATTGAAAACTGAGGTGAAGAAATACAGTTGAAGATCCAATTACAAAAATGCTTGCCAAAGCCCATAGCTTGAAGGGACTTACAAAGGAATCTCCAATTAATACGATCATAAGCTTTGTTGAAATCCAATTTAATCATCATACCAGAGCGGTTGGAGGAGTGAAGAGTGTGAATCATTTCATGAGAAATGATTATACCATCAACAATAGATCTCCCTGGGATGAAACCACTTTGTTCCTGTGTAACAAGCTTATGAAGAAGAACACTCATCCTTGATGCTATAGCCTTTGAAATGATTTTATAAGATGTATTACAAAGGGAGATCGACCTGAAATCATCAAGAGAGACTGCTTGCGCCTTTTTGGGGAACATGCAAATAAAAGTGTGATTGAGAGCACCAAGGAGCTTGCCTGAACATCTAGATTCCTCCATGGATTGCCAAATGGTATCCCCAATGACATCCTAGAAGTCCTGGAAAAACGAGGTAGGAAAACCATCCGGACTGGGTGCTTTATCCCTTTGTATAGAGAAAACGATCCTGCGAACTTCATCTTTAGAAAAAGGAGATAGAAGTTTAGCGTTGTCAAGATCATCAACTAAAATAGGAATCTGATCAAAGAAAGTACACTTGTTCAACTAGAGGAGAGGCCTCATCACCATTCAGAAGCTTTTGAAAAAACATCACCATCTCTGATTTAATCAGAGATTGAGAAGACAACACCGTTTCATCATCTAACTTTAGTGAGGAGATATAATTGACATTTCTTCTAGCTTTGACAGAAGCATGGAAGAATTTGGTATTTTTGTCCCCATCAGCCAACCAAATTTCATGAGATTTCTATCTCCAGTGAATTTCTTCTTTAAGAAGAAGATCACCAAGCTCACAAAGTAAATATTTTTCATTGATGAAGTCTTCCTGAAACATACCTCTGGAGAAAACCGATTCATTTAGAAGACGCAAAGCATTCTCAACTCTCTGTTTTTCTTGAAAAATATTTTTGAAACAGGAAACATTCCATTCCAGCAATTTGTCTTTTAATAGAGAAAGCTTCTTAGATAGTTTGAACATCCAAGTCCCTTCCACCTCAAAGGAATCCCACCAAGTGTTAATCAGTGGCCTAAGAGAAGGGTCCTGCATCCACATGGACTCAAATTTGAAAGGAGAATGACGTGGCGGGATGTCAAAAGAAATGTTGAGAGAGACAGGAAAGTGATCGGATCCAGAAAGAGGAAGAACATAGTACCATGTGTTGTATCCAGTCTTAGAGACCAGAAAATGATCCAATCGAACAACCATAGAACTAAACCCGATACGCCGATTATTCCAGGTAAACCACCCAGAGCTGGGTTCCACATCAATTAACTTAGTGGAGACAACAAAAGAGGTGAAATCCACTTGAGAGCGAGGCTGCCATTGAATTCCCCTCTTTTATCTTTATCAGAGAGGGTAGCATTGAAATCCCCTGCCACTATTGTCTTGAAGTTCTGGACAGAGTCAAGGATTGTCTGAATCTTCGACCAAAGCTCCCTTTTTTTTAATGGAGTGTTAGGACCGTAAGAATTACATAGAAAGAAGGACACATCAGAATGTTTGATAAAAAATTTACACCAAATGAAATTGGGGTCGACCAATAAAGGCTCGAGACAACAAAAATTGGAATTCCATAAAACTCCCAGACCGCCAGAGGCACCAAGAGAGTCCGAGAAGCATCCTTCCCAACCTTTCCACTTACGAAACTCTAGACTTACAATCCATAGAAGACATCTTAGTTTCTTGAATAAGACATAAGAAAGCTTTAGAATTGAGAGCATAACATCTCAGCAATGTTGTTTGTTAGGGGCATTCAGACCCCTAACATTCCAAGAAAAAGGATCATTGGATCTTCAGAGAGGACCCGCCTCTCCTACTTGAGGATGGAAAAAGGAATGGAGCTGGAGTTGCTTACCTGCTGCAATGTCTTTGAGAGAAAGGATGTTTCTAGAGGGTCGACCAGGATGAGCTTTTGGCCCCCTGTCCATGTTTAGAATGGCAGGAGTCGGTAGGATTGAACTCTTCTGCAAGTTGGCCAAAGACGGATCGATGGGAACATTGTCTGGGCTATTATTAAAATCCTTGGATGCACCATTGATGGATTGAAGCACCTCATCCTTCTCATTTACCCATTTTTCCAGGGAGGTAGCATCTGCACCAAGGCCCAATGTGATACCTTCCTGGAAAAGAGAAAGAATCCGAGTAGAGTCTTGAACCACTGACGTTGTTTCTTTTACCAAGGAGATTGTGCTTAGATCTAGCACTAGCGGCTCATTCACAGGTACAGACCCGGGGAGATCAACAACCTTAATGGGATCAAACCTGGATGAAAGAGGAACAACAGAGTTGGAGACAGAGGATGGTGAAATATTTTTCCTCCAAGCTACAACACTGGAAACAGGAGGATTTTTACAAGATTTTTGTAAATGACCAGGCTGCTTACATTTGAAGCAGCTATCAGAAACCGCCTCATAATCCACTTTCTGTACCCATTGTCCCATGGGGGTGGATATGACTATGAAATCCTTTAGTTTATTGGAGGGATCAATAGAGATGCAAATCCTGGCAAAAGAAGAAAGAGTACCTTCCAAAGTAACAAGGTCTATATGCACAACATGACCTAAGCTGGAGAAAATTTTGGATAGAATGGAGGAGGACCAAAATTCACTAGGTAGTGAATAAAGTCTGATCCAGACATGTAAACCATCCATTTCCACTTGATCAGATCGAAGTGGGTAGACCACTCTTGAATATGTAGACTGATTCTGTGGAGATAAAGTTTTTCCTCTCCAAGGTGTCATCCCTCTGTCTTTGAATCATGGAGGATAACAAGAAAAAACCCCTCTCCAGGAAATGAATGTGGAGGCCACTACCCCACTGAGTGTCGCACCAGCTGCATATTCCTTCAACCGAGAGATGATGACCCATGAATTTTTGGGGTGTGGAGCCCTTTTTTGGTCTTCTTGAATTAGTATTGAAGTTCGGAGCTTGAATGGTTAAGTTTGGAGACTTCAGAGCATTTGCAGTCATTTGCTTTGTGACGTTGTTGTGCAATCAATGTGTCATTCTTTGTGATGTTGTTGTTAATTAGTGTTAACATCGGGATTGTTTTTCCAACCGTGGGAAGTTGAAAGATCATGACTTTCAAACTTCTAGGATCAGCTTTAGGACTTCTTAAGAGGATTGTAATCCTATAAATATAGGTGTTAGGGTATCTTGAAGATATCTTGAGTGTTCAAGAGGTATTGAGTCTTAATGATCAAGAGGTGATAAATAGTGATCAAGGTTAAGCAATTGGGTGTCAATTGTGGTTTAGATGTGGTTTAGCATCTTTGGAATTCTGTTGTGAGTTCATAACTAAGAGAATACTATGAGAGTTTGTTTTACTCTTGTTGATAATAAAATTTGAGAAAGTTCTTGGTGGACGTAGCCCACATTGGGTGAACCACGTTAAATCTTGTCTTGTCTTCTTTTGTGCATTATTCATTTATGTTGTTATATTTCTGCAAGTATAATTCTACTATATAGTTTCCTACTATTGTGGTTTGAGGAATTGTTTCCACATATTTGTTCTCTAATTCCTAACAATTGGTATCAGAGCTTTGGTGGTTTTTGCTGAAGTTGTAAATCACAGGAAAGTTTAGCTTGAGTGGGAGCTATGAAAGATGAGGGCAGATCGAGGGTTGAGAAGTTCAATGGGAAAAATTTGGTTTGTGGAAGATGCAAATGGAGGATTACTTATATCAGAAGGACCTCCATGTTCATTTGGCTGGAAAAGCAAAGAAACCTACAGCCATGTTGGATGAGGATTGGGAGTTTCTAGATAGAAAGGCACTCGGGGAAATTCGTTTATGCCTTGCATCTTCGGTTGCTTTCAATATATCACAGGAGAAGACCACGGAAGGTCTCATGAGCATGTTGGGAAAGTTATATGAAAAACCCTTTACCTCTAATAAAATATTTTTGATGAAAAAGTTATTTAATATGAAGATGTCTGAGAATGGTTATGTTGTTGATCATTTGAATGAATTTAATACAATTGTGAGTATGTTAAACTTAGTAAAAATTGACTTTGATGATGAGGTCGGGCTTTGTTGATTTTATTCTCCTTGCCGGATAGCTTGGACAACTTGGTTAAGGTGTAAGTAATTTAGTCTCTATTAACTCAAAGCTGAAGTTTGAGGATGTAATAGGTGTGATCCTAAGTGAGGAAATGTGAAGGAAGAACACCGGAGATTCTTTACTTACTGGAAATGACTTTGACGATGGAGAGAAAAAGGAGACAAAAGAAATAGAGGGAAAGGTAACCGTGAGAAGTTGAATGATCACGAAAGGTCAAAGTCCAAGAGTAAGTTAGAATGTTGGCAATGTGGGAAGGTTGGTCATGTTAAGAAAGATTGTGGGCTCTTTGGGATTAGAAGAACAAGAAGAAGGAAACTAAAGAGGTAAATTTGGCAAAGGTGATGTTTTTCAAGACGCCTTAATTCTTTCTTTAGATAATAATTGTTGAATCTTGGGTGTTAGATTCAAGGGCTTCTTTCCATGTCACCCCACATAGACATTACTTTACTAATTTTGTTCAAGGTGATTTTGGACATGTATATCTTGGTGATGATGAACCATACAACATAGTAGGGAAAGGTTGTGTTCGGGTGAAAATGTAGAATGGGAACACATGGCTACTTAAGGACATCAGGCATGTGCCTAAGTTGAGGCAGAACTTGATATCAGTGGGACAACTGGGTAGTGATGGATGTACGGTCAGTTTTACAATGGATTCTTGGAAGGTTACAAAGGGAGATCTTGTGGTTGCAAGAGGTAAGAAAAATGGTACTTTGTATTTAACCAGTGGTGCTGATTATTGCAATTTAGTTGCTGTAGATGGAGATGTAACTTTGTGGCACCTAGAGACTCGGTCATATGAGTCATAAGGGCATGTAGATTATAAAGGACATGTTTCCCAGATTAAAGGAGTTAGATTTGGACTTCTGTGAGGACTGTGTTTATGGGAAACAGAAGCGGGTGAGATTCCTCAAGGTTGGACCTACTAGGAAGGAGAGTAAGTTGGAGTTAGTACATACAGATGTATGGGGGCTAGCTAAGGTAAACTCTATTAGTGGTTCATGTTATTACATCACTTTCATTGATGATGCAACTAGAAAATTTTGGGTATATTGCATTAGAAAGAAATCTGATGTGTTTGAAACTTTCAAAAGATGGAAAGCCTTGGTTGAGAATGAAACAAGTCTCAAGTTGAAATGTATTAGGTCGGATAATGGAGGGGAATATTACAGCAATGAATTTCTTGATTACTATTTGGTAAATGGGATCCGTAGGAAAAGAATGGTTCTAAATACTCCACAAGAAAATGGAGTGTCAGAGAGAATGAACAAGACAATCATGGAGCGTGCTAGGTGCATGAGGTTACATGCGTGGCTTCCACTCATGTTTTGGGTGGAAGTGGTAAGCATAGTTGTTTATCTGATTAACAGAGGACCCTATATGGCCTTGGATGGAGGTATACCTGAGGAGGCTTGGTCTAGTAAGAAAATTGATTACTCATTTCTTAGAGTATTTGGATGTGAGGTATTTATTCACATTGATAAAGATGATAGGACCAAGTTAGAGGCTAAGTCTGAGAAATTCACCTTTGTTGGATATGGTGAAGATGATTTTGGTTTCCGTGTTTGGAGTCTTAAAGAAAAGAAAATATTTCGGTCTAGAGATATTTTTTTAATGAAAAATCATGTATAAAGATCAGTTGCAAGAATAGAAAGAGGAATCAAAGAAAGAATACATAGTGTTAGAGGACATTGCAGATAGCAAGGTGTCCAAGGGGCTGGTTCAGGTACAACATGTTCCAGCACAGCCAGTTTAGGTACCTACTCATCAAGAACCCCAAACTCCTGAGGTGAGAAGGTCTTTTAGGGTAAGAAGGGAACCTAAATGATTTACTCCATCTTTGAATTATTTATTTCTCACTGATGCGGTGGAGAGCCGAGTGCTTTGAGGAAGAAATGAAGGTGGATGCCAGAAGAAGTGGGAGCAGGCCATGGATGAAGAGCATAGATCTATTATGGAAAACTAGACTTGGGAGCTGGTGGAACTACCCAAGGGTAAGAGAGCATTACAGAACAAGTGGGTGTATAGAATCAAAGAGGAAGATGGAGGCAGGAAACGATACAAGGCCTAGTTGGTGGTCAAAGGATTTGCACAGAAGAAAGGTATAGACTTTGATAAAAAAAATTCTCGGGTTGTTAAAATGACTTCTATTAGGACTGTTCTTGGTTTAGTTGTAGTAGAAGACCTACACTTAGAACAGTTGGATGTGAAGACTATATTCCTTCATGGTGAGTTGGAGAAGGAATTGTACATGTAGCAGCCATAGGGTTATGAGGTCAAAGGTAAGGAGAGGCTAGTGTGTAAATTGAAGAAGATCTTGTATGGCTTGAAACAATCTCCACGGCAAAGTGGTACATGAAGTTTGATAGTTTTATGTAGGAGTAGGGTTACTCCAAGTGTCACTCAGACCATTGCATGTACATCAAGAAGTTTCTTGATAGTAGTTATATTATTTTATGCTTGTATGTAGATGATATGCTTGTTGCAAGGAAGAACATGTAGGAAATAAAGGTACTCAAGAAGCAACTAGGTGACTCCTTTTCTATGAAGGATTTGGGGGCAGAAAAAAAAATCCTTGGTATGAGAATAACTCGAAATAGGAAGGAGAGGAAGCTGGTATTATCTCAAGAAGAGTACATAAATAAGGTCTTGGAGAGGTTTAGTATGCAGGATGCTAAACCGGTTGGTACTCCTTTGGTAGGTCACTTTAAATTATCAAAGGAGTAGAGTCCCAAGACTGAGGAGGATAGAATCTAGATGTCCAGGGTACCGTACTCATCAGCAGTTGGTAGCTTGATGTATGCTATGGTATGCACTAGGCCTGACATTTCCCATGCAGTGGGAGCAAGTGAGAAGGTTTATGAGTGATCCAGGTAGAGAGCAATGACAGGAAGTAAAGTGGATCCTTCAATATTTGAGAGGGACCATGGGAGCAACATTGTGTTTTGGTGGATCAAACACTACATTATGTGGATATGTAGATTTGGACATGGCAAGAGATTTGGATAGCAGGAGGATCACGAAGGGTTATGTATTTATGGTTGGTGATACAATGGTGAGTTGGATTTCATGGTTACAAAAGGTTATGGATTTTTCAACCACAGAGGTTGAGTATGTTGCTGCCACAGAGACAAGCAAGGAGATGATTTGGCTATAGCAGTTTCTTGATGAGTTGGGTCATAAGTAGGAAGTTAGGAGACTACATAGTGATAGTCGAGTGCTTTATTAATTTGGTGAAGAAATTTGCTTTCCACTCTAAGACGAAGCACATTCAAATTTGAGATATCATTTCATTAAGACAACTTTGGAAGAAGATAAGTTGAAGCGGAAAAGATTCATACAATCAAGAATCCTTGGATATGATGACCAAGGTGGTCACAAGGAGAAGTTGAAGTTGTGTTCAACTTTGATTGGCCTTCATGGTTGATAATGAAGGGTTAAGAAATTTGTTCGGTGGAAACAGATCTCCAAGTGGGATATTGTTGGGGTGTGGAGCCTGTTTTTGGTCTTCTTGAATCAATGTTGAAGTGCTGGAGCTCGAACAGTTAAGTTTGGAGACTTCAGGAGCATTCTACAGTCATTTGTTGTGACATTACTGTGTAGTCACTGTGTTGTTGCTGCGATGTTACTGTTAACATGTTGTTAATTGGCTGTTAATGTCGGGACTATTTTTCCATCCATGGGAAGTTGAAAGATCATGACTTTCAAACTTCTAGGGTCGGCTTTAGGACTTCTTAAGAGGATTTTAATCCTATAAATAGAGGTGTTAGGGTATCTTGAAGATATCTTGAGTGTTCAAGAGGTCTTGAGTCTTAATGATCAAGAGGTGATCAAGAGTGATCAAGGTTAAGTAATTGGGTGTCAATTGTGGTTTAGATGTGGTTTAGCATCTTTGGAATTTTGTTGTGAGTTCATAATTGAGAGAAGACTATGAGAGTTGTTTTACTCTTGTTGATAATAAAATCTGAGCAAGTTCTTGGTGGATGTAGCCCACATTGGGTGAAGCACGTTAAATCTTATCTTGTCTTCTTTTGTGCATTATTCTTTTATGTTGTTATATTTTTGTAAGTATAATTCTGCTATATAGTTTCCTACCGATGTGGTTTGAAGAATTGTTTCTACATATTTGTTCTCTAATTCCTAACTGAATTTAGCGAAGATAGCTCTTTCCCTGAGAAGGGTGAGCTGTGCTTCTAAGTCATCCGAATCCACTAGTGAGACAGAGAAAAAATCTGTATGAATTGGATCGAGACAAGGTGAATTGATTAAGGTATTAGCATTAGCAACACAAATATCATCTCGATAATTTGGGCCCTAGGTGATTCTACAAAGTCTTGCTATCGATGATTTGTGGCCCACATCCAAAGATGTTTCCAAAATATTGGGGGAGGCGTGACCGTTGTAGATTTTAAATTTTGAAAAAATGACCATTCTGTTCCATTACGTTGCCGCTTCCCCTTTATCGTTGCTCCACCCCAAAAAAAACCGTTATGTACATGTTTATGGAGGATTTTCCGCATCATAGATCTCTCTCTGTCTCATCCCATCTATATTTGATAGGATCTTTGGGTCTGTCTAGACTATCCCAAGTCGCCTTTGCCTAACTTCGATCAAATTATACCACCTCCCTCATCTTAGGTCTCCTCCTCTACACCCATCTCATCCTTCTCATCCCAAATAACTCTATGTCCTCCCTAGGCTATGTAGGAAAACCATGGTATGGCCACCATCTCACTTGGACCACATCTAACTTTGCACACCTTTCGATATACCACTCTCTCTCTCTCTCTCTCTTGTCCCCATGAGTCCGATCAACTCGCCATCTCACAAATCCAAAAGATAACTAATGTGATCCCTTGTAATCTATGGGATCCCTAGTGGCATGATGACCATAATGTGCTCATAGGCCCAATGATGTAATATGAACGCAAAATCTACCCCCAACCTCCTCTAGGTTGCATACATCCATAACTCATGATAGACATGTGCTAGTAAAGAAGGAAAAAATGCAAAAATCTTTGATGATCTATGATATCAGCAGTTGCACCCACCAATGTCCATGGAAATATCGCACCCTAGAGTATAGAAGTGCATAGCCAGAGATGACCATCATAAATACACATATCAATCTACTCCTCGCCACTCTTGGCTTATATTTCATCTCATAGCTAAATGCCCTAGATGTGAAGGTAATCTATGGGGCATTGGATCCAAATAATTGTGTCAATACCCCAAATCTACTATCAATTATGATAGGATATATGGGCTCCCCCTCTATCCAAAGCCCGAGAATGTGGTATACATTCTTGAGTGTGACTATCATCTCGCTAGTCCTAAAACAAAATGTGGTAGTGCACAAATCCCATCTATTCACCAATGCAATCATTAGTCCCACATCTCGTGAAACTTTTTGGTAGTGACGGAATCCAACCAACCATACTATGGTCCAAAGTGGTCCCACTCTGCATTCATCATGTCTCCTCTAATTCACGGTCATATCAGTGAAAATTTTTCTTTGAGATACAAGGTATCTCTATCCTGTAAAATCTAATTAAAAAAACAATCATTAGCCTCTCGCATATGTAAAAATCATCAAAAATAAAAATATGCATATCCTATCCCTAGGTCGACGTCAACCCAGACCTTGTGTCAACACCTCCTAGCTTAGGTCGATGCCTTATAAGGCCTGGTCGACAGTGACCATACCTAGTTGCTAGTGACCACCCCTTGCGCCAACCCCAAAATTTAGAAAAATACACAAAAATAAATAAAAATAACCAAAAATATTAAAAACTAAGATAGGGTTTAGGCACTTACCATCCTCTAAGTCCTATGAGGATTCTTTTCTACTCCACCGACCTCCATCTCACTCAAATTCTTGATTCTCTTCTCTGTTCAGAGATCTCAAAAGTTAACTCACACAGTAAAAATGATCATCATCGGATGAATTTAGGGCTTATATATCCCACCAACCCTAGTCATCATAAACCCCCTTTAGGTTCACCGCCACTTTACCCTAATCACCGATGACCCCGTCTAGTCATGATCAACCCAACCTTACCTTCGTTATTCTTATCACTTCTTATCTCCTTTTGATCAACCCTTGCTTTCAAATTATATTTTCTTCCATTGTTGTCTTGTGTGTTTCTTATACCACACCTTTATTTTTCCCATTGGGCTTCGTTATCTATCTCATATTTTATTTTGCATCATCTTTCCTTTACATCCATCTTCGTGTTTCCTATAGGGGTAACATTATTTTACTCTTTTTGGTCCCACCCCAGATGTATATCTTTGATTCCTCCTTTAAGTAGGACATCACATTCACTTCCCCCATTATTTTGTCATTACCCTTGTCTCGACCATTTTTGCATTTGTTTACGCATATTTGATGTCTACCTTTGAACCGTTGGTCTCCCAATGTGCACATACATTTGAGTGGATTCCCCTTGGATCCCCTTCATTTTTAGTGGTTTTTCTAACTCATTGGTCTCAGTAGGATATTTCCTTCATATCCATTGATGTTATACTTTTTCCCTATTGAAGTGATTCCAAAATCACAGCCATTGTTTTGTTTATCCTCATTTGGGACATCTTATCTCATCATCTTATTTTTCTCATCATTTCCACCTTTTCTTCATTCATTTATCCCTTTCAAACTCGTGATTGATTCCTCTTCATGTCATCAACCCCTAGTTTGAGGGGGAGAAACTCATCTATCATCTTTTCATATTTTTTTGTTTTTGTTTCATGGCTTGCCTAATGCACACCATTCAACAAAAGGGGAAAATTTAGACACCAATTTTTGGTATCACTACCCCTCACCCCCATCCACTCTCTGTCATCTTTTCACATACATACCTCTCTTCCCATTCAAATTTTCTTTTTCCCTAAAAATTCAATTTATTGCACTTATAATTATTTCACACCTTTGTTCCTCCTTAATCCCCCTTACATTAATCATCCCTAATCATCATTAATTATTTTAAACCCCCATTTAATTCATTTATTCTCCCTAAATCCTCCATTTTATCCTCCCTAGGTTTGTATTTAATAAATTCACCTTCCCTTTTCCTTTATTTAATATTTTCCACCCTCCACCTACCCATTTACTCATCCTAAGCAACCCTAACTCGTCCTAACCCTTCAAAACCCTAATCTCGCCTCTTATGGGATCTTTGCCTCAAGATCGTCACCTTTCCACTACCTAAATGGATGGATCTCTACAATCGGTGGTGACCCATCCGGTTTGCTATCAACCCTATAAAGCCACCCTACCCCTCCTTTCGTCAGGATGCAATTTTAGATACTTCGTGCTTTCTTATGATCTTGCCTTCATTTTGTGATTTCTCTGCGATTACTACCACCATCTTGGATATATTTTGCCTCACTTTTGGAGAGTTGGAGATTTTTCTCTCTTACATGCTTGGATACATTAGTACAATTTCATCATTATATTCTTCATTAGATCTTGTGCAGGTTCAACTATCATCTTGGAGACCTATCTCTACCTTCTCATCTCTTCACATTCCGTATGAAAATATTTGTTCTTGCCCAATTTTCTTCATCCAACCCTAGATCAGCTCCATTCGCCATCAACCCTTCCTAGTCACCGTTGACCCAACCTTTATTTTGTTAGCCTCTCTATCATATATATCCCCAGTCATCTCCTCTCTAATTCCACAGTCATTTCAACCTCATATCCTATCGTTCTACCATCTCTCTCACCCCCGATCTATTCTACTAGCCAAGTCACTCTTTGAATCATCCAGGTCACCATCAACCAAATCCATCTTCATTAAATTTAACTTTAGATTTCATAATTTTATTACATCCTTTTTGTTAAATCTATTCTAAGAGCTCTTGCAGGTTCTTGTTTGTCATCTTTGTTCATCATCAACTTAAGATCCACCTTCAAGACCATCATATTTGTATCTTCGTCACTATTTTATTTGATCTACTCCAATCATCGCCGACGGGCCTTACGGTCTTGGGTCACCTGTAAAAGCGCACATGTTTGGTTTGATTTTTCTTAGAGCATATCTACATTTTATCATCTTTATTGTATTTCCATTTCTATTACGGTTCAAACTCTGTTACATTTAATTTATCAAAATTTTATGTTATCTTTATAAAAATGTGGGTTGAAAATTATCCTAGGAATTTTTCACTTTTAGGGACTGAAATTGTTGGAAAACCCACCCATTTATCTACTAATCCATTTTTGTTGAGTTTCTCTTGATTTACAAGTCACCTAGCTCGGTATGAGGAAGATCTCTCATTTTACGCTTGTACATATCATCATCCCATCTAGAGGTACCATAAACCCTCTCATACTTGGAGTTTCTTGTTCTCTTGTTGCGATTTCACTAATTTGAAATAGGTAGTGAGGAAACTTGATCAACATTTCTTGAATTTTCTCCTAATCGTAAGAAGGTGATGAGAAATAAATATGTACGCTACTCTGAAATGGTTGTTGGTTCCATTATAAAACCTTCTTGTGAGTTGTTCGTTTTGTTATAAAACCTTATATGGTTGATGGTTCCATTAAATAACCTTATTGTGATTTTTTGGTTCTCTTAGAAAACCTATACAAAGTGGTTTTTGGTTCTTTTAGAAAACCTTCTATATAGTGTTTTAGTTCTCTTAGAAAACCTATACAGAGTGGTTGTTGGTTCCACTAGAGAGCCTTCATTTTGTGGTTGGTGGTTAACCAAGTTGTAAAACCATATGTAAAACATGAACAATTACAAGATAATGTTTTCCCCATGTTCACACCGATGAGATAAAACTAAGTCTCATCTATTGTACACAATAACACTATTCCTTCTCTTAGAAAGTGGATTTAGATGTAATCGTAAGAACTAGATATCTTATTTAAGATAAAATGTAGAATATATTTGATCTATCTTTAAAAATTATATTACAATTTGAATTTTTTCATTTTTTAATATTTTATGTAAGTTAGAGTGCAGTATTGTGTATGAGCAGGTCATTTGATCTCTAGAATGTATTGCAACAAGTGTAAGACTCGCATAACTAAGATTGTATGACTCATAAAAATCACAAAACTCATAAATCTATGACCACAAAAATCAAATAACTAAGAGAGTAGGAATCAAAAATATTTCATGAATCACAATACATAAAGCATAGGAATCGCAAGTCATAGAGTGTAGGGCACGCAAAACTAGCACAAGACTCACAAAAGTAGTGCAGACTCACAAAATCAAGACAAAACTTCTATAACTAAAATTACAGAACTCCAAATGAGAATCGAGAGAGGTTTTTATTCCTCTTATTTCTAAGAAAAAATCTCTCCATTTTTACACAACAATAATAGTTTTGAAGATATCAACATTTGAAGAAGAAAAATTTTAAGTGCAGAACCAACACAAGACTCACTCTAACTAAAATTTCAGAACTCCAAATGAGAATCTAAGAGAGGTTTTTGTTTCTCTTATTTATATAAGGAAAAAAATATCTTCATTTTTACACAATAATAATTGTTTTAAAGATATCATCATTTGAAGTAGAAGGTTTTCAAGTGTAGGACTCACACATGCATCATCAAATTCACTCTAACTAAAGTTAAAGATTTATAAATGAGAATGTGAGAGATATTTTAGTTCCTATTATTGTTATGAGAAAAAACATCTCTTTTTTTTACACATCAACAATAATTGAGGAGATATCTTCATTTTATGTTTCAAAAAATAAGGTTGGAGGAAAGTAAATAAGAAAAAAAAATACAGAGTTCAGTAAAACTATGATATATCCCTCATTTATCAATGAAAATAATAATTTTAAGATGTTTTGGAAATATTACAACAAGGAGCACCAAACCTAGAAAAGGTTTGAAAATATTATTCAAATTGAATTCACAATAACGATCAAAAAATTAGGGATGAGAATATGGCAAGATAGCTGTCATGTTGAAAGATTCAATCATGCAAGAGAAAACTTGACAAATGGAAAGAAGTAGTTAAGTGCACGTGGAAGAGATAGTTCAGTTTAGAGTTTTAGCATTTGATTAAATATCTTTCATAGTTGTATCCTTGTCAAGTGGAAGAAGTAGTAGTTTAATCTAGAGTTGTAGTGTTTGATTAAATCTCTTCCATATTTATCTCCTTGTCAAGTGGAAGGAGTTAAATGAAAGTAGTTAAACTTGGAGTTGTAGTGTTTAAATAAATTACTTCCACATTTATCTCATTGTAAAGTGGAAGATGTAGTCAATTCTTTCCCAAGATTATAGGTAGGTAGTTCTATAATCTTGGAGTAGGGATGAGTTATAAATATCTCTCCAAAGCACTCAATGCAACAGTGGTAGGAGATGGATGATTTTTGTAACATCATTTATGATTAATAAAATCCATAGTTCAAGTTTCTTGGCAGCAACTTATTTTTAGTTTTTAACCCAAATCTAAGGGAAGAGAAAGGGCCCACTCTTACCCAAGGAGGAGGATGGTTTATTTTTTTAGAGTAGATCGTTATTGTTTTACTTAGTTTGTTTAAATCTACTTTGTGTGTTTTATTTTTCTTTGTTTGTGAAGCTTCACTTTTATTTGTTTACTGTTATTTATTTGTTTTCAGTTATTCATTTCACTTTGATAGATTATATTTGATTTTAATAATTTATTTCAATTATTAGATTAGATTCAATTTTAGTTATTGAATTTCCTTTCATGCATTTTCAATTCCAGAGAAAAGAATTGTGAAATCATTATTTCCTTTGGCCCTTTTGCAGATAACATTGGAAACCACTTGGTTTTGACATTCTTTGTGATTAAATGGTGAGGATTGCAACAACCCTCATCATTTTTGGCGTCGTTACCGATGACATGTGTCAATAGGGGTAAGTTGCTAAGTTAAGATTAGTGAGAACAATTTCGTAAGTTTCCATTTAGAATTTTTTTACATAACTCTTTCTCTTGAAATAAAAGACCTTATAGTGAAAAAATATTCTTTTTTTTTGCTTTTTGAGTATGTAGAACGTGAACTTCTTACAAAATCTTAACTTATAGGAGATATTAATTTGGCATTCCTTTTAGAAATTAGTTTATTTTTTCAGTTTTCTTAGTTAAATGCTTGGGCTTAGTGAGAGAAAATCTAGAATTTTTCATTCCTTTAGATGATATAAAAGTATTTGTAGTGACAAAAGGTAACTTTCGAGCTATTTGAGTGAATGGAACATGAATCTCTTATAAATCCTTAGTTTATATTACAAGTTTATTTTTTTCTATAGGATTAGAGATTAACGGAAGATTGACCAAAAATAAACCCCCAAAACAAGCTTTATGCAGATAATAAATATTATAGGGGAATATCTGCTCATTCATGTCAATGCAGGGTTGAATAAACATAAATACCTAGCTATTGTATATGAAGAGATGACAAGCCTCGATCCGTGATTAAAGAGCCATACAAAGGATGAAGAATGCCTACAATGTTTGGTGTTACAAAGATGAAAAATAAGACACTATATTGAATTCTTTTGGTAAAATAAAAGAGATTACATACATTGATTTTACCGTAGTAACTTATGCAAAAAAATTCAACATGTAACTACTAGTTTTCTTTTGAATCTATGATACAAACAAGTAGATGAGTTACCGAATACGAAAATATTTTCTAGAAATAAAAGTCTCTATAGTAACAAAGAGATCTCGATCGCAGTTCTAACCATCATACATGTTGCTAAGGATGTAGATACAAACAACTACATTGTTGATCAACGAGTGCAAAAGAGAGGAAATAATTGAAAACAAGCAAATGGTGTCTATTTTATAAAAAGAAAAAAAAGGAAAGAGTTAAAAACCATCAAATGGCGGATATTTTCCAAAAAAAAGTGAAAAAGAGGAAGGAGTTGAAAACTAGCAAATGACTGCTCTTTTCCAAAAAAATGGGGAAAGTAGAAAACCAAAGCAAATGGTGCTTTTCCCATTTGCAATAAAATATCTTCGATACAATTTTCTATTTTTTCATATCTCTACAAAGTTGGAGTCCTTTGAAACTTAAAAAATTAGTGTTGCTAGTAAAGGTGTTGACTTTCCTTACTATTTTCTCTAACATTACAAAAATAAAGGTTGTGCAACAAAAAGAAAGCATGGATAAATTCAAGATATGTTCCATGTATCTTCTATTATTTTATTCTTAAATAAAATTCTTATTTTTTCGACATGATAATCCCACTTTCAAGAACGTATTGAAAAGAGAAATATTTACTTTTAATAAGGCTTCTAAGTAGTAGATAAGAGACATTGGGTATTGAGAAAAAAATAGAAAGGAAGCAAATAAATTCTTTTGAAAAAACCAGACAAGAAGCCAAGTGTGGGGAGAAGAAGATACAAGCCTACAAAGATATTTGAAAACTACATAAGAGAAGGGTTGATATATACAAAACATATGTTGATTTTGAAAAGAAAAGAAAAAAATACTGATTTTGTGAAGGAAAAATGACAAGTCTTCTACAAAAAGTGAAGAAAAAAAAAAAGAGAGAGGACTCAAGATCAAAATATGCATTGAAATCAACAACATGCATGAGGATATGCATGAAATTAAGTGTGAGGGAGTGATGAGACCAAACTAAGTCTCATCTATTACACAAAATAACACTATTCCTTCTCTTAGAAAGTGGATTTAGATGTAGTCTTAAGAACTAGATATCTTATTTAAGATAAAATGTAGAATATATTTGATCTATCTTTGAAAATTCTATTACAATATGAATGTTTTCATTTCCTAATATTTCTTGTAAGTTGGAGTGCAATATTGTGTATGAGCAGGTCATTTGATCTCTAGAATGTATTATAACAAGTGCAAGACTCACATAGCTAAGAGCACATGACTCACAAAGATCACAACACTCATAAACCTAGGAGTGTAGGACTCAGATAACTAAGAGCATAAGAATCACAAAGAGTGCAGGACTAACAATACATAGAGTGTAGGAATCCCAAGTCATAAAACACGGGACTTGCAAAACTAGCACATGACTCATAAAACTAACACATGACTCGTAGAATCAAGAAAAATTGCTATAACTAATATTGTAGAAATCCAAATGAGAATATAAGAGAGTTTTTTGTTCCTCTTATTCATAGGAGTAAAAAATTCTCTCTGGTTTTACACAACAACAATAGTTTGAAGATAAATTTGAAGAAGAAGGTTTTCAAGTGCAGTACTAGTAGAACCAATACAAAAATCCCTCTAACTAAAATTTTAGAACTTAAAATGAGAATTTGAGAGAGGTTTTTGTTCCTCTTATTTCTAGGAAGAAAAACCTCTCTCTATTTTT
The DNA here is from genome assembly GCA_018340775.1 of Taxus wallichiana var. yunnanensis. Classification (NCBI taxonomy): domain Eukaryota; kingdom Viridiplantae; phylum Streptophyta; class Pinopsida; order Cupressales; family Taxaceae; genus Taxus; species Taxus wallichiana. The sequence goes on along the minus strand of CM031241.1, from coordinate 92,619,498 downwards.
ACACAACAATAATGGTTTTGAAGATATCATCATTTGAAACATAAGGTTTTCAAGTGCAGGACTCGCACATACAACATCATATTTTCTCTAAGCAAAGTTGAAGATATCTAAATGAGAATGTGAGAGATTTTTTTGTTCCTCTTATAGTTAATAGAAAAAAAATATCTCTATTTCTACATAGAAACAATAATTGAGGAGATATCTTCATTTTAAGTTTCAAGTAGAATAAGGTTGGAGGAAAATAAATAAGACAAAAAAACACAAGTTTAGTAAAACTATGATATCTCCCTCATTTCTCAACAAAAATAATAATTTCAAGATGTTTTGGAAAGCTTACAACAAGGAGCACCAAACCCAGAAAAGGTTTGAAATTATGCTTCCAATTGAATTCATAGTAATTATAAAAAAATTAAGGAATACAAATATGGCGGGACAACTGTCATGTTGAAATATTCAATCATGCAAGAGCAAACTTGGAAAATGGAAAGAAATTGTTAAGTTCATGTGGAATATATAGTTCAATATAGATTTTTAGTGTTTGATTAAAATCTCTTTTATAGTTATCTCCTTGTCAAGTGGAATAAGTAGTAGTTCAATCTAGAGTTGTAGTGTTTGATTAAATATCTTCCATATTTATCTCCTTATCAAGTGGAAGAAGTAGTTGAATGCAAGTAGTTAAAATTGGAGTTGTAGTGTTTGAATAAATTCCTTCCACATTTATCTCATTGTAAAGTGGAAGATGTAGTCAAGTCTTTCCCAAGATTATAGGTAGGTAGTTCTATAATCTTGGAGTAGGGATGAGTTATAAATATCTCTCCAAAGCACTCAATGCAATAATGGTAGGAGATGGATGATTTTTGTAACATCATTTCTGATTAATAAAATTCATAGTTCAAGTTTCTTGGTAACAACTTATTTTTAGTTTTTAACCCGACTCCAAGGGAAGAGCAAGGGACCACTCTTACTAAAGGAGGATGATGGTTTATTGTTTTTTAGAATAGATTATTATTATTTTACTTAGTTTGTTTAAATCTGCTTTGTGTGTTTTATTTTTTTTGTTTATGAAGCTTCACTTTTATTTGTTTACTTTCATTTATTTGTTTTTAGTTATTCATTTTTTTTTGATAGATTAGATTTGATTTCAGTAATTTATTTCAGTTGTTAGATTAGATTCAATTTCAGTTATTGAATTTCCTTTCATGCATTTTCAATTCCAGAGAAAAGAATTGTAAGATCATTATTTATTGTAACCCCTTATTCAGATATCCTTGGACACCATTTGATTTTGACATTCTTTGTGATTAAATGACGAGGACTCGCAACAACCCTAATCACACATTAACAAGGGAATGTTAGGAATAATTTTAGGATTAATGTTCACATTATTATTTGTAAGGGTTAAGTGTAATATTCATATATTACATTAGTGAGTTTGAGTGATATTAGTTAAATTGTATATTATTAATAATGAGTTAATATAACTCATATTAATAATATAGTGTGAGAGTATAAATAAATGTAAGTGGGTTGTAATAAACAACTCATATAGATTATTGTAATACTGAGTTGTGAGAAATAATTGTGTGGAGATATTGTTGGAATATGTGAGAGAATAGTAGTGAGTGATCATAGGAGAGATTATCTAGGAGAGATTAATGGGCTGTTATTGGTAAGCCTCATCTCCTTGTTTCTAGGAAATGGAAATAATATATATGTAATCTCTTTGTAAGCACCATGTAATTGCTCTAGAAATATTGAATAAATTATAAGAGTGTTTTTAATATTATTTTTGTTCTCTACAAAATTGTCTCATGTCTCATATTATTTTTTTCAATTATTTCATGTAATTGTTACTAATTTAGATTCATAGAACTATCAATTTCATATTAGGTTTGTTATATTGAAGAAATAAAAACAAATATTATCAAGATGTGAGTTACATGGAAAATTATACCTATTAAATATAAATATAGAAGCTAATGTTGGGTCATGCAAAAACCAATCACAACTTTAGTATAAGATCGAGAGTTGATTTTTCGAGACATCATTTTTGGGTTCAACGTATATTCTAATTAAAATGTTTTGCATTATTTTCTTTTTCAAGTATAGACTAATATATTAATGAAAGGGGAGGAATATTAGAAAAGGCTTATGACCGACACTTGACTTCAGAGAGAGGATCATATGACCATTAATAAATTGAAGTGCACTAAACCTCACATGTCTTCTTTGGGAAGAGCCCATGTAGTAGAGAGGAACCGAGATTATCCATAATAAATCAGCCAAGAAGAGAGTGAGATTTGCATTAGTGGAAACTAACTAAATATTTTTGTTCACTTTTTATAGCACTACTTAAAACATTTTTTTATTGATAAGGTGGGTTGAAGGGACCCGTTCCTTATTTTAAAAAATTAGGCCTAAATACCTGAGATAATTATCTAAAACAGTCAGGCCTATATCCCGGATTACAAGCCTATGACACTTAACTTAACTACATAACCAAGTACCCACTATTTCCCAACCAGGGGTGGAAATAAGTCTTCAATATTACCCATTTGACCTTTTTTGTTTTTCCTGTTCTTTACTTCCTACCACTTACCATTCCCTGCTATAATTGCTAACAAAAGATCACTAGGATTCATTGAAGCCAACTAATTTTCCGATAGGGATTCCTAGTCTGAATCTGATTTCATAGGAGAATGACCCCTTTTCATTCCGCTAACCACCATAGTCCCTTGAGACTCATGAGTTGTGTCCATCCTCATGCTTTCCATTGCCTTCTCCTTGGTACTAGAATTGTATGACTCCTTAAATGTCGCAACTTCCACCAATTCCGGATCCACAACACCCCAACCACGAGGGAAGGCCGAGCCATGCTTCTTTAATGATTTCTTATTCACTGGATAAGATGCTTGTAGATGGTCAAGATTTCTGTAATTTCTACACCAAAATGTTGTGTTTTCATAATCCAAGGGTTGCGAGTGCTGAAAATTTCCAAATTTTAGATTTATTCGATCTGGCAACCCTTTACTCAGATCAACTTCTACACAAATGCGAGTGAAAGAGCACATGCCCACATGAGTTCTGTCTAGATCTTCTTTTAAAAACCTGCCCAAGACATTACCAATGTCTTCTAGAGCATACCACAAATGCAAAGGAAGATTGGGAAGTCTCACCCAAACCGGTGTTTTGGAAATCAAAAGAGAATTGGGATCAAATTATGGGAACCAAGGAGTCAAAAATAGACCCACATTTCCCCAGAACCACGACCCATCTGCAAGACACTATTGGTAATCCTCCACCTCTTTAAAATGAACAAAAAAAACTCTAGAACAAAGGAAAATCTCACATTTATCTGTCCAATTTTGAAAAATCCATTGGTATAACTTTGTAGAGGAAGGCCATAGGCCATTGAAGTGACCTATTATGGCATCTGTGATAGATTCTGGTAATACTCCTCCACCTCCGAAACTTCAACAACCAATGAAGGAATTTCATCAGTGAGATCCACCAAATACGGTTGATTGCCTATCACATTACCTTCGATTTTACCCAGGGTAGCTTTGAAAGAGACCCTAGGTTTAAAATTCCCACAACCCAGGTCGCCACTCTTAGTAGATCCTTTGGCTGCACAACTGAATCCCCCAACATGCCCATCCATTTTCTTCTCTTATCCTATGCATGATTACAGGTTAGGGCACAAATTTTTCCCTTCCCTAGATTCTAAAACACCTTCCCCAGGGGCCGGAATCCCTCCTAAGGCTTTATCTCCATTCATCGCAGACCCCCCACTACATTTTCACTCCCCCTCGCTGCACTGATTCACCATTTCAGCCTTGTGTGCAAGCTTCACCTTCACCGCCATCGATGTTCCTCAACCTCACACCCAAGATGAGCGATCACTTTCCCTAAAATCCCTAGATTAAAATATATGTTAGATTAGTTCAACACTACTTAAAACATTAATACTATGGGATTATATATAATAATAATTAAAATAGTCAACTCAAGAGACAAATCAAAGGAGGAGATTAAACCATCTCAATGAGTTTTATGACTAAGGAGATTAATCCTGGATAAATTAGGCACCCTATGATGCTAGTAGATGCATATAGTAAGAGAATGTCTAAATCAAATTATTATTAATTTTTTTCCCATATATTTTAAGAGTTTAGTATAAAATAATTTATTTGAAGGTTCAATATTAATTGACTTATTTATTGATATTAAAATATAGTAATTTAAATTTCACGCGTACACATAAAAATATATTATAATATTTTTGTAAGTAAATATAAATATTGTATATTTATGAGTTCATATGATTTTTTTGATCTATCGTTACTCATTCTTTAATGTAGCTCTAGATTATGAAAGTTTGTAATGTTTTTAGAAAAAAAGTTTATGCATTATTTATAATCTCAATGGTGTATTAGTAATGTTGAGTATAATTGATGGAAATAAGTATTTTATTCTCTATTATTATTTTTTGGGAGAAATGTCTTTTAGTTTTATAGGATAATTGGTAGGTCCGGTCCAAATACCACTCTTCACAAAATCATGGGAATTGCGTAAGCATTTTTATTGCTTTGTGAAAAATCTTGTAAATATCCATGATTTAATCAAATAAAAAAAAATTGCACAATAAAATAATAAAACCATAGATATTGTAATTCATTCAGGACAAATTCCCAATGGAGAGATTACATATAAATAGCTCAATGAACTCCTATAAGTAAGGAGTCAAGGCTAATCTCTAAGTCCTCTCAATATCCCAAATATCTCTCAACTATGAGTTGTGCATTACAACTGTTTTGCACACTCATATATTATTTTATAAATATTAAAAACTATTACTACCAAATAACCCAAACCACTCCTAAGTGTTCACACTATGAACAATATTTCTGTAACAAAAAAAAATGTTTTTTTTTTAGGATTGATCCCATGACCTACTTGATATTGGTAAATTGAACTTACAAGCATCTTTGCATAAAAATTTGAATTTTTACACTCTAAGCACCTCCTACGATTTATTCTCTCCATTAATAGAATATTTATCATCCTTATGTGATAATTTAATAGGATATTTTTATTCTTTTCTTTCGTTTAATTTGAGATTCGTTATGATCTTGATACAAATTTTAAAATACAAAATATACAATTTTTTATTTGTTTATTTAAATGGAAAAAATATTAATTAAAATTATGAGAAGGAAGTCCACGTCAATTAATAAAATTTTCTTAAGATGCTCTTAACCTTTAATCAAACTCTGTTCACATTTCCGTTTGGGCTATTCTTCAAGCCAAGTGGATATGAGTTAATTTTCCTAAGCATGTTAATTGATGGTGATATACCTTGGAGAAGGTTATCTATGTATAAATGAATGGAATCTTCCTCTCGGTAGTAGGCTAAATATATTGATATATTCGGATATAACAAGAATCTAAAGATTTTAATCCTTTTATGATGTTGTCCTTCCAAAGAATCAAATTGTGTGAATTAAATTCTTTGAGGGCATCTATGGACAACATCTTAAAATGATTAATAAGCTTCAAAACAATCATTCTTCTAACAATTTTTATGGGGATAGAATGAATTTTCCACTTATAAAAGCATAGTCAAAATAGAATAATATTTAAACTAACCCAAGTCGAAATCTCTATAAAACCGAGAAACGAATATAAACGATTCAAGCTCACCAAAACAAAAGTCTAAAATGTGTCACTAATATCTAGCAGATCGCTAAGTGCCTTATTGTTTTTTACGAACAAGAATGCAAAGTAGATTTAAAAATATAAAAGAAAAACCCTCAAAACAATCTCAAAAGTAAGCGTTCCAAAATATTAATAAGCTAACAATCGACAATTAAAATTACATCGTGTGAGAAAATAATACATGTTCAACTAAGATTGTTTCCTAGATATACTGGAGGCCATGTTGATATATTGGATAGGATTTTTAGTATCCTGGGGTTGCATGCCATTGTTCATATCACTTTTGTGGGGTTTTTCAAAAAAATTTAATAGTAAAATTTGACATTTAATCTATTTTCTTTAGGGCGAGTTTAAGGTCTATATACATGGCACTTTGCTAGCTAATTTTAATTTTTGTTGTTGAAGGTATTGAGAATGACTCTCAAATGTGGGAGGAAATTTGTCTATATATTTTACAATGAAGTAATGACTATTTTTTTATTAAAGGTAAAAGGTTTTAGAGGGACCTTACCCAAAAATACAACTAGAGGCTTAAGAGCCAAGATAATCAAAGCATAACAATGTGGTTTTTGATCCGTGGGGGCCACACCCGACCAAAAGATACAACAAAATAAAATAAGGCAGGGGCTATCTGCCTACAATAATCCCAACTACGAACCGACAACAACAAAACTACATCATAAAAACAACATCATAACAGTTGCACATGAAACAAAGATACAAATACACTAACTGACATATTTTTTGTAAACCCTTAGAGAAATTTTGAGTGTCGATAAATATTCATTGCATAGTACAATAGTATGGTCCTAGTTAGATGTTTTAAACTTCTTGGTGATCTTTTCGTTCTTCCATGTTAAGGGGATGCCATTGATGTCACATATCTGGCAGATGTGGACTTGCATGAGGTCGAGAATTGCTCTTTGGATGGCCAAGTAGTTGCAATGTTTTCCTCCAGGTCTTTGAATTTAGTGGCAAGAGTGTTGATTTCCTCCCGAGACTAGGGATAGGGTCAGAACTAGGTCCTCAGTGGTAGAATCGAGGATAAAATCCATTTTGCCCTCAAGAATTTTCATAGTCTAAACATGTGCATAATATTATTTTCTCTAAAATAGAGGAGATGTCACGATCAAAGGATATATCAGGAATAATAGTGGGGGGGGCTATCCTCAACTAAAATATCTTTTTCCTTCTTACTGCTATGAAGAAACCCTTTAAGAGGTGGTTCAAAGGTAGAGTCTCAATATATGGGATTCTTGGAGTAGATACGAGGTTCAGCTGGGAAGTGGGGAGACTAAAGGGGGAAATGATCATTGGCCACATAGCATACATCATGTACACATTAAACAAATCTGTTATATTTCTCTTTGCATTACAAGCATTGGCATGTGATTTTCTTGAATGAGTTGTGTTTCCTTGATTGTTAAAAATCATGCTTGTTATGGATAAATCATCTCTTCTCTTAGATTCATTGGATGAAATGATATGGCTTTCAGAATCCATTTTCACTTCTTATTGATAAAGCTGCAATCATATTTGTAGAGTTGCAAACTTATCTCTTTTTACTGACTCATCCTTGGATCAATTTCAGTGATCCAAGGAATGTTTTAAATCTTCTTAACAAACCGAGTGGTAAACCTGACATTCATTGGTTTAGAGACATAACATGATCGAACTTGCATTTGTTGAAAATTCTTTATTATCTTGAAAGACCATGCTCGCATTCCCGTGTGTGTTGTGCTCAGCTCTTCTTGATTGATCTTTGTAAGGCACTTAATGGCGTTAAGGGAAATATAAATCTGCTTCGGGATTCTTGAGAAAGAGAGAATATAAACATGTTTTTAATTTAATAAGGTCTATCCTAATGGGATTCAAGACTCGGGTAAATTTTCTTAACACTTTCTACACTACTATACGTGGGATGACATCCTAACCTAATTTGTTAATACTAAGTTAGCATGAAGGGAAATAACCTAAGGGATGCTAAGTTATTTCTAACCTATTGCCTACACTATTTGGTTAAGCTATGTCCTAACCTAAGGTGGCAATCTATTGTTTGAAGGTTATATCCTAAGGTTATACTTTTAAATTAACCTAAGATCTAACCTAAGAAAATTATATCTATCCTAAGCTAATGGGGTATGAAAGGGAACCTATGGGTCGATTGGTAAGTGGGAGCTAAGTGGCGGTTCCTAAGCTATTAATGAGATGTGATTTTGATTTAATAGGGAAGAGTACTGCCAGACTTGGTAATTACATGGAAATTTAGTGGAACCTATGTGGAGGCATCACTAAGTTTGGAAATGCATGTGGAAGTTCAATTTGGTCTCGCCAACTTTGGATGGCAGTGGCAAGGAGAGATAAGCGGGAATATGTAATTTAATGTCATTAATTCACCTCAGTTTTGGAAAGCAAACTGTCTTGGAAGGCATGCTGGTGGATTTGTTGGGGGTTGTTTTGTTTTGCATTCTTCACGATTTTTGCTCTGTATGGAGCTATCTGGTTCTGTGAACTAGCAGTTTGATCTACACTTTGTGGCTATGTTTGATTTCTTTGATCTATTTTCGATACAAGGAAAGTATATGAGGCATTGTGGAAAAATATTATTTCGGTTGATATTGCTTGGGAAGAACAGGTGTTGGAAACTCAGTTTGGAAGTCTCCTTAGAATGGTAGAGGCACTATCAAACACGATAGGCTCTACCCATTAAGATTTCTTACTTTATTCTAAATGATTCATTAAAACAACTCTACTCACTAGAGATATATTTTTGCATGATGTGTCTAGTTATTTACTTGCATGATTTCATGAAATCTATGTGGTTTTGGAATGATAATCCATTTTCTATTAATGGTAGCTTTTAGGAACTTTCATTGTACTAGTTATTAGTGGTATTCATGCAAACTTGCATTTGAAGCTCTGTAACTTGTATTTTAAGCTCTGTAGCTTGTATTTGAAGATCTGTAACTTGTATTTGAGACTAATGGTGACTGAATTGAATTTGTTATTGGTATGATTCTAAATCTCTGTTTTTAGTCTTGTAATTTGTTGATATTTTAGTGGAGTTCCGTGGTTGTTTTAAGCTTGTGTGGAAGCTTCATGTTTTTTTATGAGATTTTGTTGGGACTTTGTGTTTTTTTTTGACCGAGTGGCAACTTTGTGGATTTCTGAACTTTTGGTTAAACCTTTGTATTCAACAACTGTACTCATATTTAGCTCTTGCGAATGCTGATCTTCTTGTTGAGTTGTTGAGTTTTGATCTATACTTACGCTCTAAACTGGAGTTTTATTCTTCTTTATGGAGTTGAAAATGCTTAAACTCGTAATAGAGAATTTGTGTTTATTCCGAGCTTGTATTTACAGCCTTGGGTTCATTTTAGACTCGTATTTTATCTTGTGTTTGTCTGAGCCGGTGTTAGAGCCTTGTGGGGTTCTGAACTTATGTTTGAAGCTCGTATATGACACTATTCAGGTATTCCATTATTGTGAAGTTTTTAACTCATGTTGGAATCGACATGTTGATTCTTTACTTGTAATGCGAGCTGGGTTTTGTTGGTTTTAAGGAGTTGTAAAGTTTAAATCCATTTTTGGATTGTTTGTTTGATAAGGTCTTGAGAGTTTTGTTATGGTTAGAAGTAGACTGTTTAACTTCTTGTCGAAATGTTGTGGTACTTCTATTTTCGAGACTATACTTCCCTCTTCAAGCATGACAGGTGTGCAAAAATGAAGTGTCTTCCTTTTCTTCTCTACCCTGAGTGAAACCGTGACCTATGGAAGGCTTCGATTGTTGTAGTAGAAGGATTAAGGGACTGAAATTATATCTTTTATGGGTATTGATAATTTTAGTTGTTGGAACAGTCAAGAAATTTTTAAAAAGGGTTTATGAAATGTATTATTTAATTTCCTTCTTGTTTTTGATGTTGAACAAATACTTCCCTATCATAAGCCTTTAACCGGAACTCGAGAGGCTTGTGTGTGATTTTGTTGATCAAGTTGGAAGAATTCTAGGACAAGTACTTGTCTTAAAAGAATTGTTTAGTTTTCTTACTCTCTTCGATCTTTTATTCGATTCTTGGGTTTTAATAGAATGTTGAATATAAAACCTAGTATACCGAGTGTAGTATGAAGGAATATTGTATCAATGTTTTGAATGCCTTGTAAATTTACTCTTATTTGGGATTGCGAAATTCTTTCTTATTTGCATTTTTTGTTAATGCTTTGTAATGGGAATTCGGTCTTGAGTTGAGAGTTGTATTGACTCTTGTAATCTTGTACGATTGGAGGATTTCTACTACTTTATGGTATCGGTGATTTGTACCTCCAAGTTTTATAGAGAAAGAATTATGTTCTCTTGGGACGATTCTTTTGTTGGGGGTGTCTGTGAATTTCGTTCTGAGTTTTGAATTGAACTTGAGCTTGGAGAATGGAAATAGGAAACCGGTTGTAAGATTTGTGATGAAAGTATGTAGTGTGAATTCTTTTACGGCACGTTCCATTTTGTGTTCTATTTTAGGGAACTAGATAAAGAACTTCTAAGTTTAAATTAGATGAGAGATTTCATTTCATAGTATAAATGAAATGAAATATGGATTGGGTCCTTTTTTATTTGAGATCCGTTTTTATCGGGATCAGTAAAATTTCACCGATTGAACTTCTATTTAATTAATTCTCTTTTGAGATGGGAGCTTCTTGTGGATTGGTTAAGAGATTTATTTTCTAAGTATAGCTTGGATTTGTGGATAGTCGGTTTCAAACCTTTGAAATATCAACTACTAACATACAAAAATTAGTAAGAATTTTAGCTAGACTTTTAATTTTGCTTGGATTGAATTGGGATTTTTTTAGATGTTGCCTCTTTATTTATGGACTCCTTATTTTGTCATCTTTGGACTGAGGTAGTGTTGTATGTTCTAAACCTGATTCTATCCTTCAGATGATTTGTGTATGGGAAATAAAAAAATGTATTATTTCTCTTCTCTTGTTTATATGGAAAGATGAATCATCCCAATAGGAGCTATGCTATAATTAACTTCTTTTTTTGCTTAGAAAAGATAAGTGTGTATTTCTATTCTTATGGAATTATGATACAATTGGATGACAAGACCAGTTGATTGTTTAAAAGTAATTGATAGGATCAATTAAGCCATATGATATAAATGCAGGTGTTGTAGATTATATTATGCTCTTTTCTTTAAAAGTGAATTCAGATTCTCTTAATTGTACTTCTTTTTAGAGGTTATTACTTATGATTGTTTGTATGGTGTATATTAATTGTTTCATTAAAGAAGAGTTGTTTAATGAAATAATTAGTGGAATGTAGTTTACTTTAATGCTTAGTGCTTATCATGCTCAATTCATTGAAGTGACCGAGTCTTGCTAGCAATTTTGTAGATGGACATCGTAAGTGATAAAGGAAGACAAGAACTTTCATTATGTATTGGCTTATTTAATTCTCGGATCTTGTGTAAAGAGTTTTGAGTTATTCTTGAGTTGTATTGGAAAAGAAAAGTGATCTTATTTTAAGATCTTGTTTATGATTGACATGAAGAATTTCTGAATTGCATAGTCTCGTAAATGTATATTTTAAATCATGAATTGAAAGGTTTGTGTTGGACTTCAATTTGTGAAGTGAAATCTTTGTACTTATATGCCAGAAATAATAGTGATATATTTTCGGGATTCTTTATATCTGTTTATATACTATTGTTGTTATCAGATATTGAGTAGGATTAAGGAGATAGTATAATCTCCCCTATTATAATGCACTGGTTAAATTGTAAAAGATGTCATTCTTTAACTGCAAAATTATAGTTTAATAATGAAATATGTTTGGGGCATATAATTAATCTATATGTGTAATAAATACTAAAAAAAGGTTATGTTGAACCTAACTTTTAACCATGTAGAGGAAGACTCTTCCTCTCTCAAAGAACGAAAGATAAGATGATTAGTGTTTATGATCCTTAATCTTTATAACTTCGATTATAAAGTGAACACTAGTTTGAATCTAGGTGGATGTCACACTGATTTGGACAACTAAGTTGTAATAGGAATTAAGTGTTGATGTTTGTTGTCTTGTTTTGGGATAAGCGCTTGTTATGTCATGTTAATGAACAACAATGCAAACATGGTTTAATGAAGTTCTCAATACCTAATTAGGATAAGTATGGGTAAAGAACTTAATGAATGTTGGAATTAGGGTTAGGCATGGTTGTTGTAATATGAATCTTAAATCCAATTTAATTGATTAATGACCACTAAGGGGGTATGCACATCTTGATGAATCAGTTCTAACGAATGTTGGCACACGTCAATCTGCAGGATTGTACCAATGAGAAGTCATGGGACTTCTCGAGGATACAAAGTGATGTTGCGATTGACATGTGACAACACCCTTCTGTATTTGTTCATCTAGATTTACGCACATCTGGACTTGAACTTAGTTTCTCTCTAGGTCTAGTTAGTAGCATGTTTAGGATAGATAGTAGCTTTCATTGACTCAAGGTACCTCGGCACATCCGGTTGACTTAGGTCAATCGAGTATGCCCATATACCCTAAGTCATCGTGAGCGTCTTCCTATAATAAATTATGTTTCTAACCCGGGCTAGGGTTAAATCTTGTGCAAGTGGGTGACGGTAGTCGGTAAGAGAGACCATTCTAGATAACAAAAGAGTGAGGTGAAGGATGTATTTTGGAATGACAAGTATCCTTTCTAGGAATAGTATCATGAACAATATGTTGAAAATATTTGGCCAAAGTATCGCAAGTTGCTTGGTTGCGTTGTTGTATGTCACCTAGTTTAAAAAACGTGATATCGATGAATATTGATAACAAATATTCAATTAGGTTCTTTAAACAGATCACTCAAGATTCTAAAATAGGGTAGGAGAACCAAGTATACGTGGTATACATAAAGTATTCTATACTTTAAGTTAACATGAGAGGGTAAGTGCATGAAGTTGGTGGACAATTCCATGGACATAAAAACCTAAAATTCAGGAACCGTGATCACGGTTCCTGAATTCCAGGTTCGGAAATTACCGAACCTAAAACCATGATTGTGGAACTCTGAGACAAAAATTAGCAGTCCCATGACTCCTTATTTTCCCCATTTTTCATTTCAAACCGTGATTTTTCCTAGACGTTTTTCACTCGAGCTTTGAATACCACCTCAAAATTGCTCATCGGACTTCTGGATAGTGATAGATTCAACCATGCCGCCAAGACGAGGAGGTAAGCCCCCAATTTTAATCATTTTTTTACATTTTAGGTTTTTTTTTTTGCATTTTCATGGGTTTTTTGAAATGTTTGTTTATGTATACAATTTTCTTGTTTTATCAGTTGGTCGGCAAGCTCAAAATCGTGCAAACCGTCAAAACATTCCTCAAAACCCACCGAACATTCCTCAAAACCCTCCGAACATTCCTCAAAACCCTCCTCCAAACATAGATCCGCCTCCTGTGGCTCCTTTTGTCCCCACTGAGCTAGCAGGAACACAAGATAATATCATTGGAAGAATATGAGAAAATAAAATTGTCATTGAGAACCTAATTTAGACTATAAGACAAAATCATGCTACAAATCCATCCCGCATGACTTTAGCCAATACATTACAAACATTGATTGGCAAAGTCGAGTCCGCAACCAACCAAATACATAGATGGAATACCTTTAGAGGTGATTGTAGGTGGTGGTATGCGGATAAACTATCCCATGTGGTCGTAAAAGACAAAAAAATGGAAAAGACCTCATTTGTGCATTATTTACCGACCCTAGAACCAATGCCCCCCTGTAATTACTTGCAAACGGTTCCCAATCCATTGGTGCCATGATGACCGAATCAAAAACAATTTTTGGGACCGATGGTGGATGGTTTTAATTATCCACCATGCAACAACAATGAGGTTCTTCTATATTTTTAAAGAAATTATATTGCGAGTTCGGGCTCAATGGGTCCCGAATTATTTTGAATTTTCGACTGAATTTTTTTGGTCGAGGAGGTGGCTCTGCATAGAGTAGAGTAGAGACTGGTGCACACATAGGTCAACCTAGGATCCCCATTACCTTTAGTTATCCCTCCTACAGTGAAGGAGGTTGTGGAGATTGATACATTGTATGCATTGAGGGAGCTCACTGACACTCTGACCCAACATAGTGACCAGATTACATCTGGTGATGTTGGTGGAGGTGCCAGTTCTAGCGCACCACACCACTGTGGATCATGTGGTGCCGTATGCACTACGGGTGAGACATCATTTGCTAGTTCACAAGATTTCTTTTCTATAGATGAGATGTTGGGAATGTTTTTGGAACTGGTGCCACTGATATTGGTCTTTCATAGATAAATTTCAAATAAATATAAATAATATATATACAATAGTTTAATTCACATGTTTGAGATTTTAATATATATATTTGATTGTACGTCATGTACATACATGTAAAAAACTAATTTTTATTTTATTTTAAATAGCAAGAGCCGGTGAAGGAAACATCCGGCGTCGACATGCTAGCTACTATAGCTAGGCGTGTTTCAAACGTAAGTTTCAAGTTGTACAAACTTACATTTTTAATTTCATTTGATTGCACTAGATTATTATTATAATGTTTCACGTGTATGTTGTACATATTAATATGTTTCTCTTTTATACACAGGAGCTTGGCGGGTCATCATCTGCTCTGGGAACTGAGGCTACTGGCACGCCTCACATGATTTTTACGTAGGTTAGTAAATCTCTTTACACTTTGTTTCTAATTACTGGAAGTTCACATGGATTACATGCTTTGGACCTCTGTTATGTGGTGCACAGTCATGTAGATTTTAATATTGATTTGTACATGTTTTTTGTATAGCTTATGATCTAGTTAGAGACTCCTCCGTATATGCGAGAATGTGGAGGCTGTTGTCAGACATCTTGCCATAGCATCTGCAGATCCACTAACTGAGGTACAATTTTTCAAATTTGTTAAATTTTGGAGGTTCATTATTTCTTATTACTTAAATCTACAATATCAAATTTTGTATGTATGTGAAATATTTAATTTGAAAATTAATTATTTGTATGTAGCTTACCCCTCGTGAGTTTATTGTTGTCCCTGATGTGTCAACAACAAATTGATAGGGATTATGACATCATGCGGAAAGATTTCACATGCATTGTAACTAAATTGTAAAAGTTTCTAAATTTTGAATGTATTTTAAAATTTTGGGTGTTAAAAACTTGTTTATGAATGTGCAGGTTAGGTTGCAAGCATGCTTAGAGACACCTAGGACCACATGGATGAAATCCGTAGTGGCATCTCCCTCCACTACATCCCCAAGTTGTGGATGTGTTACTTCTAGCGAGGAAAAGAGAGGGAAGATGTTTCATGGTAGATTCATTTTCCACTGGATGTACATAGATATATATATATATGGGCCATCCGGTCCTAGTGAACATGTTTCTTCATATAGTCCATTATATATATATATATATATATATATATATATATATATATATATATATATATATATATAGCCTTTTACGACCGCATGTGGTCCCATATGTACATTATGACACACTTAGTTCAAGATGTACACATACATTATGAACTTATGTATATATTTTCAGAGATGTGCATCTGGAGCACACTTTGTTTGATTCTTATATATCCATGTGTGTTGGTTTTCATAACGATAAATCTGAACTATATGTTTGATTTGATTTCATTGCATGTATGATATCCTTCTATGTATGTTTTCATAACCATTTAAATTAGTTCTCTGATATGTATGTTTGATTTAAATATTTAATCATGTCTTCTTGTATTTGGATTGAGATGAATTTTTTTCATTAGATTAGGTATTTTCATATGGTTTCCTACTTCAAATTTCAAGTGTTTTTGATCTCTAGAATTGCAAGGATCTAAAAAGGCAAGTTTTTTCTTTGAAATTTTAAATGGGATGCTATAAAAATAAGGTACCAATGGAAAATATTTTTAGATCATCTTCAAGGAGTTCATGAGTAGAAGTTACGGGCAAAATTGCAGGGGAAATGGAGCAAAAATGAAGGAGATATGAGTAAAAATGTGATTTTTGCAATAGGGTTTCTTGAAAATTTAGTAGCATAACTAAATACTAGCAGAAATGAAGGAAAAGGAAATATTAAAAAGGGATTAAAAAAATGGCTAAGTGTATGTTTATACTCACCTCTTAACATTAACCTAGCTAACTCACCTTCTAACTCATCCTTGACCATTTTGGATTAACCCGGGTTACATGGCATGACAAGGTAGGGTTACAAGCCTTAAGTGACAAAGGGACTTAAAGGGGTGATAATGTGAGAAGGGGTTAAGTATTCATGAGAGGGGGCAGCATAATCAAGTTGGGGCACTAAGGAATTGAATACCTAGTGAGAATGTTACAAGCCTTAAGTGACAAAAGGGAGAGATTTCATGTGGTGGTGCATTATGATGTCCCAAGTTGAAAAGGGTAAAAATTTGACAGTAAGCCCTTATTAGTATTCTTAGGTTCCACCCATCACATGAAGAATCCTCCTCTAATGAATAATCAACTCATGTCTTCCTCCATGGAAGATCTTGAATGATGAGGATTTTCCATAGACCATCTTGTTGAATCTAAAAACTACAAATGAAACTTTCTCATGTTCCAGGATGTTCACATGCTCCAATGTGTTGAGTCAATTCTCAGGAATGGCATTGATATTTCCACATTGACTAAAATATTTTTCATTTAACTCTTCATAGGATTCTAGAGATATAACCTATGATCTCTATAAGGGATGAACTAAAGTATTGACTATTGAAGGAAAGGGTCACAAATATTTTCCTGAACCAATTCTTAAAATTTGAATCCTAAAGATTCTTCATGTGGAATTATTCTCCCTGAGAGGAGTACCAAGCTCATGCATTCTTGTGCCAAGATCTTCCAAATTTTTTGATACAATCTCCTCATGAGATTCAAAATCAGAAATGGATTCTTTTAGAGCATCAAACCTCTAGGTGATGGTATGGGACAAAATGTCATACAAGTTCTCTGAGTCAGATGAAAACACACCTGATCTCACCAAGGAATGAGAATCAAAATTATTCATCTCACTCACAAATGGGAGATTATTTTCCCAATGGAATTTCTCTTTCTTGATCCCAACTTTATTCCTATTGATTTTCAAAAATATGATCAAGAATAATCTAAACAGAGAGATAATCTCAGGAAATAGATCATGTTCCCTTTTTCAAGGATCATGCTCACCCAATGGTCACATGTCCTTCTTTTAGTATGAATGCTTGATCTTGCTTGATGGACTGGAGGGTTAAAGTTTCATATGGGAGACATTGCTTCAATTTGAGGAAGAGATGATTAATCTCATGCAATAAATGATGGCACTTATGAATAAAAGGTCCTCACACATGTGTTCCCTTAATTGTTTGATGATTTACTTATACTCCTACTTCGTGTCTAGTGATCTGTGATGAAGAATCCTATTACAATGCAAAAATAATGAGCATGTAAGCACATAGCTGGGGAAACAGAAGATGGAGAGAGATCACCACAAAAACATAGTTCAAGAGAGAAAAGCAAGGATAGTGATGAAGTAGGTCTAAGAGGACAGAGAGGCAAGTCCAAAGAGAACAAGAGAGATGGAAGGTAAACAAGTGACGTTGAATGTTTTGAGTCCTAGGAAATGAATGAAGGCGAGGAGTGAGAAGTCATGCCTCATGACATCATAGCACCGAAATGACTACACCGACACATTTGGGTGGCTAGGTGAACACTAGAGGAGGTGGTGTTTTTAGTGCGTGACAAGTTCGTTGCTTAGGGCTACTTCGTTCAGGCATAGTCCCTTAAGAGCCCTACGACCAAAATATCATTTAGCCTCGATGGGTGACTACTCGATTCCATGGCACCTAGAGACACCTTGTCTAATCTCGACACCGCAAGCATAGGGAACCTCTACAAAAGCCTCTCATGGTTTGTTCCTTCTCATTTCGGTGCTCTCGCTGCCCTATTGTTTGTAAACACGCTAAATAGTGCAGTTGGAGCCAATGTAAGGTTGTCAAATGCTATATTTTGCAAACGGTGGGTCGTGGCACCAAATCGACTATGCCAGCACATCCGGGTGGCTAGGTGAATGCTATAGGAGGTGGTGTTTTGGTTCATGACAAGGTCATTGCTTCCAAGTTACTTCATTCGGGCATAGTCCCTTAAGAGCCCTGAGACCAAAATATCGTTCAACTTCGACGGGTGACTACTCGGATTCCGTGGCACCTAGAGATGCCTCATCTGATCCAACACCTCAGTGTAAGGACCCTCTAAAAATAATTCTCTTAGTTTTTTCCTTCTTATTTCGTGCTCTCGCTGCCCTATTGTTTGCAAACGCACGAAATAGTGCAATTGGAGCCAGTGTAAGGTTGTCAAATGCTATATTTTGCAAACGGTGGGTCATGGCACCAAACCGACTACGTCGGCATGTCCGGGTGGCTAGGTGAATGGTAGAGGAGTTGGTGTTTTGGTGTGTGACAAGGTTGTTGCTTCCGGGCTACTTTGTTCGAGCGTAGTCCCTTAAGAGCCCTGAGACCAAAATATCATTCAACTTTCGCGAGTGAATATCGAGACTCGTGGCACCTAGAGATGCCTCATCTGATCGACACCTCAGTGTAGGGACCCTCTAAAAAGCCTCTCTCAGTTTTTTCCTTCTCATTTTGGTGCTCTCGCTACCCTATTGTTTGCAAACACGCAAAATAGTGCAGTTAGAGCCAGTGATTGGTTGTCAAATGCTATATTTTGCAAACGGTGGGTCATGGCACCGAACCGACTATGTCGGAACATCCGGGTGGCTAGGTGAATGCTAGAGGAGGTGGTGTTTTGGTATGTGACAAGGTCATTGCTTCCAGCTAATTGTTCGGGCGTAGTCCCTTGAGACCAAAATATCGTTCAACTTTGACAGTGACTACTCAGACTCCATGGCACCTAGAGACATCTCATCTAATCCAACACCTCAATGTAGGGACCTCTACAAAATCCTCTCTCATTTTTTTCCTTCTCATTTCGGTGCTCGCTGCCCTATTGTTTGCAAACGCGTGAAATAGTGCAGTTGGAGCCAGTGATTGGTTGTCAAATGCTATATTTTGCAAACGGTGGGTCATGGCACCAAAATGACTACACCAACACATCCGGGTGGCTAGGTGAATGCTAGAGGAGGTAGTGTTTTGGTGCGCGACAAGGTCGTTGCTTTGGCTACTTCGTTCGGGCGTAGTCCCTTAAGAGCCCTGAGACCAAAATATCGTTCAACTTCGACGGGTGACTACTCGGACTCCATGGCACCTAGAGATATCTCGTCTAATCTAAAACCTTGGTGTAGGGACCCTCTATAAAAGCCTCTCTTGGTTTTTTCTTTCTCATTTGGTGCTCTCACTGCCCTATTGTTTGCAAACGCGTGAAATAGTGCAGTTAGAGCCAGTGTAAGGTTGTCAAACGCTATATTTTGTAAATGGTGGGTCGTGGCACCAAACCAACTATGCCAACACATCTAAGTGGCTAGGTGAATGCTAGAGGAGGTGGTTTTTTAGTGCACGACAAGGTCATTTCTTTCGGGTTACTTCGTTCGGGCGTAGTCCCTTAAGAGCCCTGAGACCAAAATATTGTTCAACTTCGACGGGTGACTACTCAGACTCCATGGAACCTAGATACATTTAGTCTAATCTGAAATATTAGTGTAGGGACCCTCTACAAAATCCTCTCTCATTTTTTTCCTTCTCATTTTGGTGCTCTCACGCCCTATTGTTTGCAAACACATGAAATAGTACATTAGAGCCATTCGGTGATTGGTTGTAAAATGCTATATTTTGTAAACAGTGGGTCATGGCAGAACCGAACGCCCCAACACATCTAGGTGGGCGGTGAATGCTAGAGGAGGAGGTGTTTTTGCGCGACAAGGTCGTTGCTTCCTGGCTAACTATTCGTTCGGGCATAGTTCCTTAAGAGCCTTGAGACCAAAATATTGTTCAACTTCGACGGGTGACTACTTGGACTCTGTGAGCACCTAGAGATGTCTCGTTTGATCTAAAACCTCGGGATAGGGACCCTATACAAAATCCTCTCTTAGTTTTTTCCTTCTCATTTCAAAGTGCTCTCCTACCCTATTGTTTTGCGTAAACGTGCGCAGTAGTGCAGTTTGAGCCAGTGTAAGGTTGTCAAACACTATATTTTGTAAACGGTGGGTCGTGGCACCGAAACAACTACGATGACACATTTGGGTGGCCAGGTGAACACTAGAGGAGGTGATGTTTTGGTGCGCAACAAGGTTATTGCTTAGGGCTACTTTGTTGGTGTAGTCCCTTAAGAGCCCTAAGACCAAAATATCGCTCAACTTCGACGGGTGACTACTTGGACTCGTGGTACCTAGAGATGTCTTGTATAATCCAAAACCTCAACGTAGGGACCCTCTACAAAAGCCTCTCTCAGTTTTTTCCTTCTCATTTTGGTGCTCTCGCTGCCCTATTGTTTGCAAAAGCGTGAAATAGTGCAGTTGGAGCCACAGTAAGGTTGTCAAACGCTATATTTTGCAAACGGTGGGTTGTGGCACCAAACCGACTACACCGGAATGTCTAGGTGGCTAGGTAAATGCTAGAGGAGGTGGTGTTTTAGTGTGCGACAAGGTCATTGCTTTCGGGCTACTTCGTTCGCGTAGTCCCTTAAGAGCCATGAGACCAAAATATCGTTCAACTTTGATGGGTGACTACTCGGACTTCGTGGCACTTAGAGACATCTCATCTGATCCAAAACCTCAATGTAGGGACCCTCTACAAAATCCTCTCTCGGTTTTTTCCTTCTCATTTCGGTGCTCTCGCTGCCCTATTGTTTGCAAACACGTGAAATAGTGTAGTTGGAGCAAGTGATTGGTTGTCAAATGCTATATTTTGTAAACGGTGGGTCATGGCACCAAACCAAATACACCAGCACATCTAGGTGGCTAGGTGAATGCTAGAGGAGGTGGTGTTTTGGTGCGCGACAAGGTCGTTGCTTCGGCTACTTCGTTCGGGCGTAGTCCCTTAAGAGCCCTAAGACCAAAATATCGTTCAACTTCGACGGGTGACTACTCGAGACTCCATGGCACCTAGAGATGTCTTATCTAATCTAAAACCTTGGTGTAGGGACCCTCTACAAAATCTTGTCTAGTTTTTTCCTTCTCATTTCGTGCTCTCATCGCCTCTATTGTTTGCAAACGCGTGAAATAGTGCGCATAGAGCAGATGTAAGGTTGTCAAACGCTATATTTTGTAAACGGTGGGTCGTGGCACCAAACCGATCTGTGCAACACATCCGAGTGGCTAGGTGAATGATAGAGGAGGTGGTTTTAGTGCACGACAAGGTCATTGCTTCGGGCTACTTCGTTCGGGCGTAGTCCCTTAAGGGCCTTGAGACCAAAATATTGTTCAACTTCGACGGTGACTACTCAAAATCCATGGCACTTAGAGACATCTCGCCCGATCTAACATCTCAATGTAGGGACCCTCTACAAAAGCATCTCTCGCTTTTTTCCTTCTCATTTGGTGCTCTCTGCTGTCGCCTATTGTTTGCAAACACATAAAATAGTGCGGATTGGAGCCGTGATTAGTTATCAAACGCTATATTTTACAAACGGTGGGTCGTGGCATTGAACCAACTACGCCGACACGTCCGAGTGGCCAGGTGAACACTAGAGGAGGTGGTTTTTAGTGCGCAACAAGGTCATTGCTTCCTAAGCTAATTCGCTTCGGGCGTAGTTCCTTAAGAGCCCCGAGACCAAAATATCGTTCAACTTCGACGGTGACTACTGGACTCTCGTGGCACTTAGAGATGTCTCGTATGATCTAAAACCTCGGTGTAGGGACCCTCTACAAAATTATCTCTCAGCTTTTTTCCTTCTCATTTGATGCTCTCATTTCCTATTGTTTGCAACGTGCGTGTGCGGTGAGTGCGGTTTGAGCAGTGTAAGGTTGTCAAACGCTATATTTTGCAAACGGTGGGTCATGGCACAAACCGACTACACCAACACATCTGGGTGGCTAGGTGAATGCTAGAGGAGGTGGTGTTTTGGTGTGCGACAAGGTCGTTGCTTTTGGGCTACTTCGTTCGAGCGTAGTCCCTTAAGAGCCCTAAGACCAAAATATTGTTCAACTTCGACGGGTGACTACTCAGACTCCGTGGCACCTAGAGATGTCTCGTCTAATCCAACACCTCGGTGTAGGGACCCTCTACAAAATCCTCTCTTAGTTTTTTCCTTCTCATTTCAGTGCTCTCGCTGCCCTATTGTTTGCAAACGTGTGAAATAGTGCAGTTGGAGCCAGTGTAAGGTTATCAAATGCTATATTTTGCAAACAAGTGGGTTATGACATATCAACCGACTACGCCGGCACGTCTCCAGGTGGCTGGTGAATGATAGAGGAGGTGGTGTTTTAGTGTGTGACAAGGTCATTGCTTTCGGGCTACTTCGTTGGGCATAGTCCCTTAAGAGCCCTGAGACCAAAATATAGTTCAACTTCGACGGTGACTACTGGACTCGTAAAGCACCTAGAGACATCTCGTTTGATCCGACACTTCGGTGTAGGGACCCTCTACAATATCCTCTCTCAGATTTTTCCTTCCTCAGATCGGTGCACACACATAGGTATGGTCTTGTAAACACTTGGAGGGAGGAGTCGCATTTTTCAAAATTTTCAACATTTTCAAAATTTACAACATTTTCAAAATTTACAACTTTTTCAAAATTTACAACTTTTTCAAAATTTACAACTTTTTCAAACAATGAAAGCTTCTCTTAGCTTCGAGAATTTAAAATTCTCTACTAACAGTGCCAACCACGTGAAGGTGGAAGCTTTTCTGGCACCACTAACCTAAACATAAAAGTGTTAGTCAAAGAAATTTAAGTTTCAAATCAAAACCATATACTATCTATATATACAAAATACACAAATTTAAAATAAAATATATTCAAACTTAAATCTAGATCTTTAAACTAACAAATTTATATATATATTGAAAAGAAATTATATATACCAGACATGAGCATTGTAAATTCATTCCAATGAACCATCAAGATCGGATCTACTCTGAATAGCAGACAAGATTGCTTCATGATCTGACTCTCGAACCTTCTAAAGAATCTTGTTATTAGGCCTTCCTCGATATTTATACAACTGAATATTTGTCACTAGAACTAGATGCGAATATAAGAGTATTTTCTGTGTGTCTCAAAGTCTTCAAATATCCAAACAGAGGAGTTTTTAATGGATACCGTCGAAGCCAAGTTCCAACAACTACCACTGACCATGTAGGATACTCAATATCTTCACCATGTATAATAGGAGAAGTTAGCTTCTTTCTTTCCTCGATGCAACAACATAAGAAATATTCTATTCCTTCTTCATTGTCTTCTGTCATAATTACTGCAAACACATGTCCTACAAAAACAAAGGTTGCACAACTCAAATTTAAATTACATATTAAAATTTCAATGAACATAACTCAATACAAAGATTAAATAAATAACCATAAATACCTTGTCAGACCAAAATCAAAATTTTGTCAAAGTCTTTGGATGTTGCAACTTCATTTGCAGAAACAAGTCGTAATGCTTGTGGAGGTTGATAACTAGGAAGCAAAGTTAGAGGCCTACAAATCCATCCATCCACCCATTCTTGTGAATCACACTCAGCAGTGACAAATTTGATACAAGATGCACAAAAACATGTCAACTTTCTTGTCCATATGGCCCACTTAAGTAGCGTCGAGATACAAAATGAGTGCATATCACCTTGGACTTAGTGAGTGTTATATAATCCTTGTAGTTAGCAATTTTTGTTCCTCTATCAACCAAAAATATCTCATGAATCCTGTGGAATTTTCTTGAGAACCTTGGGCCACATGTTGTTAGTACACCATTCCACTATGCTCCTTGCATATTTTAATTTAGCACCATCTTTCTACTTCAACTTTTTCTTGCAAGAGCTTTTTCACACACCCCCGCACCATCATGCTCTCCTTTTCCATGTCCGGCCTTAGTGAAACTCCAAATATGTTGCACACCCATCTTGATGTGCATTCTACTCATCAATAAAACATTCATGCATTCTTAAACGAGACGTGTAATTATCGACCATATATAATATTTTTGAAGTGGATGTCCCCTACAGACAAGTTTCTATAAAATAACCGGAAACACCCTTGCACAAATTTAGTAGAATGAGTACTGATCATCACCGATATAAACGTGGTACTCTCTTTAAAAAAATTTGATCATTCTATGTATCGGCCGGGAGAATGTAGAAATGTTATATGCACAAAAATGTCAACTTGTAATGAGTTGTAATATTGCGATTGAACCTCCATTTGTGGTTGTAATGTGTAATTCTCTCGCAAAATCGACCACTGAAACAATAGTACCAATAGGAAATGTGTCTTTGCATAGCTTGAACTGTTCATCTAACCATCAAGCTCTATGTGTATACCTCACATACTCATAAACAATTTCATCCTTAAATTTTCTCAAAAATTAGAAAATGACATTTGTTCTGTAACTAGCTCACACCATTTAGACTCTTTTCCATCTTTCAACTGGTATGCAACTAATTTATATTTATCAAACTCAACTAAATTATGTCCTATTGTACCTTCAATTTTCTCATGGATGTAACTTTCTAATTTAGGTAATCCGCCGCATGTACTACAACTTCCATCTAAACAATCCTGACTATAAAAAAATTGTCCAACTTCTTTTTCACAAAATATAGTAGGAATGAAATCCCTAGAAGATATTGGTGGAACTTGAACACCACATTCTGATAACATAGTTTTAGAATGAAAATTAGAATGAATATGTAAAAATTTAGCATAATGCATCGCAAATTCAACATGTTGCCTACACAACAAGTGGTGCAAGCGTGGTTGATTTTCACATAGAATGGTTTCAACATTTCAAAAAAATATTGACTAATTTTAATTTCCAGATTCTCTTATTCAAACTTATGAAAAAATTGAGTTTGATTCATATCTAAGAAATACTTTGGATGTGGTTCACGATTAGTAGAACCAACTCTCCATTTTATAACATATATTGTATTAGGTGAAACTCTAGTGTTATCATGCCAAAATTTAATAACATCTCTTATAGTATCAAAATTATTTTTGTCCTTACGCGGTGCTCTAGCAAAAATGCCCTAAAATCAGAATTATTGAGTGATTGAAGGATATTACATCTTTCAATTGCTTTCATTAGAGTTTTTCGATTAACTTGCAACATTCAATTTGTTTGCATAATCAAACATTGTTTTTTATTGATTCACTTACAACACTAGTAACAAGTACATGACGCACAATATTACTATCCCTAGTCGTCTCTCGACACCAACAAATGTGATATGCATCATGAAGGTTTTCAACAAATGTAGATGTTTGACCATGTATATTAGATGTTGTCAATCCTAAGGTGTTCAATGTAGGTCTCATTTTAATCAATTTCATCAAACTAACTAACAACTAACATCTTTGAGAATCATTTAAAATTTCAAAATGATTATCCCAAATTTCAGTGGCTTTTCTTCCGATTTTCATTCGTAAATTTTGTCGACATTGGTTTCAAAATATTTTCATCAATTTCAATAAAAAAATTAGGTTTCTTACGTAAAATCCTAGGAGGTGTTTTTGTCAAATTTTTTTGTCTATAGTTTCAACATGAATTTCCTTATTCACATTTTCATTGTCTCCTTCAATTTCAACATTTGCTACATCATGAGTTTTAATTATTCTTCAACATCGACAAAGTAAAAACATCTTCATCACGAGTATTTAATTCAACTTCAACATCGACAATAGAAACATTACTCGGTTCTTCATTGCTTACAATAGTTGGGGTTGAAGATGAACTTCTTTTGATTCATGAAGTTTTCGCATTCGCTCGCATTTTGAATTTTGTTGGCCTCTAATTCATTTGGTGTTTTTTTACTTAATGACTTCCTTTTTTGACTTCATTTTTGTCTCCCATAATCTTTTGCTTAGGTGATAAGAAAACGTGCGAAAAAAGACGAGAATTTTGCGTAATTCATGCGGTAAGGTCGAGAGTAAAAATCACATGGTAATTTGGACATTGGGATGTGTGTAAATATGATTTATGAACCGCGAGCATGCTTTATAAACCGCGATCGTAGTTTATAAAGCACGCTCGCGGTTTGTGTTAAAAATCATGATCGTGCTTTATAAACCGTGATCACGGATCTATCTGCCGAACCTAAGCCTCAGAAAATCTTTGTTTTTCCCCAACCAAAGCTATGGAAGGTCATTATGAAGTGTAAAAGGTCAAAAACCTCAAATTTGCTCTTCCAAAGACTTGAACCATGCTAAAAAACTGAAAACATTTCACAAAAATGGTGCCATTGCGTAGGGGAGACTGTTAGCTTCATAGAAATATTGATTTTAAAGTGAATATAATAAGATAAATATCATTTTATAATTTTTTACTAACAATAGGTCTTTAAGACATTTTTCCCGTGAATGTTCATGTCTACGTTTAAGACTATAACTTTTGTTTCGCTTATCAAAATATGATAAAACTTATACCATCCCAAGTGTGGACAAATTCTATACACATTAAAAAATAAAAAATTGATTTTGATATTTTTTGATATAGTTATGGCGGGAAAATGGAAAGCGCTCCGTTTTCTAAATATTTTCAGACCACTTTCACGGAAAAAATCATAAAAAAAATATTGCTCAAAAAAATACAAAATAAAATCCATCCCAAGATAGACAACTACATCTAACGTTTCACTAAAGGAAAAAAATAACAAGATTTTATCATCCAAAATGCGGGCAAACGGACTACAATCTTATAAGTTTTTTCAAAAAAAAAAAACTAAGTCATATAATTTTAAGTGTTTAATATAGCTAAACTTGTCATTTTTAAAAAAATTAGTATTTTAGAAACTAGATTCGAATTCTACGATTCATATTTATATAATTTTTTCTAATTTAGAGTGCGCGTATAGCTAATAATCCCTACAAGTTGAGATTTCACTATTTTTTGCAATATGACGTCCACGGATGACCCTATATTTGTCCATCAACTTCCTGCACTTACCTTGAATCGGTTGTAGTAATCGAGTCATGGAATGAGAGATTGGTAGCATACCGAGTCATTATAGCTGCATATGGTTATCTATTATGAGATTGATTGGAATGGAATGTGTGTTCTAAATGATGTTTTATTTAGAATAAAGAATATTATGTTTCAAAAAAAAATTCCCTTGTTTCTAAAGTCTTAAAACGGACTATTACATCTTGGTATCAGAGTTGAAGGTTGTAGCTCTTGGACCTATTGTGTCCATAATCGATGAAGCTTAAATTTTAATGTAATAGAAAAATGGTTAGAACAAGATGAAATGTTGCAAACAATCCTTCACCCGAGGAAGGAGCAGCAATCGCCTAGAAACTTGATGAGATCCTTGTTGCCCTGTTGGACACAAGAGATCATTTGGCTGTACTTGAACAACAAGTAATGGGAAATGAGGAGGAAGAAGATGCTGATAAAAATAATCAGCCACCTCCTGGGGACAATGCCAATATAGGTGTTGATAATAACAATGTGAACATACCTGATCATCTTGAGAACAAAAATGCTAGGCTAAGTCAAATTTGAACTCACTAATGATATAAAAAGGATAAGTCCACCCAAGTTTAATGGCACCACATTAGGAGATGGGGCTGAGAATTGGCTCAGCAAAATGGAGAAATACTTTGCAATAAGGAATTTCTCAGAAGAAACAAAGGTGATATGAGGAGCATATCAGCTTTCCCATGAGGCATCTTCATGGTGGGACAACCATAAGGCTAAGCTAAACATTGATGAAACTAATATCACATGGAATCAATTTAAAGGTTACTTTAGGCAATGTTGGCTACCGCAACTTTACTATGATCAGAAAATGACTGAATTCTAGAACTTAGTTCAAGGAAAGCTAATCATGAATCGAGTATTGGGAGCGATTTAGTAAACTCCTTAAGTATGTACCTCAGTACCAAACCGATGAGAAGTTCGGGATATAAAAATTCATCATGATATTGAATCCCATTATAGGAGGAGAGGTGGATGTTCATAGCCTAACCATGATGAAAGGGGCTGTAGAAAAGGCCATAAGGCGGGATTAGAAATTGAAGGAAATTTTTGCTCATAAGGAGGAATTAAGGAAGAAAATTCCCAACTCTCTTCATCATCTCTTGCACCTAAGAAATGACCATAGAAGAAATTTGGAATGAAAAGTAATTTTTCATTTGATACTAATAAAAAAGAAACAACAAACAAGTTTGCAGGAAATGCATGGAATAAATTTGTCAAGAACAATAATAACGGACATAAGTCCTATGGGGGTCAGAACAATAACTCTAAGGCTAGAAATAAACCCAAGCCTAGGAAGGGACTTGTAGGAGGTTGTTATAACTGTGGTAAAGATCATTATGAAAATCAATTCCCTTTGAAAAAGGATGATCGTAATCAACAACACAAGATACACGTTGCAGTAGTTGACAAACAGGTTGAGAAAAATGCCATGCCTATAGAAGTTTCAGCTAAGTTATTTGGTTTACCTATAACTATTCTTTTTGACACCGGAGCTACTGAATGTTTTATTTCTAGTAAATTAGCATCAAAACTAAAAAGAAAAGATGGAAACATGGATAAAACTTGGGTATGCAGTATGGAAACAATATTGTTTATCTTGTTAGTATGTGTCTTTTGGAGTATTCCTTGATTTACCTAACTTTTCTACTAAAGTTGATCTTTATGTTGCACCTTTGGGGTATTATGATGTAATCACTTTGGTGTTAATTGGTTAGAATAACATAAGGCTAAAGTGGATTGTTTTGAAAACACATTAGTTGTTTATATTACCTACAAAAAAATAGAGATTCGTGGTGTGAAACGTGAGATTTCTGTTAGAAAATTGTCAGCTATGCAACTTTAAAAGGCCAAAAATAAAGGTTGTACCTTATATGTAGTAAAAATTATAGAAACAAATGAAGAGAAAAGTGATGTCATGGAATGATATCCATTGTTACTGAGACTTTAGTGATGTATTTCAGAAGAATTACTAGGTCTTCCACCCAAAAGGGAGTTTGATTTCACAATAGAGATCAAGCCTAGAACTGAACCTATTTCTAAGGCACCATATCGAATGACTACTACAGAATTAGTAGAGCTCAAGGCTCAGTTGTAAGAAATTTTGTCTAAAGGTTTGATTAGACCAAGTGTTTCACCTTGGGGAGCACCTGTAATTTTTGTGAAAAAGAAGGATGGAACACTTAAATTGTGCATTGATTATAGAATGCTTAACAAATCAAAAATCAAGAATAGATACCCACTCCCTAGAATTGATGATCTATTTGATCAAATGTATGGAGCATCGGTATATTCTAAGATAGATCTTTGATCTAGATATCATCAATTACTGATTAAGGATGAGGAAATTCATAAAACAACTTTCAGAATAAGGTATGGACATTATGAGTTCACGATTTTACCTTTTGGATTAACAAATGCACTGCGCAAAGTATTTATGAACTTAATGAATAACATCTTTCAAGAATACTTGGAAAAATTTGTGCTCGTATTCTTGGAGGAAATTCTCATATATTCTAAAATTATTGAGGAAAACCATGAGTGTTTGAAGATAGTTTAGGAAATTTTGAGAAAGAGACGGTTATATGGTAAGCTATCTAAATGTTCTTTCTATGACATTGAAGTACACTATTTAGGACACGTAATAAGTAAGAATGGAATTTACATAGATCCTTCTAAAATTGTAGCTATAATCGAATGGCATGCACCAAAGAATGTACATGAAGTTAGAAGCTTCATGGGGCTTGCTAGTTACTATAGGATGCACCTATTCTAGCGCAGTACAGATCCTAATGGAGACTTTATGGTGGTAATCGATGCATTTGGTGAAGGTCTAGGATGTATTTTGTTACAAAATGATCATGTCATAGCTTATGAAAGTAGAAAACTAAAGTTACATGAGTTGAATTATGCTCCACATGATTTAGAGCTTATTGTCATTGTTCATGCACTACAAGTTTGGAGGCATTACCTACTTGGTAAACCTTTTGAATTGAAAACCGATCATTTTGGGCTAAAATATATCTTCACTCAGCCAAATCTTAATGCAAGACAATGAAGGTGGTTAGATTTTTTGTCTCAATATGATTTTGACATCAATTATATCAAGGGTAAGGAAAATAGAGTGGCTGACGCTCTAAGTTGTAGGAAGCACATTTGTTCACTTATAACATTGAGAACTCAATTTAAAGATGAAGTAAAAAGTGTTATGGAATCGATTCTTACTTTCAGCAAGTAAAGATAACGCTTGATGCAGATCCTAGTGATATGAGGTATAAAGGTTTTCACTTTGATAACGAAGGAATCTTAAGATTTGAAAATAGGGTATACATACCATCACTAAATGATTTAAGAAAGAAATTATTTGCTGAATTTCACAATTCACCTTTTTTGGACACTCTGGTATTACAAAAATGTTTTTGATATAAAGTAGCAATATTTACGGAAGGAAATAAAAAGGATGTTATTGATTTTGTGAAAAATTGCCTTGAATGTCAACATGTTAAAGTGGAACATATGCACCTGCAGATGGTTTATTGTATCCTCAGAGCATACTACGGTAAAATGGCAAGTGATAAGCATGGAATTTTTACAAGGGTTTCCTATGTCAAGAAATAAACATGATGTTATTTTAGTAGTTATGGATAAACTAACAAAGGTAGCAAATTTTATTTATGGTAATCGAAGGATGATTCTCCTATGTTAGCTAAAAGATTTGTACACAAAAATTTCAAATTACATGGAGTACCTGAATTAATCATATCGAGATAGAGATCCTAGAATGACGTCAAGGTTTTGGCAAATGCTTAATACAGCTCTAGGAACTAAGCTGAATTTTAGTTCTACGTATCATCCCGAAATGGATGGACAAATTGAAAGAGTCAATCAAGTTTTAGAGGATATGTTACAAATGTATTGTATGGACCAACAGTATAAGTGGGAAGAGTACCTTCCACTAGTTGAGTTTACATATAATAACACATATCATGCCTCTCTTAAGATGGCACCTTTCGAAGCATTATACGGAAGAAAATGTAGAACCCTTGTTAGTTGGGATAGCATTGAGGATAGAGAGGTAATTGGACCTGAAATTCTTACTGAAATGGAACAACAAGTTAAAATGATTCATGAGTGCTTGAAAGAAGCAGCAGATAGGAAAAAGAGTTATGTTGATTTAAAGTGGGTTGATAGGAAATTTGAACTTGGTGAGAAAGTCTTTCTTCGGGTTAAACCGAAAAAGAGCTCTATAAATTTTGGCAAGGCTGCCAAGTTATCACCTCGTTATGTGGGACCTTTTGAGATAGTTGAAGTAATCAACCCTGTAGCTTACCATTTAGCATTACCTCATGCTTTGTCACAAATGGATGATGTTTTCCATATTCCTTTGCTTAAGAAATACGTTTTAGATTTATCACGTGTTAAATTGGAATTCCTTTAGGTCCAAGACCCAAGAATAATCATGGTTAAACCCATTCGAGTGCTTTGGAAACTTGCTAGTTGCATTTAAGAAATCGTGAGATAAGTCAATGTAAGGTCAGTGGGACCAGTTTAATGAAGAGAGTGCAACAGGAAAACACGGGACGATATGAAAACTACTTTTCCATATTTATTTGATCAAAATTGACTAAGGATGAGTGATAAAATTTGTGATTTTATCTTTATACGAAAATAAGTCTGTCATTTATGGACATACAACTGTTGTTTTTGAATAAACAACTATGTGAATGCTGATTTTTGGAACTTTAAATTCAATATTGTTGCAAACATATGTTAAGAAAGTGAATAAATTGATTATCCTGAATGCATTGATTAAAATGAGATAATCATTAGGACGATGATTCTTTTTAGGAGGGAAGTATGTAACACCTTGAACAAACTGTTATATTTATCTTTGCATTACAAGCGTTGGCATGTGATTTTATTGAATGAGTTGTGTTTCCTTGATTGTTAAAAATCATGCTTGTTATGGATAAATCATATCTGCTCTTGGATTCATTGGAATGAAATGATATGGCTTTCAGGAATCCATTTTCACTTCTTGTTGATAAGCTGCAATTAGATTTTTAGAGTTGCAAACTTATCTCTTTTTACTGACTCATCCTTGGATCAATTTTAGTGATCCAAGGAATGTTTTAAATATTCTTAACAGACTGAATGGTAAACTGACATTCATTGGTTAAGAGACATAACAGACTGAACTTGTGTTTGTTGCAAATTCTTTATTATCTTGAAAGATCGTGCCTACATTTTGTTGTGTGTTGTGCTTGAATCTTCTTGATTGACCTTTACAGGGCACTTAATGGCATTAAGGGAAATAGAAACCTGCTTCGGGATTCTTGAGAAAGAGAGAATATAAATGTGTCCTTTATCTAATAAGGTCTATCCTAATGGGATTCAAGACTCGGGTAAATTTTCCTAACTCTTTTACGCCACTTTACATGGGATGACATCCTAACCTAAGTTGTTAATACTAAGTTAGCATGAAGGGAAATAACCTAAGGGATGCTAAGTTATTTCTAACCTATTACCTACACTATTTGGTTAAGCTATGTCCTAACCTAAGGTGATAATTTATTGTTTGAAGGTTATATCCTAAGGTTATACTTTTAAATTAACCTAAGATCTAACCTAAGAAAATTATATCTATCCTAAGCTAATGGGGTATGAAAAGGGAACCTATGGGTCGATTGGTAAGTGGGAGCTAAGAGGTGGTTCCTAAAATTTTATTAATGAGATGTGATTTTGATTTAATAGGGAAGAGCAATACCAAAATTGGTAATTACATGGAAATTTAGTGGAACCTATGTGGAGGCATCACTAAGTTTGGAAATGCATATGGAAGTTCAATTTGGTCTCGCCAAATTTGAAATGGCGTGGAAGAAGAGATAGGCGAGAATATGCAATTTAATGTCATTAATTCACCTCGGTTTTGGTGAGAAAACTATCTTGGAAGGCATCTTTGGCGGATTTGTTAGGGGTTTTTTGTTTTACATGCTTCACGATTTTTGCTTTGCATGGAGCTATCTAGTTCTTCGAACTAGCGGTTTGATTTGCACTTTATGGCTATTATTTATTTCTCTACGATCTATTTTTGATACGAGGAAAGTATATGAGGCATTATGGAAAAATATTATTGCTGGTTGATCTTGCTTGGGGAAGAAGAGGTGTTGGAAACTCGGCTGGAAGTCTCCTTCAAATTGGCAGAGGCACTATCAGGAATGATAGGCTCTACCCATTAAGATTTCTTACTTTCTTCTAAATGATTCGTTAAAACAACTCTACTCACTGGAGATATATTTCTACATAATGTGTCTGGTTATTTACTTGCATGATTTTATGAAATCTATGTGGTTTTCGAATGAGAATCCATTTTCTGTTAATGGTAGCTTTTGGAAACTTTTGTTGTACTAGTTATTAGTGGTATTCATGCAAACTTGCATTTGAAGCTCTGTAACTTGTATTTTAAGCTCTGTAGCTTGTATCCAAAGCTCTATAACTTGTATTCGAGACTAATGGTGACTGAACTGAATTTGTTACTTGTATGGTTTTGAATCTCTATTTTTAGTCTTGTAATTCGTTGAGATTTTAGTGGAGTTCCGTGGTTGTTTTAAGCTTGTGTGGAAGCTTCATGTTTTGTTACGAGCTTTTGTTTGGAACTTTGTGTTTGTTTTGGACTGAGTGAGAACTTGGTGTAGTTTTGAACTTTTGGTTGAACCTTCGTATTCAACAACTGTACTCGTATTCAGTTCTTGTGAATGCTGAACTTACTGTCGAGTTGTTGATTTTTGATCTGTACTTATGCTCTGAAATGGAGTTTTATTCTTCTTTATGGAGTTAAAAATGCTTGAACCCGTAATAGAGCATTGGTGTTTATTCTGAGCTTGTATTTAGGGCCTTGGGTTTATTTTAGGCTCGTATTTGATCTTGTGTTTGTCTGAGCCGTGTTAGAGCCTTGTGGGGTTCTGAACTTATGTTTGAAGCTTGTATTTGACATTATACAGGTATTCCATTATTGTGAAGTTTTTAACTCATGTTGGAATCGACGTGTTGATTATTTACTTGTAATGTGAGCTAGGTTTTGTTGGTTTTAAGGAGTTGTAAATTTTAAATCCATCTTTGGATTGTCTATTTGATAAGGTCTTGAGAGTTTTGTTTTGGTTAGAAGTAGACTATTTAACTTCTTGTCGGAACTGTTGTGGTAATTTGCTTTGAAGACTGTACCACCCTCTTCGAGCATGATAGAGACATGTGAAAATTAAGTGTATTCCTTTTCTTCTCTACCCTGAGTGAACCTGTGACCTGTGGAAGGCTTGAATGTTGTTGTAGAAGGATTAAGGGATTGGAATTATATCTTGTTATGGGTATTGATGATTTTAGTCATTGGAACAATCGATTAGTTTTTAAAAGGGTTTATGGAATGTATTATTTACTTTCCTTCTTGTTTTTGATGTTGAACAAATACTTCCCTGTCATAAGCCTTTAACTGGAACTTGAGAGGCTTATGGTGATTCTATTCAGTCAAGTTGGAAGAAGTCTAGGACAATTATTGTCTTAAATGAATTGTTTAGTTTTCTTACTCTCTTATGATATTTTATTTGATTCTTGGGTTTTAATAGAATGTTGAATATAAAACCTAGTATATTGAGTGTAGTATGAAGGAATATTGTATCAATGTTCTGAATGCCTTGTAAATTTTCTCTTATTTGGGATTGTGAACTGCTTTCTCATTTACATTTTTGTTAATGCTTTGTAATGGGAATTCAATCTTCGAGTCGAGAGTTGTATTGACCCTTGTAATCTTTTACAATTGGAGGATTTCTACTCCTTTATGGTATCATTGATTGAACCTCCAAGTTTTATAGAGAAAGAATTATGTTCTCTTGGGGACAGTTACTGTTGGGGACTGTACTATGAATTTCATTCTGAGTTTTGAATTGAACTTGAGCTTGGAGAATGGAAATAGGAAACCAGTTGTAAGATTTGTGATGAAAGTATGTAGTGTGAATTCTTTTACTATACGTTTGGTTTTGTGTTCTCTTTTGGGGAACTAGATAAAGAACTTCTAAGTTTAAATTAGATGAGGGATTTCATTTCATAGTATAAATGAAATGAAATATGGATTGGGTCCTTTTCTATTTGAGATCCATTTTCTGTTGACTTTAAAAGTTCACTGACTAAACTTCTATTTAATTAATTCTCTTCTGAGATGGGAACGTCTTGTGGATTGGTTAAGAGATTTATTTTTCTGGAGTATAGCTTGGATTTGTGGACAATTTGGTTTTAGATGTTTGAAATATCAACTAATAACATACAAAAATTAGTAAGAATTTCAGTTAGTCTATTTTAATTTTCTTGGATTGAATTGGGATTTTTTTAGATGTTGTCTCTTTATTTATGGACTCCTTATTTTGTCATCTTTGGATCGAGGGTGTTGTATGTTTTAAACCGATTCTATCCTTCATATGATTTGTGTATGGGAAATAAAAATGTATTGTTTCTCTTCTCTTGTTTATATGGAAAGATGAATCATCCTAATAGGAGCTATGCTGTAATTAACTTCTTTTGCTGCTTATAAAAGATAAGTATGTATTTCGATTCATATGAAATTATGATACAATTGGATAACAAGACCAGTTGATTGTTTAAAAGTAATTGATAGGATCAATCAAGCCATATGATATAAACACGGGTGTTATAGATCATATTATGCTCTATTCTTAAAAAGTGAATTTAGATTCTCTTAATTGTACTTATTTCTAGAGGTTATTACTTATGATTGTTTGTATGGTGTATATTAATTGTTTCATTGAAGCAGATTTGTTTAATGAAACAAGTAGTGGAATGCACTTTACTTTAATTCTTGGTGCTTATCATGCTCGAGTTCATTGAACTAACCCGTGCTAGCAATTTTGCATATGGACATCGTAAGTGATAAAGGAAGACAAGAACTTTCATGATGTATTGGCTTATTTAATTCTGGATCTTGTGTAAAGAGTTTTGAGTTATTCTTGAGTTGTATTGGAAAAGAAAAGTGATCTTATTTTAATATCTTATTTATGATTGACATGAAGAATGCCTAAATTGCATAGTCTCGTAAATGTATATTTTAAATCATGAATTGAAAGGTTTGTTTTGGACTTCAATTTGTGAAGTGAAATCTTTGTACTTATATGCTAGAAATAATAATGATATATTTTTGGGATTATTTATATCTGTTTATATACTATTGTTGTTATCGGATATTGAGTAGGGTTAAGGAGATAATATAATCTCCCTATTATAATGCTTGGTTAAATTGTAAAAGATGTCATTCTTTAACTCCACAACTATATTTTAATAATGAAATATGATTGGGGCATACAATTAATCTATACGTGTAATAAATGCTAAAAAAATGTTATGTTGAACCTAACATTTAACCATGTAGAGGAATACTCTTCCTCTCCCAAAGAATGAAAGATAATATGATTAGTTGTTATGATTCTTAATCTTTATAACTTGATTATAAAGTAAACACTAGCTGAATCTAGGTGGATGTCACACCTGATTTAGATAGCTAAGTTGCAATAGGAATTAAATGTTGATGTTTGTTGTCCCTGTTTTTAAATAACCGCTTGTTATGCCACGTTAATAAACAATAATGAAAACATGGTTTATCAAGTTCTCCATACCTAATTAGGATAATTATGGGTAAAGAACTTAATGAATGTTGAAATTAAGGTTAGGCATGGCTTGTTGTAATCTGAATCTTAAATCCAATTTAATTGATTAATGACCATTAAGGGGGTATTTATATCTTGATGAATCAATTCTAATGGATGTTGGCACATGTCATTGCAGCAGATCTGTACCCATGAGAAGTCCTGGGAATTCTTGAGGATACAATGTTGCAGTTGACATGTGGCAACACCCTTCTGTATTTGTTCATCTAGATTTACGCACATCTGGACTTGAACTTAGTTTCTCTCTAGGTCAAGTTAGTAGCATGTTTAGGATAGGTAGTAGCTTTCAATGACTCAGGGTACCTTGGCACATCTAGTTGACTTAGGTCAACCGAGTATGCCCATATACCCTAAGTCATCGTGAGCATCTTCCTATAATAAATTATGTTTCTAACCCAGGCTAGGGTTAAACCTTGGGCAAGTGGGTGACGGTAGTTAGTAGAGACCATTCTAGATAACAAAAGAGTAAGGTGAAGGGCATATTCCGGAATGACGAGTATGCCATCTAGGAATAGTATCATGAACAATATGTTGAAAATATTTTGCCAAAGTATCGTAAGTTGCTGGTTGTGTTGTCCTATGTCACCTATTTTAAAACAACATGATATCGAGATGAATATTGGTAACAAATATTGAGATAGGTTCTTTAAACATGAGACCACTCAAGACAGGAAATAGGGTAGGAGAACCAATTATATGTGGTATACATAAAGTATTCTATACTTTAAGTTAACATGAGAGATCAGTTGGTAATTGAGTCATGGAATGAGATCGGTAGCATGCCAAGTCATTACATGACTATATGGTTATCTCTGTTATGAGATTGATTGACATGGAATTGTGTTCTAAATGATATTTTATTTAGAAAAGATAATATTATGTTTCAAAAAAAAAAAAAAAATCCCTTGTTTCTAAAGTCTTAAAATGGGAATGTTACATTGTTGGGGAAGTGGGGAGACTAAAGGGGGGCAGTGATCATTGGCCATAACATCCATCATGTACTAGTTAATGAGAAAAATGATCCCCTGATGTAGAGGAATTATCCTCTTATGCCCTTAAACTTCTAGGATTTATTTTTCCATAGAATGTAGAATGTAGTGTGATAAACTCACCTTAATTTTCTCTAGAAATGGTTGAGCAGGACCAGGTGATGTAGTGGAATAGTAGAGAATCTACCCCTAAGAGTGACATATCAGACCATCATTCGGGTGACTTCATCGAAAGGCTATGGGATGGAGGCACTAATAATTCCTTCCTTATTGATTTCGAGGATTTCACCTTCATCTAGGAAAACCCTTTCCTCAGCATCCTTATCGAATTTGTTCTCGAAGAGCTTGTTACCATTAATGTTTAAGCCAATGATAAAATAATCAAAATCATCAAAGATATTAAAATCCATTTCTTTGAATTTAATGGATTTGTCTTTCCAATTCTCAACAAATTGGAGAGATATACGTTGGTCATGCCCCTTAATCCTTTGTATAAAATATTTAAAACTTCCAATGCTAAGGGTTTAAGAGGTTTGCCACTAGAGTTCGCATGGAGATCCTCCCATTGTGATTATCTCTTATAAATTTAATGGATTGAGCTGAAAACAATAGTTTGTAATCCCTCCAATAGCCCTCTCGACAACCTATATATTTATGAGTCACATAGATGAAGCACGAATTCCCACATGCTTTCTTGAATTGTAAAAAACACTTGATTTTTGAAGTAAGGGAATTAATTTGAGTGAGATAGGTCTCGCTTTGGAGATCTAGATAACGGATTTCATACGTTTAGAGTTTTTTTGGCTAAGAATCTTGATGAATTAATTTTCATCATTAATAATGTTGTGCCTTGATTCATGGTGCATGTCTTGGAAATCATACCATTCACTTGTAATTATTTATTCAATCACCCACATGTTCTAATGTATTCGCTGATTTATTCCCATCCCTATACACATGTTGGAAAATAATGTTTAGACCATTGCATAATGTATAGGCTTCATTGATAAAATCTCTAATGGTCAGCTAGGAGTTTGGGACTTAAAAAGGTTGTTGATAATGTTCATTGAGTCTCCTTCCATAATGATATTTCCCACATTGAGGTTCCTAACAATTCCGATTCCCTAGAGAGCTACTAGGGCTTCCAAATAGTGGTTAGTTTGTTTACCCATGGGACAAACATACACTGCAATTAGAAGTCCCTTGTGATTTCTCATAATTCCACCACCACTTGCTGCACATAGGTTACCTTTAGAGGCACCGTCAAAGTTTAGTGTATACCAACCTTCAGTAGGGGGAATCCATTGCACAAGAGACTTGTTAATGTTGGGAATGGGGGTAGTTGTTGAGCATCAATATTCTAAGCCTTGAGATAACTCTCCTCCTCCAGAGGATACAAATACTTTTTGGGGGTTTGAATTTCTGAATGTTTTTTAGTAGCCACTATGATTTCATTCAGAATAATTTTGATGGTCCTATTAGTACCTCTTAAAATGATCGAGTTATGAGATTTCCATATTCTCTAAATGGTGTGAGGGAAGATGATTCTCCAAAGTCTCAAAGAAGATAATGTTTAAAGGGGATCCCATTGTAGGCAGGACATGATTAATATCCTCAGGGAAGGACCAACTAACATAAAACATATTGAAAATGAGCTTCCACAATGAGCTTGCAACTAGCAATGAAAGAGAAGATGTTGGATGGTTTCATTGTCCTTTTCCAAGTGATAACATCTATTTGGCATGGTAAAACCCCTTTTAATAAGATTATCAATGGTGAGAATGCCTTTATTTAGCACAACCAAAAAAATTGGTTTATTTTTGGGGTAAGCTCTTTGAACCACATCTTTCTCCAAGGGAAGTTGCTTTAGCGAGTTCATTAACAAAACATTTGTATCCTGATTTCACCAAATAAGTACCATCAAAGGAAAAACCCAAGTGAATTCATCCTTAGTTTGAATTTGACTAATGGGAATATGACTTAGGGTGTTTTGAAGGTTCCAAGTAGTTCCTTGTGATTAGGGACAAAAGCCTCAAGGTTTTTCTAGTGCATTTTACCTTCAATGTTTTAGATATAGTCGGACCTGCTTTCCCAAAGCTACAATAAGGTTGTCTTTGAGCTACTCCCGTTGTTCATTCTTTGTAAGAGTGCTAAAATCAACCCAGTTATCTTTCCAAAAGTTGATGCTTTTCTCCAGTGCCTAGGGTCCATTTGCAACCTGAAGCAAGCTCTTTTCTGATCTTAACCATATTGTCCGAACAATGATCCCAAGGGGTGGTTGACATTGTGTAAATAATCCATTACATTACCTTGGTTAAGATACTTGGCTTTAATGAGATTGGTCCATGGGTGTTCCTCTTTAACAAGTCTCCAACCCATTTTGGAAACAAGTGCAACATTCATAGTTCAAATTTTTTTAATGCAAGACCTCTGCTCGTCTTCATGTTATGAGCCTTATCCCATACAACCAAGTGCATCCTATTCTTCTCTCTTGTCCTGTCCGGAGAAAGTTTTTTGGATTCTTTTTATTTTATCTACAATAATGCTCAAATAAAGAAAAGGGACATGCCATATATCAGAAAATTTTGAAGTGTTTTTTTGATAAGTAGGCATTTCCCTGCACTAGAAAGGATGGATCCCTTCCATCCAACAAGATTTATTTGAAATTTGTCCAAAAAATCATTCCAAACACTCATATGAACCTTGTTAGTGCCTAGAGAGGAAGACCAAGGTATGTAGTAGGTAAAGAGTTAATTTCACAACCAAGGATTTGAGCAATTTTCCTTTGTCTTGCATGAGGAGTATTGAAGAAGTATAATTTTTTTATCAAAGTTATTTTTTTCCAAATGGCTCTTCATAAAGCTAGAGGATGTAATTCATATTTTTGGCTTCTAGAATAGAGGCAAGAAGGAGAAGGATAGTTTCATCAAAGCAAACTATTGATGGGTGATTGTAATATCAAAGGACGAGGGCTTAAATCCATTTAGATATCCTAGAGAAACAACTCTAGTGATGGTGTGACTGAGATTGTCCGCCATGATGATAAAAAGAATGGGAGAGATTGGGTCACCTTGACGGATTCCTCGCCTTCTTGGGAAGAATCCCACTAGGCTGCCATTGATGAACAATGAGAATCTAGGAGAAGAAATACAAGTCCAAATGATCTTTTTGAAATGAGCATCAAATCCAAATTTATCTCAAAACTTTGTCTAGGAAAGACCAAGACACTCTGTCAAAGATTTTTTCATATCCAACTTTAAGACCATGCCAACCTTTTTGCTTTTCTCCATCGAGTGTATGGTTTTGTGAACCATGACAACTCCATCTTGGATAAGTCTTCCTTTTATGAAACCCCTTGTTGGCTTGAGATGATGCGAGGGAGTAGAGGCTGAATCCTAGAAGTGAGGATTTTGGTGAAGATTTTATACAGAATGTTGGAAAGACTTATGGGTCTAAAGTGATTGAAGTCTTTCGCCCCTATTTTTTTAAGAATAAGGAAATGAAGGTATTGTTTATTGTTTTGAGAATCCTTCCCGTCCTGAAGAATTCATTAACTTATTTGAGAAGGTCATGAACAAATCTCCCAACATATTTGATAGAAGAAGGAAGAAAAGTCATTCGACCCTGGGGATTTGTCTCCCTCCATAAAAAAATAGCTTTTGGAGCTCCTCTAAGGTAGCTGGTTTAGAGAGAGTGCAAAACTCTTTAGGATTCACAAGATTATTCGGTATAGAGTCTAACAATGTGTTAGTAGCTTCAAGAGACAAAGAAGGAGTGTCATTTAGAATCTTTGTAGAAATTAACAGCTTCCTCTTTGATGTAGTTTGGATTTGATGTCATTTCTCCATTGTGTTTGGTAACTTCAGTGATTTTATTATGGGCCCTATGCTTTAAAGCAGTCATATGAAAAAACTTTGTGATCCTGTCCCTTTCTTTGAGCCACATTGCTATGGATTTAATCCTCTCAAATGATTCTTCCCTTGCACAAATGGTATGGAACTCAACTAAAAGGGTTTTTTCTTAGACATAATCTTCTTGAATCATCCCAAAGACAACAAATTTATTTTCCAAGTCTTCAATGTCCTCTTTAATCTATTTTTTCGATTGAAAATGTTTCTAAAAACTTCTTTATTCTAGACCTCGCACTTTTTTTTAATAGTTTTGAGTTTATGAACAAATCTATATTGAGCTGATCCTCAACTTAAATTTCCCACCATCATTTAATTTTTCCAAGTTTTTTTGGGTGGTTGAACCACATTTTTTCAAATTTAAATGAATAATAGGTGGTCTTTCATTGTTTAACATATTCAGGACAATGGGGTTGTGGTCCTAGGAAATTTCGGGAAGAGAGAAAAGATGGAAATCTTGACTTAAGAGCCATTCAGCTGAGATGAGAGATCTATCCAAATGTACCTAGATGAGATTATTTCCAAGTATCTTGTTGGACCAAGTAAAAGGGTTTCCATGGAGTTCAATGTCCATTAGATTAGCTTGAGCTATGAAACCACTTAAGTCGTCCATCCCAACTATGTGGTCAGATGCTCCAACTTTTTTTCCTCAGTGGAGAGAGGAGAATTAAAATCTCCCATGAATAACCAATTCCAACCAAAGAAAGTGTTTTTAAAAATTACAGATCTTTCCATAACTATCTTCTACCATGTAAGGTATTTGGTGCATAGATGACTGAGAAGATCCAATGGAATTTGTTATTAGGAGTATGGAATGAGATAGCAAGGTGAGAATGTGAAGTAAGTAAAGTCTTACCAATTAGCTTGTTAGGATCCTAAAAGACAACCATACCTCTTGAGGCTCCTCTCAAGTCAACCACCACCCACTTTTCCTTTTTCCAAACTTTCTTACATCATTCCTTCAAACTTTTAGTACCCATATTGGTTTCTTGAATACCATAATGGCTGAATTACGACTCTTTCTTAAGTATTTTAACATGTATTTCTTTCCACTACCATTAAGGCCTCTTATATTCCAAGAAACAATCTTCATTAAAAGATATGGGAGAGGAGTGGACCAGGTGGTCCAAAAAGACTGAGTGCCATCAACTAGT
Organism: Taxus wallichiana var. yunnanensis; assembly: GCA_018340775.1. Taxonomy (NCBI): domain Eukaryota; kingdom Viridiplantae; phylum Streptophyta; class Pinopsida; order Cupressales; family Taxaceae; genus Taxus; species Taxus wallichiana. Next base: position 92,576,861 of record CM031241.1, on the reverse strand, counting down.
GCTTTATTGATCTCCCTCTTTCTTTGATCATTTTAGAAGGTCTCCTTTTGTGGTGTATTTTATTTTCTAATGGAATATTTGGTCATCCTTGAGGTAGAGGTAGCCCAACTACTACGATACTTTTTCTTGTCAAAAACAAGGCATTTGGTATATTTTCAAAGCCTTTGGATTTTTTCTTTTTTCTGCATACTAGTGTAAACTCAAGGGAGTTAGTAGAGTCCTTCAGGGTGGGAATATTGATAGGAGTGAGTTCACCTTCTTCCTTGTCAGGGTTGGGACACTTCTGAAATCCTTCAATAATCTACTTTAAGGGTGGTGAAGGTGAAGCTGTGAAACTACCGAGGCATTCTTTGAGAAGAATCTTCGGCAAGAAAGCTACACAAACTTTCTCCCCTTCATGAATGGAAGGATATAGAGCTAGGTTTTCCTGCATGTTTAATATTCCAATGACAATACCAAGGATGATTTTTTCTAGAGCTGTAGAAGGGATGCCTTTCGGAGTCAAAGACTCAACTTTTATGGGGGCTTTGAAATAAGTGTTTCTTCAACAATAGGAGTCAAACCTAGATCTTTATTTAGGCCACCAACATAATGTTGAAGTAAAACCTTGACTATTTGAAGTTATCCCTCAATCTGAAGGCTAATATCAACCTAATTTTATCCGAGTCCTTGGGAACCCAAGGTTATTTGAGTTAATCTCCATTTTTAGTCAGAGTCTTGGGAACCCAGAGAGTCCTTCGAACTAGTTTCCTCTTCATGGGAGTTTTGAAGGATTTTTCCTTTGGTTGATATCCATTTTTAGTATTCTTATTACTTTCAGTGAGATTTTTATATTAGGACATTTCCTGGTGAAATGCCCTAGTTTATGACATTTAGTGCACCTCATCTGAAAGGATTCATAGATCACAACTTGAGTCCAAGGAAATTTTTTTGTTTGAATCACAATCGATCGAGAGAGATCTTGTTCCATTTCTAAGAAGACACAAAATTAGGCATAAGCTATGTTTTTTGTTGAAATTTCTTGACCGATGGGAGATCTAATTAATCTAGAAATGTTTATTAGAATCTCATTATCCCGAACTACGAGAGAAATACCTAAGAGCCGAAACCAAAGGGGAATGATGTTGATATTATATTTGAGTGGTCAAATCCTGAGTACAACCACTTTATAAATAATCCCATGATTTCAAGACACCAAGGTCCCCCTAACAATACAACATCCATGTCTTCTTGTGTAGTAAATTTGAACAAAAAAATCATTTGACATAAAAGAGATAGATACATCCCTAAGAGGGTGCCATTTTCTCAAATCCCATCTCCTAACAACATCAATATTAGGTATAGAACCTAAGAACTTACCCGTAAGTGCCATTTGATTCTTTTGGATTTTCTATTATAGGAAAATCTCTCGAATATTGATGTGATGTATGCCTTTATCATCATTTAAGCTTGAAAAATAGAAGGGGCTAGGGGGCACTAGTTACATTGGGGTCCACAATCTGTCCCAAGTCCTTTTTAAAAATCCCCAACCACATGCCTGGTCTGGTTATTATGGGGAAAAACTTTTGGGATTGTTCGCATTGTCTCTCTCCACTTCGTGTGACCCACCGATTCTTGCAACCGAGAAACCGTAGCCTCTTCTTTGGATAACTTGACAAAGATCATATTCTTATTTGTTAGATGCCTCAGTCCCTTTTGTAAATATGATTTGAGAATATCTATTTCGGAAGGAATTTAAGGAGCCTTTGCAACCAAACGATGGTTCTCAAAGCTTCTCAAGAGCAAGATCTTATGGCGGCCAAAATTCAAATTTTCAGCTGTTAGAAGAGAAGACACCTCACACTCCATATTTTCTCTATTCTTGATGTTGTAATGACTATGAATATATTCTTGATGTTGTGTTAAATATTGGAGCTTTCCACATTGTTGGATGCTTTATTAAAATAAATATTTTATTATTTACATTTTTGGTTGTGCTTCTTCAAAAATTCTTCTAAATGACATCTTTATTAGGTTTTTAATGCTTTTTCTTGAATTACACCGTTGCATGCTTTGTGCCTATTTATCATTTATAGGGTTTTCCTTTTGGTCATATCATAGCGAAACCCGACTATTTCCCTTCCGCTAAGGTGACAATTCTCCTATAAATGGCCAACTCTCCTTCCATTGCAATGAATGTTGCAATTGGTGGTGAAAATGGCTCCCAAGTGCACGTGGAAATTTGTGCCAAAAGTATGCAACAAGGTATGGATTCTAAATCCTCCTTAGATGTTGTTATTTATGATGAATGTTTAGATCTTGTGGTTAAGTGGTATCATAACAATTTCCTTATTACATATTTTTTGGTCGCATTCCCTCATAAGCCTACCTTCAAAACTAGATAAAGAACCATTGGGATTCCAACAATATCCTAGTTTTAGGTATCTATAACCTCACCAAAGGGTTTTATCTCTTTTCCTTTCATGAGCCTTCTTAGCTCCAAGCCCTCCTCCTTAAAGCATCTTGTTGGTAATTAGGAAATACCTGTTAGTGTTTTCTCAGTGGACTCTCGATTTTAGTCCCACCCCTAGGTTTCATTGAAAATTATGGTTTGAATTGAATTTCCGTGTCTTCTTGTACATATTTGTTCTTTCCTTCTAGAGATAGTGAAACCCATTGTAGGGTGATTTATCATGAATAAGATCATTTTTACACTCGTCCTAACAAACATGTGTGTGTTGAAGTTGACCTTGTGAAAAATCTATGGGACCATCAGGATATTCAAGTTGGGTCCATGCGTATCTCTCAAAAGGTGATATATTTCAACCACCACAACATGATTTTTTCATTTTCAAGCCCTGAACCACCACATTTGATTTGTCCTCTACTAGCACATTCAAAGTTGGTGGTGACAGAACCCCACGCTTTCTAAGTCCAAAGTCGACTCTTTGGTGATGGTTGGACTATGATGGGGAAAAATAAGACCTATGGTATGAAACCCACTCTCATGGTTTCACCTACCCCCTCCCCCCCTCTTTCTAAGGATGATTCAGGCTCGGAGATGCCCGCTCATTAGTTTCCATTCTTTCCAAACCATCACAGAGTTGTGTTTTTCTATCAAGTTTAGAGAATAATGGGAATATTTCATCAACTTATCTTGCTTTACAATGCTCTTTTAGTCCACCCCAAGAGGTGTTTGAAAAAGTGTGAGGAGATAATGGGGCCAAATTTCACTCCATTCAAGTTGAGCTTTCTAATTTAGACCAAGTATCGGTTGTCAAAAAAATCCATTCTTGGCTTGGAGGATGGTATTACAGACGGGAAGGGGAGTTTGATATGTCTGATTTTTCATGAATTTCATCTCATGGAATTTTCTGGGGTCTTATAGATACCTCTTGAAAATAAGGTGTTCATTTAGCTTTCCAATGTTTAAACAACTTTGATATTATTTATTTACAGGAAATTAAGATTTTTGGTTTCTTGCTTCAAAATATGCTAACTTGTATTGCCCCAACTTTTTACATTTTCATACTCAACACATTGATGGAAATGTTGATAGGAGTCTTTAGTATTGACATGAGTCTTCATCGATTTTTGGTATAAGCCACGAAGTGATAGAGATAGCCGCATAGTAATAAAGCTATTAGAAAAAGGATAAAAACCACCAAAGACCAAAAAGCCGTGATATACAAAGTAAAGCCGTGAGATATGGAGTGAAGCCACCGAAGACTATAAAAAGCCGCAACATACAGGAAAAATCCATGAAATTCAATAAAAGATCCAATGAATAAAAAATCAAGACATAATAAGATATAAGATGACAAAGGCATAACAAAATTTATTCATATTACAAAGTTATTTTATGATGTTCGTGGGATCTATTTGAGCATTATAATATACCGTGGAAGCCAAAAACATATTAAAATAATAATGATGAAGAATATATAATATTTTACAAAAGAAAAATGCATAAATACCATGATATATGTGTTAATATTCACTAATTACTAGTTAATAATGTAAATTAGTGTTAACCAATGGTTACCACGGGTCATAATGAGTGAAAAGACATGAATTTTGCCTTTTAAAGGCTATTTAATGATGGGAGATGAGGATCTCATGAAAATGAGTGAGAAAAGATGATTAAAACAAGAAGAATAAAAAGAGGAATTAATATGAGAAGTGAGGGAGACTAATATAATGATTTTATATAAGTGGGCATCACGAGGACTTATGTGAATGCCATTAGAGATTTTGTATGAGAGTAGAGATAAGAGAATGAAGAGAATATGTATGTACTAGAAACTGATGTAATCATTATTGATGAATAAATAAAGAATGGAATTTGGAGTAAATTCTCATTTATTTTCTTTTATTTGCAATTGTTCATAGGCTAATTGTGGTGTATTTAATGAGTACATCCTTAACAAAGATCAATCGCGCATAAGCCTCACAAGTTTACTAGGGTTTTAGGTCAACATTTGGTGTCTGAGCCCAGGTTTCTTTTGTTAAGTGGATGTTAGGAAATATTTTAGCAGGGGTGTAAGAAAAATGGGGTACTTATTTGAAAAGGAAGGAGAGTATTAAGGAATTTGATCAAAGATTCAATAATATAGTGCAGAAATTAGATGAACTATCATTTGAGAAAAGGAAAATTGAGTTGTTTATCATGGTATTTTTACCATATATAAGATTATTAATTGATGGAAAAGAGTTCATAACATTCATCGAAGAAGTGGAAATAACATCACAACTAGAAGCGAAACCATGGAGACGAGAATGTGAAATGGTATTAAAATTGGAGAAGTTGCAGAATGAATTAAGGTAGCTAAGACAAAAACTTGATCAAAATAATGAAAGAGGACACCTTTGGAGTTATCAAAAAGGTAATGGATATCATGATGGATTTCAAAGAGATAATAAAATGGGATACTATAGAGGATACTATGGGAAATATGGAGGAAATAACTATAATAAAGGAAACTATCATCATTAATATGGAGTAAATAACTATAATAATGGATGGAATGGAAAATTTAAAAAATGTAAATAAAATGATCAATGGAAAAGGTCAATAACATGTTATTGGTGTGGAAAAAATTGACATATACTACAAAATTGTGAGAAGAAGATACATATTGAAAAAATATTTTACAAAGAGGAAGGGACACACATAGAAAAGGAGACCAAAATAATAGAACCAATTAAGAAGTATACATCCATGGAATTGGCGAGACCACAACAAGAAAAATTATGGAAAGTAAAGAAGAATCATATGGAAGATAAAATAGAAAACCAAAAAATGGAAAAAGAAGAGATAAAGAAGTTAAGTTTTAAAGGAGAAAATGAAACTATGACATTGTGTGAGGATGTTGTAGAACAAAGGAAGGAAAAAGTGGAGAATGAAGAAGAAGAAAGAAAAAATAAAAAACAATGAGGAAATATACAAAAGAAAAAGAGATAAGTATGGAAAAAAATTATACTTAATGAGCAAGAAAAGAAATATGAGGAGGATTTTAAAAAAGTCACAAAATTGCAAGATAGTTGTTAATCTCACCACAGATGATGATGAAGAAAAGCCATTCGATATTAAGGAAGCGGTAGAATTATGTAATAAAAGAAGAAAGAAAAAATACACATGGAATAAACACACTTCAAAATTAGAAATCTATAAAGACTCTCTGATTCTCAATATTAATCAAAAATAAATCTTATCAAACTTATATCCAGTGGTTATCAGGGGATGAGACAAGGTTTAAGAGGGGGGATAGTGTTGACAAGAGTCTTCATCAATTTTTGGTATAAGTTGTGAACTGAAAGAGATAGCCACGAAGTGATAGAGATAGCCGCAAAGTAATAAAGCTATCTGCGAAGAGAATGGAGAAGCCATGGATAAAGGATAAAAGCGCCAAAGACCAAAAGCCCACAACAAAGAAGGAAGCTGCGATAAACCAAGGGAGTCGTGATATACTATGTAAATCCGCGATATATCTGAGTGAAGTCACCGAAGACTATTAAAAGCTGTGATATATGGGAAAAAGCCATGGAAGTCAATAAAAGAGCCACGGAATAAAGAAAAATAAAAGAAAAAATAAGATAGAAGATGACAAGAGGCATACGGAAGTTATTCATATTACGAAGTTATTTTATGATGTTTGCGGGATCTATATGAGCATTATAATATACCATAGAAGCCAAAAACACATTAAAATAATAATGATGAAGAATATATAATATTTTACACAAGAAAAATACATAAATACCATGATATATGTGTTAATATTCACTAATTACTAGTTAAGAATGTAAATTAGTGTTAACCAATGGTTACCACGGGTCATAATGAGTGAAAAGACATAATTTTTTTCCCTTCAAAGGATAATTAATGATGTAAGATGAGGATATCACAAAAATGAGTGAGAAAATTTGATTAAAACATGAAGAATAAAAAGAGGAATTAATATGATAAGTGAGGGAGATGAATATAATGATTTTGTATAAGTGGGCAACATAAGGACTTATGTGAATGCCATTTAGAGATTTTGTATGAGAGTAGAGAGAAGGGAACGAAGAGAATTTGTATTTACTACAAACTGATGTAATCACTATTGATGAATAAATAAATAATAGAGTTTGGAGTAATTTTTGTTATTTACTTTTATTTACAATTCTATTCATAGGCTAATTATGGTGTATTTCTGAGAAAATCCTTAACAAAGATCGATCCATGCCTAAGCCTCACAAGTATGTTGGAGTTCTAGGTCAACAACAAAGGTGGTTTGATAATTTCTATAACGTCAAAATTCTTGACCTTAATCACCTCCTCGGGCCAAGATCCTTCAAATTGGGTGGTGTGGGTTATTATGGTGATTAATGATTTTTCTTTTGGTATTCTTAATGTTTATTCTCCTAATGATAGTTTTGAAAGAGTAACTTTATGGAAATGGTTAGGTGATAACTTATTGCATTTGGTGTGTGGTGACTCTAATATGATATAGCATCCAGATGATAAACTCATCACCCTCCCTATGTGTTGGTGTGTCAAAGAGTGTGTGGTATGATATTTATTTAAAAGATGTTGGGAATTTACGATCCATTTCTCGGTCAGAGGCATGAATCTAAGGCCCAAGATTGGTATACTTGGACCAATATTCAAGAAGGATATGATTGGGTTTTAAAATACTTGATCATTTAATTCTTTAATAGCAAACTATTTTTGATTTTGACATGCAATGACCCTCCCATGTCAAGGTGTGGTCATATGTGCTTTTGTCAGATCATCATTTGATCTCATTTAAGGTTATTTGGCATGGGGCCCCTTTCAAATTCCCTTCAAATCAATTCCTTCTTAATGTCTCTTTGTTGAGTCATCCAGGATGGTCCCACTTATAACTAAGGTTTGGAAAATGGTGCCATGTTTATTGTTCCTACCAATTTGGAATGGTGGTAGGAAGCAATGATTCAACGCACTACCCATTTTATCTACTATTTCAACAAATAAGTTGCTCGAGTTTGTAAACAAGAGGACTCAACTCTATAAAAATAATTCATAAGGATTTATCTTATGCTTGAGTCCAATCCTTTGAAATTCCCCTTGAGATATATGTTTTTGAAATTTGACATAAGCTCAAGGTCATTGAATCTCATTCGGCCCATGGTGCGCGAGATCGATCGATCCTGCATTGGCTTAAGGTAAGAGAGAAAATGTCAAATAATTTCTTCAAATCCCTCTAATCCAAGTATGCTTTTCAACATATCAAAGATATCCATGATTCACATCAACGGATCACAAAGTTACCTGAGATCTCTAATATATTTATTGAGCATTATCAGTTAGTCTTACAAGCTCAAGAGGCTACGGATGAGTGAGATACCATCTTACAATAAGGTATTAAGGTGTTTTGATCAAGATTTCTCCTAAGGAGTGGGACCATTGCAATGCCCCTCTTTCTTTGGACGATCTCTACGCCACCTGTTGTGCCTTTTATGTGATAAATATCTAGGTATGGATGGATTTCCTTGTGAATTTTACAAATTGACATGGTCTTTTTTTGGCCCTGATATGCTTCAAATCTACAATTAAGCTCTCTAATCCATTCTCTTTGGATTTTCATCAATCAAGAAAACATCAAATTCATTCCTAAGGTTGGTGATCTAGAGCAGATAACTAGTTGGAGGCCCACCACCCTGTTAAATATCTCATATAAAATTGTTCTGAAAGGTTATAACTCTTCATATTGTTCATATTTTACCCAAAATTGTTTTCCTTGATCGGATGAGTTTTTCCAAAGGCCAATACATTTGGATAATCTTATAGCAATTTGGGAGGGATTGGAATGGGCTTAGCTTTCTCTACAACGTTCGTTATTTCTCAAAATTGACTTTGAAAAGGCTTATGATCGCATTGAATGGCATTTATTTTGGTTATGCTCATAACCTTAGGTTTTGGAAAATTCTTCACTTCGGCGGTCTGAACTTTGTTTTCTAATGTATCTACTTACCTAACCATCAATGGTCATAAGTCTATTGCAATTGGCCTCTTCTACTATATTAGATAAGGTGCGCCCTCTTGAACTTGCCTTATTTTTTTAGCGTTGATGCCTTAGGATATCTTAATTCTCACTTTGTCTTTGATGAAGGCCACATTCGGTGGATTTTGCTTCTAGATCATGTGATGTAACTTATTAATGGTCATTTTGCTAATGAATCCTTTCTAACCTTGACCAAGTCTTAAAAAAATTGGATATGATTTTTGATTACGGATACTTTTGCATTGCTTCAAGATTTAACATTCGGATGGATAATACATTGGGCTATAGAAAAATCTAATTTCCTATGCTAGACTAATTGAAAACTTACCCCTATAAATGGATTGGAAGAGGAGAACAATTTAAATTATTGGGTATTCATTTTCCTTTGATAGTGATTTTGCCATGTTATGGAAGTATGTGATTGTGAGTTAAACATAAAGTTTCTCGATGCGGTCTTCTAAACCCCTCTCTAGTTGGTGAATTTCAAGTGTGTACCAAGAGATTTGGCTGCCACCCATGTGTATTAATTTTTTCATGTTAGTTCCCTTCTCATGCCTCATTCACCAAGTTTTCCAAGCTATTTTAGGACTACCTTTGTTGTAGAATTTCTTTTTAAGTTGAATTTCATCGGGTGGCTTGGGATGTCTGTTGTCTCCCCTGTGATAAAAGTGGAATGGGAATTATTGTTGTTTACACGAAAAGTGTGGTTTTATGTTCTAAATGGGTCATGCGATGTATTTAGGAAATCAAGCCTGTAAAATCCTACTTCAAAATTTATTACTTCTGGTGTTCCCTAAGGAAAAAATGTTGGAATAATATCAGGTTGCACACCTTGATTATCATTAGGGTCCTAATCAATATTTCTAGGAATTTCATGGGAAAAAGCATATGGAAAGTGTTTGATTTGGTGAAACCCCTACTACTTTGGATTGGAGATGGATTTCACATTAGGATATATTTTAATTCATATAATAAATGGTGGTATTTCATCTTCACTGATGATAGTATTTCGCTTGTGGAAACTCCAGAAATCAAATCTCTCCATCTCTCTCACAAATGAATTCACATCATTCTAGATTTGGCCTCCCATAAGGATTGGGTACCTTGGCACGAGCTTAAGATGAAATTTAATCTTACCAATTTAGACCTCCCATCTATCTGTAGAATTCAAGAGTTGATGTCAGATGTTATGTTCCACAAACTTGGGCTTAAACCCCAGGATGCATGGTGGTAGGACTGGAGATTAAATCAAGAATATGCCTTCCTTCACTATAATTCTGACACCATTTACAAGCTTCTGATCCCATTCTCACCTACTATTTCCAAACTCAATGCCCATTGGAGCGTGCACTCTACTCATTCCACTGTTTTTGCAAACTTTCATGTGTTTGGAAATCTTTTCAGAGCCCAAAGTTAATCATTTTATGTGGTGTCTTATTTATCAGGGCCTTCCTGTCGGTAAAAGATTAAGTCACATTGGCATCCCCAATCCTAAATTCCCTTTTTGTTCCAAACCTGAATATTTTAAGCATTTATTTTGGTCTTTCCCTCATTCTCGGAGCCATCCGGTCTTAGATTCGATTGTTTTTTCAACCCTTCCACTATGAATTCTTTCATTGGCATCTAGATTTGTTTGGGGATTTCAGCCCGTGGCCTCATTATATTGATACTTTATGGAAACTATTTAGAGCTTGCATTTTATTTCATATTTGGAAAGTGAAAAATTCTATGTTATTCTAGAATGATCATTACATCGTTGCCTTATTTTCCACTAATGACAAAGTGGTTATCTTGTCTACTATGTGCATACATATTCAAGCTCAAGAGGAGAAATTTTCCCTGGAGTTTTCTCATTTGCAGGAGTTGCTTGCACACTAGAGAGTGTGCCATACACAATGAGTTGAGTACCTTCTAGACCCTTTTCCTCCTCCACCTTGGCCATCTCCACCTCGGTGACTACCTCAATCGGGACCGCATCATAGGAGCTGCCCTCAAACCCACCACTCTCCCTCTCCTCGAGGTCATCCTTGACTTCATCCTCTTCTAGTCTTGGTGGAGCCTACCTCCGAGGGGAAGGGCAATGCTATTTCTCAATAGTGGCCCTCTCCTCTTCACGATAGTCAAACTTTGGTGGCTCTCCACACCTAGTTGGGGATAATTGTTTCTTCTGAGATGGATATTCCCAACTAAGATGGTTGTGAGTGGACCTTCCTTTGGTCGATCCATATAATAGAGTGTACATCCCTCCTCAAGATGATCCTCCCCCTCCTCCCGGAGCGGTGGCTTGTGCCTAGTGATCTTGTTTCTTATATAATTCTCATGCTTTTGTTTTCCTTTTGGGCATTTTTTGTTGCCTACATGGAATTTTGGTGGGACCTTGCGTTCTCTAATCGTCCCTAATAATGTAACTCTCATGTATTTTTTGTAACATAATGGGCAGTTCCAATAGTAAAAATTCTTCCAAAATTGGAATAAAAACTTTTGAGAATTTAATAGTTTGTATTTCTCAATTATCTAGGACCTTACGGAAGGTTTTTCTTTTTCCTTCAAAGATCCTTCTTCATTCTAAATTCTTCTTACTAAATTTAACTTTCTTGGTTTGTACAATCTATGCTCCTTGTACTCTCTCATTGGACGTAAGATTTGATAGTCTCATACTAAGCTTCACTCGAATTCCTATGTAGGTTAATCTTATAGGATTTTCAATTCATCTCTTACTTTTATATGAAATATTATGACACTTATTAATTGGATTAATTTTCAAGAAATGGATCACTTTATTCTACTCAACAAAATAGGACAATATTATCTATTTTAAAGTTAACTTTATAAAAATTTGAAATCAACACTAAAATCCTAGTGTATTTCTAACCATTGATTGTTGTAATAGCACCTTATTTCCAACCATACATTATGCTTCTCAATGTAAATATTATAACTACAATGGAACAAGATTAAAAATTTATACCTTATTAGTAAAGAGAGTAAAAAATAAGCTTGAGGTAAGTTCGTGATGTCTTAAACACTTCTATATTCGTTGAAAATTTTATTATTTTGAAAATTACAAATGATTTAGAAAATAGGAACTCAAATTTTTGTGTGATGAAATATGAAACACTTAGAGGTAAATATTATATTATAAAGCAAGGATACAAATTTAATTAACGGTTGTACAAGAAATAGTTGATAAAAGGGTCTAGGTCTTAGGTCCCCCATGCTTGTTCTTGCCTATATTGGTTTAGTATCAAACTATTGTTTCCTTGGGATTTTGGTAGGATTTTTACTTTACATGCATATTTATTTCATTGAGTCAGCCATTTACTCTACAATTTTGTCTATGTCACACCTATATTAATGGCTTCCCTCTCGTCGCCTCCATTAATTGATGTAGGTTTGATAGACAAAGCACTTGGTAATCACATGACTATAAAGAAGGTGAGGAATTTCATCATGAAGGAATTCAACGAGGTAACCATTCGAGTCTTAGAATCCTTCACCGACATTGTGCTTAATTTACGAATTTGATAAGAATTGTAACTATTTTGAATCACACACCTTGGTCGGGTATTTTGTTGGCTGAGTTCCCCCTGAAAGCTTGCTGAAACAATGGGTTCACAAGAATTGGTAATACTATGGTGTCAAGATCATGAGAGTATAAAAAATCACCAAGATATTTTTTTGTTTCATTTCAATAATGTTGAACATTACAAATCCATTGTTAACTACGGCCCCTAGTTCATTTAAAAAAATCATGGTGTTATTTCACTAGAACATGGATTTTCAAGTGTTTGACCAAGCTAAGATTTATATCCCAATATGGATGGAAGTTCCTAGGCTACCTCTCCCTAATGGGGATTTTTGAATATTTGATCAAACCCTTAAGCCAAATTTTTTTTGGAGAAGCCAAATTTGTTTGGAGCACCAAATTTTTAATGCTCACCCTCGATAGTGTGTTTTTATTGAGGTGTATTTATCTGAATACATTAAGTACTCCATTGATATTTAGGTTGGAGATACTCAATTATCTCAATGATTCATTTATATTAAATAACCTAATACTTATTTTCATTTTCAATATCATGAACACATGATTCGTATAATTCCTTTAATGGCCAAATCCCACCTTGTGTCACAAGATAAGATTCAAACAGAGTCCAAAGATCCTTCCTCTCTCAGATGGCTGGACCACTATAACCAATAAAAAGAGTTCCACTCATGGTCTGCAAAACCATCAACTTATTCTTATCAACTAGTCACTTCTAAAGAAGCCGGCTCCTCTGTTACTCCTACCAAACAAGATGTACCCTCACCACACTTAGCCACCACATCTCTCTCTTGCTCCCGTTGGTCTCCTTTATTGTTTTCATTTTTATATCTCCAACTCCTTCAGTCTCCTTACTTCTTGAGTTTCTAAAATATTCATTTATGGAGGATAACCAATACTCTTTTCCCATAAACCTCGTCATAATCGATGCAACAATCTTACACTAGTAGAAGATGGAGAATTTGTGCATGAAAAATGCAGACTATGGTTAGTGGTAGATGTTACCCATGTCACTTCATTTCAAAACTAGTTTTATTCCCTCTCTAATCTTGATGATGAGTCATCCATACAGGAAAAATTTAACGGTACCTCCCCAAAAAAACCTTAGAAAGTATTTAGCAAATTTTGAAAAATCACGGGAAAATTTATTTCGTGGGGAAGGAAATTTTTCTGCAAAATTTTTGAAAGGTTTTTGCGGAAGCAACAACATATTTATATATGATATCAGCTAGGAGGATTGGTTATATTACCAATTGGTAGTATTTTTCATCTTTATCGGTGACAACATTTTCCATGTTGCCAACCGGTAACATGGGAGATGTTACCGACCCGATACCATGGAAGATACTATGGGTGGTAGCATCTCTAATGTTACCAATTTGTGGCATTACAGATGCCACCGATCGTAATATGAAATATTCTACTAGTCGATAACATAAACCATGTTGATAACCAATGGCATTGGACATGTTGTACCAATAGTATCATCCATGAAAGCGATCGGTAGCATTAGAATTGTTTGACGGTTGGTAGTGTTTGATATGCTAGTGGTCGATAGCATTAGAGATGCTTCCATCTCGGTACTATTTCCCATGTTACTAGAAAAATCATAACCAATGCTTCTAGGTGATAGCATGGAACAAATGATGCCAATCGGTTACATTTTCTATACAAACTGTTCAACGAGAAAAGTTGTAAATTTTCCTATTTATAGATGGATGGCCTGCTTATTTTCACTTTACACAAATAATAAAAGAACCTTAGTAAGTGAGAAAACACCCTCAACAAATGAGAAATAACCTCAACAAACAAGAAAAGGTCATCTACTGAGTCTAGACTCCAAAGTCAAACATGAAGTAAAAAGAATCAAGCATGAAGGAAGGCCAAAGGTCATCGGTCATCTCCAATTATCTAGACTCCAAACAACCAAAATGCCAAGAAGGAAGGCCATTCCAACCATCCTAAGAGCCCAATTGCCTCATTTCACTAAAATGAAGATAACCATAGAATTTTTTTGAAAAATCTCCTAAAATGCCCTTTTAGAGAGATAGTCAAGTTTTTTGAACCTAGAAACATCGGAGCATGGTTCACAAAAAGCATGCTATATGTTGCATGTTTTCAAAACCCGAAACCCGACTCAACTCCTTTGTATCGGGTTTTCAGGTCTTCACAACATCGGAACATGCCTTAGCCAAAACATGCTTCATGTCGCATGATTTCCGACTCCCGAAACCTGATTCACTCCTTTGTATCGGGTTTTCGGAACCATCGAGCATCTCAACATATCATGCTTCATGTCACATGCTTCCTGAAACCCGAAACCCGAATTGGTATTAAATCCTTTGTGTGGGTTTCGGACACCCAAAGCATGATGACATGGCATTAATGTCGAGTTGTCTAGTAGTTGGCACACACGTCAACTGATGTGTAATAAATGTGGAAATTTTTATAAATACTCAGATTTACACGTCATTTTTACCAGTTGTACTTTTTACCTCATGGATTTTCGTGCATGCTCTCCCGACCTGAAACCCGATTTGATCTCGTGCTCGATTGTGTGGCTCATTTTTTATTATTTTTCGAACTGGTTGAAGGTATTTCCTCTATTCTTTGTTTGTGAGGTCTGTTGGATGTGTTGTTGTGATGATATTTCTAACATTCTCCTTTCTTTCCTGCTAGGGTTAGGGTTTTTTGTTTTATTATTTGGGTTTTTGTTCCAATTGAGTTTGTGGTTTAGGATTCACCCTTTGTGTGTTTGCCTTTTCTTTATTCCTTGGAATATGCCTTCTTAATGTTATAAGAAAAAGAGGAGAATATAAATAAATTCCACTATTGAAATGGAGGAGAATTTGAATGTCCTAACATCACAAAAACCCGATCCTCTATTTTTGGGTTTTGCAGGGTGCTATACAATTTCAAATTTCATAGTTTGTTAGGTATTTCAGTGTGTCGGACATCCTCTAGTTTCTGAAAAGAGTTTCCATAGTTGATCGGGTCTTGTGGCATGTCGTGGACATTCAAAGTCTTTGACACCTCCTAGTGTTGGGTTTGGCAAGTCTTCGACACCTCCTAGTGTTGTGGGTTTTGCAGGTGCTCTACAAGCTCGACTTCCATAGATTTTAGGTTTTCTCTCAGTTTGGACATTCAACATCTCCCGACATCTCGATTTCCCCATAGTGTGTTAGGTTTTTCCGACTACTCGACATCTCATATCTTCCGACACATTTAGCTAATTGTTGGGACTTCCCAAGTGTCTGACACCTACTAATCTCTGATACTCTCTATAGTGCTTCGGGCTGTGGGATTGCTAAGTAGGCCTTCAAACCCGAAGTGTCCAAACCAGAGGTGATCAGTACAATCCTTCTTCAAAATTCCTCATGTCAGATCCTAGACCATCACAGGATAAATCAGATAAGTCTGGGAAAATGAAGTACAAATTCAAGAAGGTGGAGTCCCCTTCCTACATTGATTGTAATTATGACATCCGGGATACATAACTCGAAATGTAGACATGGAAGACTTTTGGAATAGGGTCAAGAGTTCTTCCCAAACCTCCTGGATGAAGTCAATAGCTGGCAGTGGTCTCCCTCTTGCAGAAAGGATTCCCCATGTCTGCTCAGTGCCCCGAGTTCATCTTGGCATGTGCTTCAAATTATGACTCTGCCTCTCGTTCAGTGAGAAATCAGGTGGGAGAAGTCATAGTCAAGTTAGACGGAGGTTACTTTGATGACCTTCTCAAGCTACCTAACTTTGAGGAATATGTGGACTTGAATCTTCAATCAGCTCAGAAGGCCTGGGACAATGACCAGAAGATTGTATTAAGCATGTGAATAAGAAGTTCCTGATCAAGGCCAAGCCGGTTGTCTCTAGGTTTCCAAGAGTTGTTCCTAGAAGTGATTTCATCCAAGAGATCAATGACATCATTACTTTGTTGAGCCGGGTTTTGGATTGCCTGAGTCAAACATTTTTCAAGGATGGATGTACCAATTCATGGTCATCATTAAGAAGAATCAGCAAGGAATTGATTGGGGTAGTCTTATCAGTGATGAGGTAGACTCCCAAATGAAAATAGTCTTGACTATGGGAAAGTTCTATATGTCCTCATATGTCATCTATGCAGCAACGGTATGAGAAATTATCCAGGCTTGGATACGAAGGGGAACAAGGTAGCAAACATGTCTACCAAAATTTTCCTCAACTAACAATAAAGGGGTCGAGGACCAATTCAAGGAGATTGAATGATGCTTTCTTCTACGAGAACATTTGCAGGATGAACCCCGAACTAAGGAAAACAAGAGTCTCTGATGAGGCATGGGATGAAGTTTCAAAATGGGGCTGTGTCTTCTTACAATTTAAGAAGTTCACATATCTTTGAGTGGTCATGTACCTAGGTGACCCTTTCCGACTACCCAGGTACCCAGGAGACAAGTTGATTCTAATGGAGTTGTGCAGGAAATGTTGGATTTCCACAAGTTCCAACAAAGTAAACACAAGGCCGCCGTATCCTTTCCAATTTCTATTGGAAGATACACCTGCTCAATAGTGGTAAAGGCCAAGAATGTAGTGCATGAGCTTCAAGAGAAGCTAAAGAAGCACATGAAGCATAGAGACGGGTTCAACTTCCGGGGTGTCCTTAAAACATATGGAACCTGTACCTACATGTGCCAAGCATAGAGGACATCTGGATTGATCTTCGTGATGAAGTCACCATCAGAAGAAAGGATCATAGTAGGTTGACACTTGAAGAAATTCAGATGCTTGAGCTCATTGACATCCCAGAGGGCACTACTGATAATGAAAGCATTCTGGATCCTTCATATGATGGACTGAATGAAGATCGATATGTCTTCCCAGCTATTGATTGGTCCATCGGTGAAAAGGCCTCTATTGTGAGATAGATCAGCTCTGATTCTCGCACGCACCAAGGCATGGCTCGCTTCTTGGGGAATGAGTTACAAGGAGAAAAGTTTCTCAAAGTTGGTTGCTTTAGAAGCGGGGCCCTCCAAAAAGGAAAAGGACAAAAGCCCTTCCAAAAGACCTATAAAGGTCAAATTTGTCAAGAAGGGAGGAGAACAAGTGACTACTTCCTCTGCTACTCAAACTGAAATGGTGAATATACCAGATTCACCAACCCCACCTGAAATAGGAGAAATTTCTTTGGAGGTAGAGGGTAGCCAACCTTTGATTTCACCATTTGTTGATTGCTCATCTGAAGTGAGTTTGTCTCTTGCTTCCCAGGCCTTAGCTTCAGTATTGTGCCCTCCTTCACAACCACTTCCACTTCCTCCTTCACACCACTTCCACCTCCTCTTTCTCCATCCACATCAACAGTCATGGCCAACATCTTCTCTGGTCTCTCACCTCTCTCTCTTGCTGGAAAACAAAAGTGACTATAGATATGCCTCCTCCTTCTGCACATCTTTTCACCGAACCCATCACCACACTTGTGACTGTCCCTACTCCACCAGTAAGTCTTCCCCCACCTACAAGTGTGACCCCAACTTCTGTAATAGTGGTAACTCCCTCTGGCACTCCTCAATGGTTGAATGATCAAACGTCGAGAAAGAGGAAGGTGGTAGTTCCCCTACCAGCCTTTGATTTCAGTTCACTTAAAGTTCCCTCTGCTAAATCTGCCAAGAAACCCAAAACAATTTCTAGGGTTTCAGTGGATGCTTTGGGAATAAATTTGTAGAAATCACAACTCCCACAGCTGACAAGACCAGAGAGGATGTAACAACCTCTGACTATCAGATAACAGAGTTGATCTCGGGAAAGTGATGGCAGAGGGAGCCCAACAAGATGCATGGGATGCTATGAACATGTTATGTCAAAAGTTAAAGGAAACAAAAGAAAGCAGGGATGAGCTTAAAGGGAAAGTGGAGCAGATGACTAAAGTGTTGCTCAAACTTTCAAAGCCCTCTCGAATCAACACCATCATCCTCCACTCCTATGCCTATACAGTTTGATTTCTCATCAGTGCCCATGATTGAAAAGATCAATGAAAAGGGGAGAATGGTTGATGAATGGGTGTAGAGGTTGCTCCTCCAAGGAAAGGAAGTCATTGAGGCTTCATCTGAGTTTCATAAGACCTTAAGGAATACTCAAAAGGAGGGAGAAAAAATGGATGAAGATTTTTTGGAGGAGATTGGAAACCTCGAGCTAACCTTGGAAGCTCTTAATGCACTGAAATAGGTCCCATCCCATATCCTAGTCGAAGAAGGGGTTATCCCTCACGTGGATAGGCATTTCTAGCTAACCAAGGCTATAAGATTCAGAGTGAAGATTCTCAATGAGGCCTACAACAAATTAAGGGAATCCAGAGATCAATTGGTGGATGTTGTCAGTGATATTGAAGAAGAACTCTCTAGGATTTTTCCAAGGTATTGGGTGCAGGCTCGAGTCTTTTATCTGCTGATGAGTTCCACCAGCAATTTCAAAAGTCTATCCAATAGGAATCAACTACCGCCTTTAGTCTGGAAATTATTGATAAACTTGTAAAGACTGAGCATGTCCTAGAGTCACTAAGGAAACTTAGTAAGAGACTGAAGAAACTTCCAGGTGAAGCAAATGATATTCACATGAGACCTGTGAAGTTTTGAATGACCATTCCAGTGCACCTGAAGAAGCTGAAATGCAAGATGTGATCAAGAAATTTCAAGAGTTCCAAAATAAACAAGCGCTGTTGGAGGAAGAAAAAGATGGTGGAATGGAGCAAGCTTAATGCTACATGTCTTTTTCATTTAGGAATTGACATGTCTTTTTCATTTTCATTTCACCATGAAGGAAGCAAATTTTGACTTGGTCTCCTGCGTGAGAGTCAAGCAAAATAGGACTTTGATAAAATGACTATTTCATAGGGTTTTATCCTATTTTCTCTCTCTCTTTTATTATAAATATAGAGCACATATGTTTTCAAAGGGGGATTTTTATTAAGAAAGCTATTGTGAAAAGAAGAGAAACTTTGTGTTTTCTTTTATCCATTTGAAGAATAGAAACGAATGATATTTTTGTAGACTTTGTGTTGTGAGATTCATTTCCCTTAAGCACTTGTTCTTATGTTCAATGGTCTTAAGTTGTTCTTCATTAGCATTCTTGGTTATTTAATTGTTTCCAAGCATTACATATATTTATCTAAAACTCGTGTGAATACTTCATGATCTGTGTTTTCTCGAAGAAACATACATTCTTCTCCTTCCTTTCAAAATTTTGTTTCTTCTATATCTTCCCATCCACTCTATTATGTAAATAGTAATGTCTTCACCTCATGTTGATATGAGCTTCGGGATTGTATCCCAACCCCCAATGGTTAGAGTAGTGTGTATATTGTAAATATTCTTTCCGTTGTGTTTTAGATTAGTAATAAATAGGAAGCCTCACCTGTCTTTGAGGAGGGATTTTATCTCATGTACTGTGGTTGAACCTCATATTTTGTCTTGACAAAATATCCAACCAATAGTTTTTGGTGACTCACTGGGGAATACGGACTGATAAGACTGAG
The DNA here is from genome assembly GCA_018340775.1 of Taxus wallichiana var. yunnanensis. Lineage (NCBI taxonomy): Eukaryota > Viridiplantae > Streptophyta > Pinopsida > Cupressales > Taxaceae > Taxus > Taxus wallichiana. The sequence continues at coordinate 92,557,309 of CM031241.1, read as the reverse complement.
CTTATCCTATTGGTGTCTGGTGACTCCATATTTGCCTTATTTTCAAGAAGATCCTTTTTCTGGTTCAAGCTGGCTAGAAAGATCTTCACTCGGTCAAGCTGAGCTAGGGGTGAAACCGATCCATTCTTTGATTTTCTTCAGCAACATAATTTCAGTCTTTCCCCTCACAGCGTTATATCAAGCCGAGCCAGAAGTTCTTCACCTGTTCGAAGAACTCAGATTTCTCAAGAGCAAGAAGTATCGGTGACTTGTCATGTGTTATTCTTGTCCAACACTCAGATCCCTGTACGCACTCCATTCAGAAGAATGGACAGCACAACCTGTGCCCTGGGGTGCAACTATTGGTCCTCTTTCCTTAACTCCGCCATTGCACGAGTTACCACATGGATCACGTAAGAACATTCCCAAGTTCAATGGTGATGGGAAGCAACATCCTAGATGAACACATTGCTTCCTTATTTGTAGCATGTGGTGTCCTTGGAGTGGCTCACGAAGATGTTTCTATTCGGAGCTCTTCATTGAAACATTGCATGGTGCAGCAGCTGAGTGGTTTTACCACCTTCCAAATGCATGCATTACAAACTAGGCTACCATGAGGACCAGATTCGAAGCACGGTTCAAACCGGCTGAGGATTCTCATGCTTTGTTAGCACAACTTACCCACATGAAGAAAGAATCCCATGAACCCATGTGGGACTTCGTGGCCAAGTTCAACAAGCTGATCCAGAAAATTCTAGAACTAGTTGTTCCTACTCTAGAAAATCAGAAATGCTTCTTCATCAACGCTCAGCCCCCGGATGTGAGCTTCCTATTGAGAAGATCAGCCATCCCTGATTTGGCTACCACTCAGTCTACGGCCATTGAAATAGAAGATGATCTCATTCTGGCAGGAAGGATCAGAGAGATTCATCTAAGCCTAAAAATCAAGGTTCTTCTCAAGGTAATACTGACCCTATGATTCAAAAGATGGCTAATGATTTGATTGCTTTGAAAAATAAAATGTCTCAACAAGTGAGCAATGTTCCGTATCGGGATATCCCTAGACAGAATTTCAATAATACTAATGGCGCACCCACAAGAGATAGACCACGGTTGACTGCTACTCAACCAAGGCTAGCCATGAAGCTCCTCCTGTTAATGCATAGTAGTAGAGATAGTGGAAGAAGATGAAGAACCAGAAGAGCAAGAGTATCACGAAGCTCTCGAAGCTTCGGGATATGTTGATGAGTCTTATGATGATTCAGCTGGTGACTCCAGCATTGGGTATTTGGAATACGAGGAAGATGGATGTGAACTTGATGGTCAGTCATTTGTGGTCTTCACTCGATCCCAATCTTAGAATCCAAGAAAACTGATTGAAAGCTCCAAGGAGAAGAGCAAAGAAGCCCCCATAGTCATAGCTAAGAGAGGTTCTCCTATCTCAGCACAAACTGAAAAAGAAATGACCAAAAAGGTAACAACTTCCCCTCATTCTCCTTCTCCCAAGGCCAGTACCTCAGCTCAAGCCCATGTGACCAGACCTGAACCTACCATTACTCCCTCATACACTACTTTTGACATCATTGACCATGCAAAAAGAACCAAGATCCAAATGTCAGAAGTAGAATACCTTCAATCAAATCCTGAGTAGTTTGAAAAACTAGCCAAATTCATTAGAAGCAAGATTGTTGTTCCTTCATCTTCAAAAGGCCTTTTTTCAAGCCCTACTCAGCCTTCACCTCAAAAAATATGACCTCTGCTTCTTCTTCTTCAGGAAAGATTGAACCATTTTATTTGTCCTTGCTCATAAACGGGTTCAAACTTAGCAATTACATCATTGACTCAGAGCCTCCGATAATGTTATGCCCGCAAAAGTAGCCCATGCCCTTGGGCTTACTTTGACTAAATCATATGGATGGTGTTACTCCATGGAAACCAAGCAAGTTCCCTTGATTGGTCAAATCAAAGATGCACAGTTTGCATTCGTTGCCTTCCCGAGAGAAGAGAGTGAAAATGACCATTCTAGTTGCTGATATTCCTGTAGCTTATGGTATCCTCTTGGGTAGAGGTTTTTGTAAAGATGTTGGAGGTGAGATTAATATGGATTGGACCAAGGCCAAGATTCCAGTCAATGGAGTTTCTCACGTTCTCCATCCTGAACCTCAGGAAAAGTATTTGGTCACTAAATTAGATGATCCCAAGGCTCAAATCCTGTTCGAAGATGCTGGTTTGGGAAATTACTTCATGACATCAGAGGTACCAGTTGTTGATGTCAAGCAAGAGGATGCCAATGTGATTTGGACTCTCGAGTTTGATGGTAGCTATTCAACTACTGGATCAGTGCTGGCATAGTTCTTATATCTCCAGATTCGAGATCTTTCCCTCTGCTTTCAAGTTGTAATTTGATAACACTAATAATATAGCTGAATATGAAGCTTTGTTATTAGGATTAGAAATGGCAAGACAAAAGGGGATCCGGAACCTCAAAGCTCAAGGAGATGGAGCTGATTGTTAATCAGGTGAAAGGAATCTATCAGGTAAAAAATGATCACCTGAGACATTACAGGAACAAAGTTTGGGACAATATAGAATGCTTTGATGCTTTCTCTATCAAGGTAGTTTTGAGAGATTATAATGACAAGGCTGATTCTTTAGCCATGTCTGCATCTCTCCTCCTCCCTCATCCATAGTTCAAACAAGACACATACACCATTGAGATTGTGTATCATCCCAGTGTCCTAGATAATGCAGCTCATTGGCAAGTATTCAATGATGATCAACAGGTGTTTGTCTTTTTAGAGAAAGCTGACAATTTTAGTGAACTATACTTTGAAGGCTCAGAATCAGCATTCCGTGAATCTGTTTTCAAATCCATATCAAGAAGTCGATGGTGAGTTCATACAGCTAAAAGGAAACAAGATTCCCAAAGGACTGGTTTCTCTGGAGGGTTTGTTTGATAAACATGACCGCTTCATTCAAAACAAAAGACAAACAGAAGGAGCCTCTTCCTGGAAGTAGATCAAGTCAATCTAGGTTCGTCTGATCAACCTCGGATGGTGAATATCGGGAAATGTTGTTCCCCTGAGGAGAAAGAAAAATTCACTTCACTCCTAAAAAGATACATGGATGTCTTAGCCTGGTCCTATGTAGATTTAAAATCCTTCAAGCCCAAAGATGTACAACACAGTATTCCTTTGAAGCCTGATGTAAAACCCTATAGGCGAAACAAAGACATTACAATCCAAAAATCTTAGGAACCATTCTTGCTGAAATCCAGAAAATGTTAGATGCAAGGATTATATTTCCGATTCACCATTCCACCTGGGTCGCTAATATCATTCCTGTCAGGAAGAAGAATGGTAAAATCTAGATTTGTGTTGATTTTAGGAACTTAAATCAGTCTTCATTAAAAGACAACTACCCCTTGCCAATCATGGATTAGGTGTTGCAGACTGTCACTGGATCCGAGATGCTATCCATGCTCGATGGATTTTTAGGATATAATCAAGTTGAGGTGGCTGCTGAGGATCAACATAAAACGGCCTTCACAACCCCATGGGGAACCTTTGCTTACAGGAGAATGCCTTTCGGTTTGATTAACGCCGAGCCACATTTTAGAGAGCTATGGACTTAGCATTCAGAGATCTGATGGGTAAAGTCATAGTTGTATATTTGGATGACTTAACGGTCTTCTCTAAGAAATGGAGTGATCATTATGATCATCTGGAGCAGGTACTCTTAAGGTGCAGGCGTCATGGGATTTCATTGAATCCCAAGAAGTCTATGTTTGGGGTAACTGAGGGAAAATTGTTGGGTCACATCATGACTAGAGAAGGAACTAAAATTGACCCAGAGTGAGTAAAGGCTATCCAAGGCCTTACCTTACCCACAAGTAAAACTAGAGTCCATTCCTTTTTAGAAAAGTCAATTTCCTAAGGAGGTTCATACTGAATTTTTGAGACAAAACCAAGGATATCCTTGGGATGATGAAAGGTAAAACTCCATTTGATGGAGTACTGAAGGGAAGCTTGCATTTGATGAAGTCAAAAGGGAAATTTCTCATGCTCCCATTCTGGTATGTCCAGATTTCAAGAAAGATTTCATTATGTACAACTATGCTTCAGCACATACAGTATCAGCCATCCTGATGCAGGAGAATGAAGAAGGCATTGAAGCTCCCATCACTTTCATGAGTGAGCTGTCCATTAAAGGAACATGAATTGAAGATGTCACAGATTGAAAAACATGCTTATGGTGGTGCGAGTGGTAAAACATTTCAGATACTATGTGTTGAGTTCTCATACTCTCGTTCTCATTCCTGACACTATAGTTAAATCCATCTTGACTCAGCAAGAACTAGGTAGTCAACGGGGTAACTGGATAGCCAAAGTTCAAGAATATGACTTGGATATCAGAGCCTACCAAGTTGGTACGAGGAAGGGGCTTGTGCCAATTGATTGTAGAAAATAATGCTGAGGTAGAATGCGAAGGAAGTGAGGATATCTCCCCAGATTGCCTATGGTGCTTTTTGTAAGCACAACAGATGAATGGTACACAGATATTGCTTTCTTTTTGACTTATGGTGAGTGCCCCCCACATTTAAGCCAAAAAGAGAAGAGGACAGTTAAGTTAAGATCCACGAGATACATTCTATGGGATGGAGGAATATATAAGAAAGGCATTGACGGCGTTTTCTGTCATTGTGTCGATAAATCTCAGCAAGTAAGGCTGCTGGAATCCTTCCACAATCTAGCCTATGGAGGACATTTCTCTTCCTCGTGACAACTTATAAGATCTGTGGGCTAGGTACTATTGGCCTACTCTCTTTCGAGACTCAGCAGAATGGGTGTCCAAGTGTGAAGCCTGTCAACATTTCGTCGGTCATCCTAAGCTGGCGGCCCTTCCCCTGAAGCCTGTGGTGATTGAAGAGCCTTTTCGCTAGTGGGGAATTGATTTCATTGGAACATTGAATCCTGCCTCTAGTGTTGGACACAATTACGTGCTTACTACTACAGACTATTTCACCAAGTGGGTAGAAGTTGCGCCAATCAAGCAGGTAACCTCGGAAGCTGTGTGCAAATTCCTAAAGGAAAACATAATTGTCAGATTCGGTGTGCCTCACAAGATTGTGGCTGATAACGCCTCCAATTTCTCATCACATGAGCTAACAGAATTTTTTTATGGGTTCAAAATCACACTTGCTCATTCATCTGACTACTACCCCCAAGGCAATGGTCAAGTGGAATCCAGTAACAAGAACTTGGTTACCATAATTAGAAAGTTGGTGGATGAGAACCAGAGGACATGGCACAAAGCATTGTATGATGCGTTATGGGAAGATTAGATTACTCTTAAGTGAGCTATCAGAATGTCTCCATTCTAGGTGTTATATGGGATTGATGTTGAGATCCCTATCTCAGTAGAGTTGTCAGCCTTACAGTTGGCCAAAGTAGTAGAAGATGAGACCTTTCAAAATTCTATTGAGAAAAGGGTAATGTACTTAGCCAGACTGGAAGAGGAATGAAGCAAGGTGGTTGATCACATTGCAGATCATCAAGAGAAAAGTAAAGAAGATCTTTGATAAAAAATCAAAGCAACGTCACTTTCAAATTGGAGATCTGGTGCTTCTTTGGGATAAGAGAAGGGAACAGAAAGGCATGCATGGAAAGTTTGACTCTTTGTGGAAAGGACCTTTCAAGATTCATCAAGCTGAATGGTGAAAATAGCTTCTACCTATCATATTCGATGGAGAGTTCTCCCTTTACCTTTCAGTGGTCAACATCTGAAGTTGTTCCATCAGTAATGCAAGATGCTCTCTTGCATTGTATATATTTTGCTTTCTATCGTGTGTTTGCTTTTCATTTCTTTCTTGTTTGTTGTTTTGGGTTTCTTCTTTTTAGACTCTATAGCCCAATGGATAAAGCCAGAGATTCTGAGTTCCCTTCCTTTGATGTCACAAAGAAAGTCCCCAACTGGAGCCAGCTGTTATCCCATTTTTGTGATTTCACTAAAATGAAGATAACCATAGATTTTTTTGAAAAATCTCCTAAAATGCCCTTTTAGAGAGATAGTCGGGTTTTCGGAACCTAGAAACATCGGAGCATGGTTTGCAAAAAGCATGCTATATGTTGCATGTTTTCCAAAACCTAAAACCTGACTCAACTCCTTTGTATCGGGTTTTGGGTCTTCACAACATCGGAACATGCCTTAGCCAAAACATGCTTCATGTCGCATGATTTCGACTCTCAAAACCCGATTCACTCCTTTGTATCAAGTTTTTGAACCATCGAGCATCTCAACATATCATGCTTCATGTCACATGCTTCCTGAAACCCGAAACCTGAATTGGTATTAAATCCTTTGTGTTGGGTTTCGGACACCCAAAGCATGATGACATGGCATTAATGCCAAGTTTTGGTAGTAGTTGGCACACACGTCAACTGATGTGTAATAAATGTGGAAATTTTTATAAATACTTGGATTTACACGTCATTTTTACCAGTTGTACTTTTTACCTCGTGGATTTTCATGCATGCTCTCCCGACCTTGAAACCCGATTTGATCTCATGCTCGATTGCGTGGCTCATTTTTTATTATTTTTGAACTAGTTGAAGGTATTTCCTCTGTTCTTTGTTTGTGAGGTCTATTGGATGTGTTGTTGTGATGATATTTCTAACATTCTCCTTTCTTTCCTGCTAGGGTTAGGGTTTTTGGTTGTTTTATTCTTTGGGTTTTTGTTCCAATTGAGTTTGTGGTTTAGGATTCACCCTTTGTGTGTTTGCCTTTTCTTTATTCCTTGGAATATGCCTTCTTAATGTTATAAGAAAAAGAGGAGAATATAACAAAATTCCACTGTTGAAATGGAGGAGAATTTGAATGTCCTAACATCACAAAAACCCGATCCTCTATTTTCAGGGTTTTGTAGGGTGCTATACAATTTCAAAGTTCCACGTAGTTTGTCAGTATTTTAGTGTGTCAGACATCCTCTAGTTTCGACAAGAGTTTCCATAGTTGATCGGGTCTTGTGGTGTGTCAGACATTCAAAGTCTTCTGACACCTCCTAGTGTTGTGGGTTTGGCAAGTCTTCCGACACCTCCCAGTGTTGTGGGTTTTGCAGGGTGCTCTACAAGCTCTGACTTCCATAGTATTTCAGGTTTTCCTCGGTGCCAGACATTCAACATCTCCCGACATCTCTGATTTCCCACAGTGTGTCGGGTTTTTCGACTACTCGACATCTCATATCTTTCGACACATTCAACTGATTGTCGGGACTTCCCAAGTGTCGACACCTACTAATCTCGATACTCTCCATAGTGCTTGGGCCTGTGGGATTGCTAAGTAGGCCTTCAAACCCGAAGTGTCCAAACCAGAGGTGATCAGTATAATCCTTCTTCAAAATTCCTCATGTTGGATCCTGGACCATCACAGGATAAATCAGATAAGTCTAGGAAAATGAAGTACAAATTTAGGAAGGTGGAGTCCCCTTCCTACATTGATTGTAATTATGACATCCGGGATACAGAACTCAGAAATGTAGACATGGAAGACTTTTGGAATAGGGTCAAGAGTTCTTCCCAAACCTCCTGGATGAAGTCAATAGCTAGCAGTGGTCTCCCTCTTGCAGCAGGATTCCCCATGTCTACTCAGTGCCCCGAGTTCATCTTGGCATGTGCTTCAAATTATGACTCCTCTCGTTCAGTGAGAAATCAAGTGGGAGAAGTCATAGTCAAGTTAGATGGAGGTTACTTTGATGACCTTCTCAAGATTGCCTAACTTTGAGGAATATGTGGACTTGAATCTTCAATCAGCTAGAAGGCCTAGGACAATGACCAAGAAGACTATATTAAGCATGTGAATAAGAAGTTCTGATCAAGGCCAAGCCGACTGTCTCTAGGTTTCCAAGAGTTGTTCCTAGAAGTGATTTCATCCAAGAGATCAACGACATCATTACTTTGTTGAGTTGGGTTTTGGATTGCTGAGTCAAATGTTTTTCAAGGATGGATGTACCAATTCATGGTCATCATTAAGAAGAATCAAAAGGAATTGATTGGGGTAGTCTTATCAGTGATGAGGTAGACTCCCAAATGAAAATAGTCTTGACTATGGGCAAGTTCTATATGTCCTCATATGTCATCTATGTAAGCAGCCGGTATGAGAAATTATCCAGGCTTGGATACGAAGGGGAACAAGGCAGCCGAACATGTCTACCAACATTTTCCTCAACTAACAATAAAGGGGTCCGAGGACCAATTCAGGAGATTGAATGATGCTTTCTTCTATGAGAACATCTGTAGGATGAACCCCGAACTAAGGAAAACAAGAGTCTCTGATGAGGCATGGACTGAAGTTTCAAAATGGGGTTGTGTCTTCTTACAATTTAAGAAGTTCACATATCTTCGAGTGGTCATGTACCCAGTGACTTTTTCCGACCACCCTGTACCAGGAGACAAGTTGATTCTAATGGAGTTGTGCAGGCAACTGTTGGATTTCCACAAGTTCCAACAAAGTAAACACAAGGCCACGTTGTATCCTTTCCAATTTCTATTGGAAGATACACCTGCTCAATAGTGGTAAAGGCCAAGAATGTAGTGCATGAGCTTCAAGAGAAGCTAAAGAAGCACATGAAGCATAGAGACGGGTTTGACTTCCGGGGTGTCCTTAAAACATATGGAACCCTGTACCTACATGTGCCAAGCATAGAGGACATCTGGATTGATCTTCGTGATGAAGTCACCATCAGAAGAAAGGATCATATGAGGTGACACTTGAAGAAATTTAGACGCTTGAGCTCGTTGACATCCCGAAGAGGGCACTATAATAATGAAAGCATTCTAGATCCTTCATGATGGACTGAATGAAGATCGATACGTCTTCCCAACTATTGATTGGTCCATCGGTGAAAAAGCTCTATTGCATGGATAGATCAGCTCGATTCTCACATGCACCAAGGCAGTGGCTCGCTTCTTGGGGAATGAGTTACAAGGAGAAAAGTTTCTCAAAGTTGGTTGCTTTAGAAGTGGGGCCCTCCAAAAAGGAAAAGGACAAAAGCCTTCCAAAAGACCTATAAAGGTCAAATTTTTCAAGAAGGGAGGAGAACAAGTGACTACTTCCTCTGCTACTCAAACTGAAATGGTGAATATACCAGATTCACCAACCCCACCTGAAATAGGAGAAATTTCTTTGGAGGTAGAGGGTAGCCAACCTTTGATTTCACCATTTGTTGATTGCTCATCTGAAGTGAGTTTGTCTCTTGCTTCCCAGGCCTTAGCTTGATATGATTCATGCCCCTCCTTCACAGCCACTTCCACCTCCTCTTTCTCCATCCACATCAACAGTCATGGCCAACATCTTCTCTAGGTCTCTCTCATCTCTCTCTGCTGGAACAAAAGTGACTGTAGATATGCCTCCTCCTTCTACACATCTTTTCACCGAACCCATCACCACACTTGTGACTGTCCCTGCTCCACCAGTAAGTCTTCCCCCACCTACAAGTGTGACCCCAACTTCTGCAATAGTGGTAACTCCCTCTGGCACTCCTCAATGGTTGAATGATCAAATGCTGAGAAAGAGGAAGGTGGTAGTTCCCCTACCGGCCTTTGATTTCAGTTCACTTAAAGTTCCCTCTGCTAAATCTGCCAAGAAACCCAAAATAGTTTCTAGGGTTTCAGTGGATGCTTCGGGGAATAAATTTGTAGAAATCACAACTCCCATAGCTGACAAGACTAGAGAGGATGTAACAGCCTCTAACTATCAGATAACCAGATTCGATCTCGGGAAAGTGACGGCAGAGGGAGCCCAACAAGATGCACGGGATGCTATGAACGTGCTATGTCAAAAGTTAAAGGAAACAAAAGAAAGTAGGGATGAGCTTAAAGGGAAAGTGGAGCAGATGACTGAAGTGTTGCTCAAACTTTCAAAGCCCTCCGAATCAACACCATCATCCTCCACTCCTATGCCTATATAGTTTGATTTCTCATCAGTGCCCATGATTGAAAAGATCAATGAAAAGGGGAGAACGGTTGATGAATGGGTGCAGAGGTTGCTCCTCCAAGGAAAGGAAGTCATTGAGGCTTCATCTGAGTTTCATAAGACCTTAAGGAATACTCAAAAGGAGGGAGAAAAAATGGATGAAGATTTTTCGGAGGAGATTGGAAACCTCGAGCTAACCTTGGAAGCTCTTAATGCACTGAAAACAGGTCCCATCCCATATCCTGGTCGAAGAAGGGGTTATCCCTCACGTGGATAGGCATTTCCAGCTAACCAAGGCTATAAGATTTAGAGTGAAGATTCTCAACGAGGCCTACAGAAAATTAAGGGAATCTAGAGATCAATTGGTGGATGCTGTCTGTGATATTGAAGAAGAACTCTCTAGGATTTTCCCAAGGTATTGGGTGTAGGCTCGAGTCTTTTATCTGCTGATGAGTTCCACCAGCAATTTCAAAAGTCTATCCAAGGAATCAACTGCCGCCTTCAGTCTGGAAATTATTGATAAACTTGTAAAGACTGAGCACGTCCTAGAGTCACTAAGGAAACTTAGTAAGAGACTGAAGAAACTTCTAGGTGAAGAAAATGATATTCATGAGACCTGTGAAGTTTTGAATGACCATTCCAGTGCCTGAAGAAGCTGAAATGCAAGATGTGATCAAGAAATTTCAAGAGTTCCAAAATAAACAAGTTGCTGGAGGAAGACAAAGATGGTGGAATGGAGCAAGCTTAATGCTACATGTCTTTTTCATTCAGGAATTGACATGTCTTTTTCATTTTCATTTTGCCATGAAGGAAGAAAATTTTGACTTGGTCTCCTGCGTGAGAGTCAAGCAAAATAGGACTTTGATAAAATGACTATTTCATAGGGTTTTATCCTATTTTCTCTCTACTCTTTTTATTATAAATATAGAGCACATATGTTTTCAAAGGGGGGGATTTTTGATTAAGAAAGCTATTGTGAAAAGAAGAGAAACTTTGTGTTTTCTTTTATCCATTTGAAGAATAGAAATGAATGATATTTTTGTAGACTTTGTGTTGTGAGATTCATTTCCCTTAAGCACTTGTTCTTATGTTCAATGGTCTTAAGTTGTTCTTCATTAGCATTCTTGGTTATTTAATTGTTTCCAAGCATTACATATATTTATCTAAAACTCGTGTGAATACTTCGTGATCTGTGTTTTCTTGAAGAAACATACGTTCTTCTCCTTCCTTTCAAAATTTTGTTTCTTCTATATCTTTCCAATCCACTCTATTCTGTAAATAGTAATGTCTTCACCTCATGTTGATATGAGCTTCGGGATTGTATCCCAACCTCCAATGGTTAGAGTTTAATTTGAGTGAAAATGTTTTTATTATCTCATGAAATTATATTCTTGGTTTATACTATGAATCTCTCTACAAATTACATGACACCACTCATCCGAATGCATTACACGTAAAGAAAATATCACCTTTCTCTTTAACAAATTTCAAGTGTAAGAGGTGAGTCCCAATTTTTTTATTATTTTCTTTTTAATTATTATCCTTAATTTTCTTAATATTTATATATTATATTTTGGATTAATAAGATGCTAATTGTTTAATTATAATAAACAATAAGCATTGCAGCTACATCATTTCCCACCAGATTCCAGAGATTGAGTTAATCTTTCAGACGATCAACACGAGGAGGACAACAATCAACAAAAAACTCTTATCAAGTCAAAAGGATGAGGAGTTCCTTAAATCCTCAAACTGACACATCCACCATACCATTGACATTAATCACATGTATTTATGATTTATATATGTCAATATGTTTGAAAATAAATTTAATTTCATAGAAATATACATTATTTTTTTATAATTTGTTTATATTATTTTGCTGTAGAAACCTCCAGTAGCACAGGATTATATCATCGGGCTCGTGGTAGCCCAAAAAAATGTATATGAATTTGATCAAACACATGATATGGAAATATCTTTGTTACCTCACTCTTAGGCTCTAGGTATGAATCTCATTTAAGTTGTATTTTATTTGGATATATTTTTATAAACGAAGATTTAAGAAGCTGATAAATTGTAAATGATTAATTATGTTTTAGATCACACCTACCAACATTGCTCCCTGCACCAGTCTTTTCGGACTACTTCTCTACAAAAACCACATCAACTACAATAGGCCGCATTTGCACCTAAGCTACAATACACAAAAAAATTATTTTTTTAGTCATGATTCATAAATGATATAATGTTATATTTATTATTATTTCATTCTTATTATGTTTTTCATTTAATTTTCTCATATTATTTACAATTGATTGTTGCAATTCCTCCTCCACCATTGATTCAAAATACACTTTACTTATGAGGAGGAAGATTCCACCTTCACAAACTCCACAACAAAATGTCGGGACAAGGGCGGTGAAAAACATATTTCATTTATTACTCTAGATTCAAGAAGGGGCATATTTAATTTCACAGCTGAATTTCAAACTTTTTCATTGGGCAATGTTCTTAGTGCACAAGGTGTTTCTCTTATGAATGAAATTGATTTTTGTTGGGGTTAGCACACCGGTTGTATAGATAATATATCATATCTAAGAATACATGCAAATAAAAGTGGATATTCTACCCAAAGAAATATACAAAACAAGAGATATAAATCAACACCAGATTTAACGTAGTTCACCCAATGTAGGCTACGTCCACTAAGAAACAAGCCAATATATTATCTAAAGCTTTCACAAGATATATAATGATGATTTACAATCTTCCACACGTCTGGGATGTACAGTAATTTCTTTCTCTCAAGCTTCTTCTTCACCAAGAATTCTCTCTCACACAATTATTCTCACAATAATCATCAAATTTTGTAAGTTCTTCTTAATTATTACTTCTAAACCCTATCTTTCATGCTTATATAGGTGTATACAAACTTAGGGAACTTAGCCATGTAATTACAATCAATAGATTTGCTTTAATACTAAAAATAGATCTAATTCTCACGAGTTAATTAAAACACCCACACATAGGTAACTAATGTCGGTTAGCCCTAATCGATGTCGGTTCCTCCATAACTGATGTCGGGTACTATGTTTTTCAACAAGTTTCATATTGCATGCTAATCTGAAGTAATTGAGATCCACAACTCAATAATCTCCCACTTGGAGATTGTTATCCAAAATAAGCCCCCGCTTATTTTGGCTAACTATTTTTCATCCTTCCCTCTTTTATGCCTCAGTCAAATTTTCTAATTTTCAAGCTCTCAAAATTATCTGAAAATGGCTTCATTAGATAGAGATTTTTCTCACCTTTCCAAAAAGGTAAAATTTTACTTCTAACTCCTTGTATTTTGCAAGTTATGGCTCGGTGGAGTTTTTTAGGGAAAATTTCCTTGGGAAGGCCTGCAACCAATAGGAATGCGCCACGTGGTAGGGTAGAATGGTGGGTCAGCGGAGGTAAGTTGGAAAAATTGCCAAAGAGTGGGTGGGGTGCAAGGGAAAATTTTTCCTGTGGGCCCACGGAGGAAATAAATGGCACGAGGCCCACACCTAATGAGGAGATGCCACATGGCAACAAATGTTAGATCGGCGGGGTAAGTTGAATTTTTTTCCAAAAATGGCGCAAAGGAAATTTTTTGCCCAGAAGCCCCACGTGAATGAGAATGTGCCACGTGTCCATGAGGGTGGCAGGAGTCGGAGGGGCGGAGTAAATTTTGGCTTTTTTCCAAAATAGTAAAGGGCGCAAAGGAAAATCTTGGCCCGAAAGCCCGCGGAGGAGGAAAAGAAATTTGCAAAGGCCTACGGACCAACCGAGAGGATGACACGTGTCCAGTCGTGGTGGGGTCGAAGGCATGGAAGGATTTGGAAAAAAATGCCAAAGTGTTCAGAAAGGTACAAAGGAAAATTTTTACCTACGGGCCCGTGGAGGAAAGAAATTTGATTTAAGCCCGCGCTAAATCAAGTGTGCCACATGGCAGCGGAGCGGCGAGGTGCGGAGAATTTTTGGAGTTTTTTCCAAAATTCAAAAAAGGTAAAATGGCCATTTGAACCCGTAGCGCAATGGGGAAGTTCCACGTGGTAGCGGAGCAACGAGGTGTGGAGATTTTGGGGAATTTTTCCCAAATTCAAAAAGGGGAAAAATTTTAGGTTTCGGCCTCCCGACCTAATTTTGCCTGATTTTCCCTAAATCTTTAGGGGCATATATTTCGATCGAGCTCGGTTTTTTTCAATTTTGGTGTCATTGGAAAGCTATTGAAGTCTTCTAAATGATGGAATATTCAATTTTGTTTTTGGTGGATTTTGGTGAGAGAGAGAAATGAAAAAATGCCTTTGGTATTGGAAAAAGAGCAAAAATGGCATTCAACCACCATTTTTAATGCAGTATGGCTTCCATTCTTCTCCAAGCATGGTTAAAAATCTTGGGGAATGAAATTTTAAGGGTACCCATGCTATTTTGATGGATCTGGTTGGTGGTTGAATCATTCATTTCAATTTTCCCACATTTCTCCTTCCTGAACTTAGTTTTTCATTGTTAAAAGCCAGATTTGGCTCATTTGTAAAGGGTTGGATGTTTTTTATGTTCTGTAGGCTCCCTCCTTCACCCTGGCAAGTGAATTTGTGGAATATCAGACCTTTTTAGGACTGTAACATGTTTTTTACCTCCTTGTTGTTGTAATGCACTTTGTATTAAAAATGGAAATGATAATGCAAGCTCTGTGAATGAATTTTCAATCCTTTCTTGTGTTGTTTGCTCTATCCTGATCCTTCATTACAATTTTAGCAATTTGTGCATGATTTTTGTTGCATTTTTATAATCTGTGTCAATTTGTAGAAATATATGTTCACCACTCCTTTGGTGTATCACCTTGTCAGTTTAGTTTTATCTTCTTTTCTTTCTATCCTTGTCTCCTTGGCAGAATTAGAGTAGAATTTTGAGTTAAACCTCTAAAAATTTCATGCATACATCTGATCAGAGGAGTAGAGGAACCAACCTTCAATCTAGAGAGTTTTTTCCCATTTTTGCAAGTCCCACACTTGGGGAAAAGATTCCATGTTGTGCAATCACACTAAATGACCCAATTCTCACTTGTAGATCTAAAGGTCATTTAGGGAAGTCTTGTGAATTTGCACTAACATTTTTTGCACACTTTTTGGTGGGACCTTAGAGTTCTTCATCTTCATTACAACAAATTTGATGTGCATTTGTTGTAAGTTTCTTGCTTAAAAGAGCCCTGATTTGTACATCTAGCGACTCCAAAGGGATAAAATCAACTGGTTTCAGCAGTCTAAGTCTGAAGATTCATGAGAAGGATCCAAACAAGGTCAAGTTCTAGAGAAGAGGGATTGTCTGAGTATCTACAATTATCCCCAGGAAGAAGAGAGGGGAAGAAGAATTCAAAGGTCTCCATCTCCACCAAACATAACTCTATCAACTCCTCCACCTGGTAGACCTTTCATCCAATCAACAAGGGTTCTCAGGCCAATCAGAATGGCACAACCAAACCCTTATGTCAACTTCATTGGTATCATCCCACTTGCTCTCAATGCACAAAACCCAGTTCTAGTTGCAGCATTGAATAACATCCCATACTTTACTGGGGAAAATAAGACCACTCTTGGTGATCATGTCAAAGACATTGCTAATGTTTGTGCAATCCATGATATTGTTGAGATGTAAATTGCTATCAAATTGTTGGAATCTTCATTCAAAGGGAAAGCCTTGCAATGGTTCAGGAGCCTTAGGGTAGGCTCTATCCAAAATTGGAACCAATTGTGCATAGCTCTCCATGATCAATTTGGAGAAAAGGGAGATAATTTGTCTCTATTGGAACAATTGACAACTATCAAGAGATCTCCCAATGAGTAGCTAACAAACTTCAATTTCAGATTTCAAAGAACATGGGATAGAATCCCGGTGTGAAGAAGGCCAACAGACTAAAGGTTATTTCTTATACTATCTCAAAGCTTTAAATTATGATATTTCTATGTTAATCTAATCCATGGGAGGTGCAAATATACCTGCATCTTATAACATCACCATTAGGGCTAAGAATTGTTTGATCCAAGTTGGTAAACTGGCGCCTAGGCCTCCTATGCCCTTATATCCAAACTTGGAAAGCCCAAGCACTAGTCAAGCACCTACTTTAGCTCATATTCCCACTCCTAGAAATTAGAGTTTAAATGAAACTTCTACTTCATCCTCTAGTGCCTCAAATGAACTTCAAGAAGTCATGAAACAATTACAAAATTTAGGCAATGAGCTGGTTACACTCAAGAGGCAGCAAGCCCAAAGTTTTAGACCTTCTTATCAATCTCAAACTTAGCCTAATAGGCAACCATATCAGCCTAATAGGCCACCCAATCTAGCTGCAAATCAAAATCAAGTAAGGCCTCCTGCCAACAAACCGTTTCTACCCTATAACCCCAATTGCATCTACCTCTAAAGCCTTAGTGCTAGTGCAAAATAATATAGCTCAAGAGTATGATTGGTGTTTCCCATGCAATGAACCTCACAACCAGTCTATGTGCTTCAATGGTGCTTTGAACCAAGCTTTGATGGTGATAGAAATTGGCGTAGAGAGTGAGGTGAGTCAAGAAACAAACCAACAACAAGGAACATCTCAGCAAAATACAACTCCAAATGAGACTACACTTGTGAATTGGTAGGCTAAAGATTTTTTTGGTATGAATCAAACAATTTCTCAGAATGTAGCAGCTAACACATGGTCAAAGAAGAGGAATATTGGTGAAGGGAATTCATTAGCTCTAGGTGATCCACAACCTTCCATCACTCCACAAAGTGTTGGCAAGAAAAATGCAGTTCCAAATGTGCAAGGACAGCCCAAGCCACCTTCTAGACCAGCTCAAATGCCAGTTATTGCAGCCCATGTACAAGAAAAGAATGTGTAGGCTAAGGGGCAGCAAAGATATGTTTCATCCCCATTTAACATCATTGAACAAATGAAGAAGACAAATTTGAATATATCTATGTGGGAATCACTATCCATCCTAGGCCAAAGGGATCTACTACAAGTTGCCATGAAGAATTGGTCAACTTCAAATCAGCAAGCTCATATGCAAGAGAAGGTACTCACAAATGCTACTCATCCTGAGGGGAAGCTTGGAGGATAGCAAGGTAAATTTTTAAGCCCCTCCATTCTATGTTTCATTGATCATTGGGGATAAACTAGTACACAATTGTATGATTGATTCTAGGGCAAGTAGTTCTGTGATGCCCAAGCAAATAGCTGATCAATTGGGCCTCTAATATGAAGTCATATCCAAAGGGGTGGTGTAACTGGATGGGACAGTAGTAACAATAGTGGGGGTAATTAAATATTTGAGCCTCACTTTGCATGCATGTCCCAATGTCACTGTTTTACAAGATGTGTCAGTGATAGATTTACCACCACTTTTTTCCCTATGTTTGTCAAGGGATTTCATAGCTAGAATTGGAGGCTATTTATCTGCTGATTGGTCACACATGTTGTTTTGGACCAGATATGGAGCTAAGGCCACAATTAGGTCTAAACCTATTGTAAACTTTCACATTGAGCCTCATACTCCAAGCCCAATCAATGCCAACTGTTCAGCATTTGATCAAGAGGATTATCCAGGCACAGATGAAGCTGACACCAAAGTTGGAAGCATCCCAGATTTGACTCTTGATGAATGGGAAAGAAAGGTACATGATTTTGATCCGTACAAGGAAATAGAGGATTCTAAACTAGGAGTTTATTACATGCATGAAGAAAATCAGCCTATTCCTAGCATCACCAAGCCAGATCATAAAGATGACAATGAGGTATGGTAGTTGTTCTTTGATGGATCAAGAAGTAGACAAGGTGCGGGGGAGCTATGCTTGTTTCACCTCAAGGCATTAAGTATTATTCAGCTTTTAGATTTTAGTTTACATGTTCTAACAACATTGTTGAATACGAAGCTTTGATACGGATTGCATTGGTCAAGAAAGAGAGGTATCAAAAATTACAAGTCTTTGGTGATAGTGAGCTGATTGTTAATCAAGTTAAAGGACAACATGCTGCCAAAAATGACCTGCTCAAGATTTATAAGAATAGGGTGTGGGACCTCATTGAGGATTTTGAGGGCTTTGGCATCAAATCCATCCCTAGGAAAGAAAACCAAGTTGTTGATAGGCTTGCAACAGTTGGAGCAGCCTTTGATGTTGTGGAGAGTATCAAGGAAGATAAATTGCAGCCAAACATTCATGTGATTGTAAGGCCATCAGTGCCAGAAAATAATGTAAGTTGGAAAGTGTTTGAAAGTGACCAAAAAATCATCAATTTCTTGCAAGAAGAAGCTGAGTTCTCAGCCAAAAATCAGGAAAAGTTAGAACAATAGTATGGTGATCAAGTGGTACAGCTAAGAACCAACAAACTACCAAAAGGACTTGTCACTTTGGAGTCCATCTTTAATCCTAATGATCAATTTAGGAAGGAGAAAGCAAACATCCAAGTCAAGGGAGAAGATTCAGTGCCCATCTCGGTGGGAGAAGGCAAATCACTTCAAATTGGTAAAGTGGCAACCAAACAAGAAAGGTATGAGTTCATGAAAATTTTCCAAGAGTTTCTAGATATATTTTCTTGGAGCTATGAAGACTTGAGAGGTTTCAATCCCAAGCTATCTCAACACACAATTGAATTAGATCCAAGTGCTAAACCCATCAGGAAAAAACAAAGACCGGTCAATCCACACATGGAGCCTCTCATGAAGAAGGAATTGAATAAGTTAATAGAGGCAAGTATCATATTTCCCATCAAGCATTCAAGATGGGTTGCAAACTTGGTTCCAGTTAGAAATAAGAGTGGAGAAATCAGATTGTGTGTAGAATTTAGAGATTTGAATAGAGCATCCCTCAAGGATCATTACCCACTTCCTTCTATGGAGTAGATTTTGCAGGTTTTTGCTGGCTCTGAGAGGTTTTCATTACTAGATGGTTATTTAGGGTATAATCAGATTATGGTAAATGAGGATGATCAGTTCAAAACAACCTTCACCACCAAATGGGGAACCTATGCATATAGGAAAATGCCATTTGGGTTGTCTAACGCCTAGAGCTACCTTCAAAAGGAAATGAATTTGGTGTTCAAGAGATTGATCAAAAAAATAGTGCTGATATACCTAGATGATATTACTGTATTTTCTAAAAGTGCAACAGATCATCTCTTTCATTTGAGACAAGTGTTCTAAAGATGTAGAAGATTTGGGGTATCCTTGAATCCCAAAAAATATATTTTCCTAGCTCATGAAGGAAAGCTCCTAGGCCACATTGTTTCCAAAGAGGGATTAGCAATTGATCCAGAGAGGGTTGAAGCAATAAAAGCACTGCCATTACCAAGTCACAAGAAGGCCCTTCAAATTTTCTTGGGAAGAATCAATTTTGTTCGAAGGTTTGTTCCAAACTTTGCAGCCCTTGTCAAGCCAATAACTATGATGTTGAAGAAAAGTATGGCTTTCAAATGGACAGCTGAAGGTAAGGAAAGTTTTGAGGCAATCAAAGAGGCTATCTCACAAGCTCCAACTCTCATTAACCCAGATTTCTCTAAATATTTTATCCTTTATGCATTTGGTGGTGATGATACAATTTCTACAATTTTAGTACAACAGAATAAAGAAAATGCAGAGCAGCCAATTGCCTTCTTTAGCCAAAGCTTGGAGGACTATGAGGTGAGGTATTCCTTCATTGAGAAGCATGTTCTTATAGTGATTAGGATCTTGAAGAAATTTAAGCATCTAGTTTCAAACAACAAGGTTCAATTGTTGGTTTCTCATGTGGGAGTTAAGGACTTCCTCCTCAACAAAGACCTAAATGAAAACGTCAGGGTGGATTACTCGTGTCATGGAGTATGACATTGAGATCAAAGTCACCAAGCTGGTCTAAGGAAAGGGATTTTGTGAGCAGCTGGTCTTGAGCAAATTAATGGAAACAAGCAATGGGAAGGATGTTGTTTTGGTGTTGCAAGACAACCAAGAACAAAGAGGTGTTCAAGAAGAGAATGGTGGTATGCTCACTCCTTGCTGGACCCAAGACATAGTGCACTTCTTGAAAATAGGCCTATGCCCTCTAGAGATGAACAAAACCAAGAGAAGACACTTCATATTGCAGGCTATTCCATATGCACTTGTTGATGGTGTCTTGTTCAAAAAGGATATCAATGGAGTGTTGTTGAGATGCATTGAGACAAATCAAATTAAGAGAATGTTATAAGAGTTCCATGGTGGATCAGTGGGGGTCATTTTGCTCCAAGAGTGACAGCCCTCAAGATTATAAAGGCTGGCTATTATTGGCCCAAGGTGTTTAGTGATTGTTATGCATGGATCAAGAGGTGTAAAAATTGTGCATTCTTCATAGGCAAGGAAAGATTAACAGCCCTTCCATTGCACCCAATTTCAGTTGACCAACCATTCATGCAATGGGGTTTGGAATTCATTGGAGTCATTAACCCAAACTCAAGCCAAGGACACAAGTGGATTCTAACAGCAATAGACTACTTCACCAAATGGACTGAGGTGGTGGCACTCAAAGAGGAAAATGAATCTAACATTCTAGACTTCTATGAGGGGATAGTAACCAGATTTGGTATACCTGCCACTATAATATTAGATAATGCATTGGAATTCATAGGATCAAAGGTAACTGAATGGGCTATTAAGAATGGGATCTATCTGAGAACTTCATCAAATTATTACCCTCAAGGTAATGACCAAGCTGAGTCTACCAACAAGAACCTATTAAAGATCATCAAGAGGAATCTTGATGAAAATTAGAGGACTTAGCACACTAAACTTAAATCAGCCTTATGGGCTGATAGGATAACTCCCAAGAGATCCACTGGTAACTCTCCATTCAGACTTGTTTATGGAAGAGAGGCAATCTTACCTATGTCACTTGAGTTTCCAACGTTGGAACTCATGAAGCAATTGGAATTGTTGGAGTTTGAACCCATGGAGGTTAGATATGTAGAATTGATGGAACTCTAAGAAATCAAAGAGCATGCAGCCCAAACAATGGAGAAGGACCAAGCCTTGATCAAGAAAACCTTTGATAGGAAAGATAAGGCTAAAACCTTCCAAGTTGGAGATTTAGTGTTGAAATGGGATGTAGACCGAGCAAATCTAGGAAGGCATTCAAATTTTGATGCCATTTGGAGTGGCCCCTACATGGTCACAAAATGTAAGAACAACAATGCCTTCCAATTGTCTACATTAGATGGTGAAGAACTGTAGATTCCAGTTAATGGAATCTATCTAAAGAATTACTACTAGAAGGGAAACTCCTCACCTTGTACATATTAGCTTATATTTTCATTCCTCCAAGTGCTTGTGCACATTGTTTTGTTGTATCTTGGTTTTACATTTGCTTAAGTGCTTTGGCATAAGCTTTGTTGTCCCAGGGATGCATCTTTGCAGGCCATGTTCCAGATCAAGTAATGTTCTACTCTCACAATCTTCTTTATAGAAAATTTCTAATGAGTTGAGAGTGCCAAGTAGTTAATTTGATGACACCATTGCCCAATGGATTACTTCAGGTAGCTAGTCACTTCATCTAGTAGGAAGATGATCCTTGAGTCACCAAATTGTTATCCAAAATAAGCCCTTGCTTATTTTGGCTAACTATTTTTCATCCTTCCCTCTTTTGTGCCTCAATAAAAATTTTCCACTTTTTAGGAACTCAAAATTATCTATAAATGGCTTCATTAGATAGATAATTTTCTCACCTTTCCAGAAAGGTAAAATTTTCCTTCTAACTCCTTATATTTTACAAGTTATGGCTCAGCGGAGTTTTTGAGGGAAATTTTCCCTGGGAAGGCCCGCAACCAATAGGAATGTGCCATGTGGCAGGGAAAAATGGCTAGTCAGAGGAGGTAAGTTGGAAAATCACCAAAGAGTGGGTGAGGTGTAAGGGAAAATTTTGCCCACGGGCCCATGGAGGGAAAGAAATGGCTTGAGGCCCGTGCTACACCCTTAACCTATTGCTTGTATTAGGATATGAGTAACGGAATTGTGGCTTACCATATCATTTTATTATATCATTTATACTTTCTCATGCCTAGTAGGTTGGCTTTGGTGTTGGCCATAACATATGAATAGTATATATAGGGGATTTTAGGTAGTAGTTCATCATCATTTGGGACATTTGAGTCTTATTGTATGGTTTGGAGGTTACCCCCTCGAAGTGGTGAAGCTATTCTAATTGCATATTGAGATCATTATTTTGGAATATTGTGTTATTTGGTGTTATATTTCTTCTCATGATCTAAGTTATACAAGTAATTCATTACAAGTGGTATCAGAGCTACGATTTGGGCCAAAATTAGGGCAAAAACCCTAATTTTTGTTTCCACCATATATTGCGAAACAAAGTGAATTGGTGGGATATATTTTTACCAGAGTTGAAAAACATTTCAAGTAAGGTTCCCTAAAAATTTCAGACTTTTTGATTTATTTTGAAAAATTTATTACAAATTTATGGTTTTTCATAAAATCTCTCCCTAGGGTGCAAATTGTGGAATTTTTTCAAATTCGTTACATTTTAGGAAAAAAAAAAAATTTTTGGTTTGTTCTTTAAGTTCCTTTATATTTGGCTGAATTCATATTGAAATATGAAACCCTAAAATTTGACTATGATCCCTACATCCTACTATTTTGGGTCATCATGGCGGGGCCTTCCACAAGAGAAAAAATAATCCCATCACTCGGGTAAAACACCAAAAAGGATGAGATAGTAGTTGAAGAGTTAGAGACAAAAGATATAATTACAGATTCCTTAGGGTTAGGGTTTACTTCAACAGACCACAAATTAAGCCAACTTGAGTTTAACTTGAGAGACCTCGAATCTCGAGTGGCTGCAAAGAAGATGTGGATAGGATTGGAAAAAGATTGGAGGATTTCATGCAAAACTTCAGTACGTATATGATGGGTAATCATACTTATGTCAATCAAGGTGGATCCTCAAGTCAACATAATAGACACATGAGCTAGAGTGGATCTTCGAGTGTGCACAATCCAAATATGAGCACTCTACAGGCCCGTACTATGTTTCCAAAAGTGGAGATGCATAAGTTTGATGGAAAGGATCCACTCAATTGGATCAACCAAATGGAGAATTTTTTTGAACTACATCAGATTCCACCAGGACAAAAGGTGACCATGGCAGCTTTGTATCTCGAACCTGACCAATTCATCTGGTATCGATGGTTATGTGCTCAAAGGTAGAAGAGTGGTCTCAATGTTACATGGATAGTGTTCACTGAAGAGTTGTAATTACACTATAGTTCTAGTGTGTCAGATAATTACTTCAGCCAATTAGCAAAATTGAGACAGATAGGATCTGTTAAGGATTACATTCATCACTTCCAAAACCTTTCTCTACGGGTGGAAAATATTACTGAAGAGAATCTGAATGACCTATTTCTCGGGGTCTTAAGGATCACATTGAGCATGAGGTGCGTATGTTTAATCCTCATAAGGTTTCTGATTTGATGATTATGGCAAGAAGGGCAGAGGAGAAATTTGTTTCAAGTAGGAGACAACATTTCACTTATACCAGAGATCGCAACACCTTGGCCCAAAGCACTCCCTCGACTAGTTAGATTGACACCTCAACAAATTGAAGAAAAAAGAGAAAAAGGTTTATGTTTTAACTGTGACAATAAATTTGGACTAGGACATAAATGTGCTGAAAAGAAGTTGTTCTACATTGATGGGCCTAGTGAAGATGAAGAGAAGGATGAAGATTCAGAGTCAAAGGTCTTGGTTGAGCCAGAGGAGGAGTCAAGAGATCCTCACCAACAATCTCATGCCATGAAATTTCAGGTATTAGCACCCCCAAACCCTAAAGGTGGTTGGATTCCTAAAAAAATAGAGGGTCACAGTGTTGATTGATTCAGGAAGTACTCACAACTTTATCAATCATAAGTTAGTAGTGTCCTAAACTGTTTCATTTATCCAGCTCCTGAATGTCAAGTAATGATTGCTGATGGAGGTACTATTACTTGTTCTAGAAAATGCCATAGCATTAAGCTTGCCATGGGAGATTACATACTAAATAGTCCCATGTATGCCATTTCTATGGGAGGAGCAGACATTGTGTTAGGGGTTCAATGGCTTACCACTTTGGGAACCATTGAGATGAACTTCCAAGACTTGTTCATGCGATTTCACTCTGAAGGAAGGACTTTTGAGCTAAGAGGCTTAAGAGCAAAGTCTCCACAAATAGTAAGTTCTCATCAGATGCACAAAATGCTAAAAAAGGGTGCAGAGGGATTTGTGGCACAACTATTTTCATTGGAGGCTCATCATTCTAAGGACATTATACCATCAGATATGCAAGTAGTGTTGGATGCACACTCTGTTGTATTTGAAAATATACCAAAGGGATTACCTCCAAAGAGAGATCATGATCATGCTATTCAGTTATTACCAGGAAGTCAACTACCTAACATCAGACCTTATAGGTACCCATATGTGCAAAAGAGTGAAATTGAAAAGATTGTACAAGAGATGTTGGAAGCAGGAATTATCTATCATAGTCAGAGTGCTTATTCTTCTCCAGTAGTGATGGTATGGAAGAAAGATGACATGTGGCACATGTGTCCTGATTATAGGGAACTTAATAAGTACACAATCAAAGATAAGTTTCCTATTCCTATAATTGATGATTTGCTTGATGAGTTACATGGTGCTATTTATTTTACAAAGCTTGATCTTCGTTCGGGATACCACCAAATCATAATCAAGGATGAGGATGTTCATAAAACTGCCTTTCGGACACATGAAGGCCATTATGAATTCCTGGTAATTCCTTTTGGACTCAAAAATGCACCTTCTACATTTCAAAGTTTGATGAATTATATTTTTAAGTCATTCCTACAGAAGTTTGTCTTAGTGTTTTTTGATGATATATTAATTTATAGCAAAACATGGGAGGAACATTTACATCATGTAAATAAGGTTTTGGAAACCCTTGAGCAACATCAACTTTATGCAAAGCCCTCTAAGTGTTCTTTTGGACTCAAGGAGGTTGAATATTTGGGTCACATTGTCTCTCATGAAGGGGTTAAAGTGGATCCTAATAAGATCAAAGCCATGATGGAGTGGAAGGTTCCAAAAACCCTAAAGAATCTACGAGGATTTTTGGGGCTTACAAGTTATTACCAAAGATTCGTAAGGCATTATGGAAGCATATCTACACCTCTCATAGCTTTATTAAAGAATTACTCCTTCCATTAGAGTGAGGATGCAACCAAAGCATTTGAGCAACTAAAGGAGGCCATGTGCACCACTCCAGTCTTGGCTACTCCAGATTGTTCCAAAACATTCATTGTTGAATGTGATGCATCAGGGGTGGGTATGGGGGCAGTTATCATGCAAGAATTTTGTCCTATTGCATTTTTGAGCCATCAATTAAAAGGTAAGAATATTTCAAGCTGACTTATGAGAAGGAAATGCTAGCCATACTTCATGCAGAAAGTAATGGAGACCATATCTAATAGGAAGACACTTTAAAGTTAAGACAGATCATGATAGTCTGAAATACTTCTTAGAGCAGCATTTATCATCTGAAGAACAACAAAAATGGGTCTTCAAGATGTTGGGATATGATTTTGAGATTATCTATAAGAAAGGTAAGGATAATTTAGTTGCGGATGCTCTGTCACGGAAATATGAATCAACTCATGCCTTGTTATGTGCCATATCCATATTACAGTAAGATTGGATAGATGAGGTAAGTTCCAAATGGAGAAATGACCCAACCACACAAAACCTCATTCATCATCTCCAGAATGATCCAAGCATGTTTGAAAATTTTATATTGAAAGGGGATGCTTAATGGAATAAATATAGATTATACCTATGTAATAACTCCACTCTTAAAAATAGGATTCTATCTAAGCTTCACTCTTCTCCAGTAGGGGGACACTCTAGATTCTTGAATACTTATCATCGAGTCAAACAATATTTATTTTAGGAAGGTCTCAAAGGGGATGTCCAAAAATTTGTGGTAGAATGCATGGTTTGTTAGAAAAATAAGGGTGAAATAGTTTGATCCCTAGTCTTCTACAACCTCTATCTATTCCTAGCTAGCGGTGGGAAGAGGTTTCCATGGACTTTATCACAGGATTGCCTAAATCTGAAGGAAAAAATGTCATCATGGTTGTGGTGGATAGACTCACCAAATATGCTCATTTTTGTGCCTTGGCACGCCCATTTGCTGCAAGCACGGTAGTAACAGCCTTCATGGACACAATTCAAAAGCTTCATGGGACACCGAATATTATAGTAAGTGATCGAGACCCTATATTTACTAGTAATTTTGGAATGATTTATTCTCATGTTTGGGTACTCAGTTAGCTCGTAGCTCTTCTTATCATCCCCATCGATGGGAAAACAGAAGTTGTAAATAAGTGTTTGGAGGGATATCTCCATTGCTTTACATCAGATAAACAAGCAAGATGGGTCCAATGGTTGTCACTTGCAAAATGGTGGTATAACACTTCCTTCCATACTTCATCTAAAATGTCTCCTTTTTTGGCACTCTATGGGTACCATCCACCATCCATCACATCATCATTGAGAGGAAAACCATGGGTTAGAGTAGTAGAAGAACACATTCAATATCAACAAGAGGTCCTCTCTAGTCTCAAGGAGAACTTGGTCATGGTACAAAACCACATGAAGCAATAGGCTGATCAACATTGCACAGAAAGGCATTTTGAAGTTGGTGATTGGGTTTTGTGTGGTTACAACCATATAAGAAAATGTCTTTGAAACAACAACAAAAGGATAACAAACTTTCACCAAAGTATTATGGCCCCTATCAAGTATTGTAGAAGATTGGTACTATAGCATACAAATTAGAACTTCCACAATCAACCAAAATACATCCAGTATTTCATGTTTCTTACTGAAGAAAGTAATTGGACAAAGAGTATCAACCCAAATAGTGTTACCTAAGCTCGATGAGGAGGGGAGAGTCATCTTGGAACCTGAATGCATCCTTCAAACACGCACTAAAAGATTGAGGACATGGGTTATTACTGAGTACCTGATCAAGTGGAAGAATATGGACAATGAATATGCAACATGGAAAGATATGACATTCCTGCAGCAGCACCTGGAGCTTCTCAACATTGGGGACAATTTTGCTTTGAAGGGGAAGGGCATGTTATGCCCATAACCTATTACTTGTATTAGGATATGAGTAGCTGACTTGTGGCTTACCATATCATTTTATTATATCATTTATACTTTCTCATGCTTAGTAGGTCGGCCTTGGTGTTGGCCATAACATATGAATAATATATATAGGGGATTTTAGGTAGTAGTTCATCATCATTTGGGACATTTGAGTCTTATTGTATGGTTTGGAGGTTGCCCCCTCGAAGTGGCGAAGCTATTCTAACTGCATATTGAGATCATTATTCTAGAATATTGTGTTATTTGGTGCTATATTTCTACTCATGATTTGAATTATACAAGTAATTTCATTACAGCCCGTGCCTAATGAGGAGTTGCCACATGGCGATGGAGGTTGGACCGGCGGAGGTAAGTTGAATTTTTTTTTCCAAAAATGGCGCAAATGAATTTTTTTGCCCAGAAGCTCCACGTTGAATGAGAATGTGCCACATGTCTATGAGGGTAGTGGGATTTGGAGAGGCAAAGTAAATTTTGGCTTTTTGCCAAAATAGTAAAGGGCGCAAAGGAAAATCTTGGCCCAAAAGCCCATGGAGGAGGAAAAGAAATTTGTAAAAGCCCGCGGACCAACCGGAGGATGACACATGTCCAATCGTGGTGGGGTCGAAGGTCCGGAAGGATTTGGAAAAATTACCAAAGTGTTCAAAAAGGTGCAAAGGAAAATTTTTACCTGGGCCCGTAGAGGAAAGAAAATTGATTCAGGCCCGTGCCAAATCAAAGTGTGCCATGTGGTAGCAGAGTGGCGGGGTGCGGAGAAATTTTGGAATTTTTTCCAAAATTCAAAAAAGGTAAAATGGCCATTTGAACCCGTAGATGAATGAGGAAGTGCCACATGGCAGCGGAGCGGCAGGGTGTGGAGCTTTTTGGGGAATTTTTCCAAAATTCAAAAAAGGGGAAAATTTTAGGTTTCGGCTCGCTGACCCGATTTTTGTCCCAATTTTCCCCTAAATCTTTAGAGGGCATATATTTTAATCCAGATCTCTGGTTTTCTTGATTTTTGTGTCATTAGAAAGCTATTGAATTCCTCTACATGATGGAATCTTCAATTTTGTTTTTAGTGGAGTTTGGTGAGAGAAAAATGAAAAAAATGCCTTTGGCATGGGAAAAAGAGTAGAACCGACATTCAACCACCATTTTTAATGTAGTATGGCATCCATTCTTCTCCAACATGATCAAAAATCTTGGGGAATAAAATTTTAAGGGTACCCATGCTTTTTTGATGGATCTAGTCCATGGTTGAATCATTCATTTCAATTTTTCCGCGTCTCTCCTTCTTGAACTCAATTTTTCATTGTTAAAAGCCAAATTTGGCTCATTTTGTAAGGGGTTGGACATTTTTATGTTTTGTAGGCTCCCTCCTTCACCATGGCAAGTGAATTTGTGGAATATCAGACCTTTTTTAGGACTACAACATGTTTTTTACCTCCTTTATGTTGTAATGCACTGTATTAAAAATGGAAATGACAATGCAAGCTCTGTGAATGAATTTTCAATCCTTTCTTGTGTTGTTTTCTCTATCCTGATCCTTCATTACAATTTTAGCAATTTTTGCATGATTTGTGTTGCATTTTTTATAATCTGTGTCAATCTATAGAAATAGATGTTCACCACTCCTTTGGTGTATCACCTTGTCAGTTTAGTTTTATCTTCTTTTCTTTCTATCCTTGTCTCCTTGGAAAAATTACAATAGAATTTTGAGTTAAAACTCTGCAAATTTCATGCATACATCTGATCAGAGGAGTAGAGGAACCAACCTTCAATATGGAGAGTTTTTCCCATTTTTGCAAGTCCCACACTTGGGGAAAAGATTCCATGTTGTGTAATCACACTAAATGACCCAATTCTCACTTGCAAATATGAAGGTCATTTAGGGGGTGTTGTGAATTTACACTAATAGAGATTAATTAATGCACTATACCTATACAACATCATTCTTCGATCCTTCCTTATCTTTGTTTCTTCCTCTTCAAGTCTCAAACTTGAAGACCAATAGAAGTGGAGTGTATCTCCAACTTATCCTTTGCTAACAGATTTGTTAGCATATCCGCAAGGTTTTCACTCATATGAATCTTCTCCAGATTCAACTACCCATCCTCCAATACCTTCCGTATGAAGTGACACCTGAATTGAATGTGTTTTGTTTTTTAATAAAATTCTGAGTTCTTTGCCAAATGAAGTGCACTCTGAATGTCATTAAATAATTTTAATCATCTTGCTCCTTTACCAACTCTTTCATGAACCTACTCATCCATATCATCTCCTTGCTAGCCTCTGTAGCTACAACATACTCTACCTCTGTAGTAAAAAAATCCAAAACCTTATGCAATCTTGAAATCTAGCTAACTTTCATCCCACCTATTGTGAAAATATATCTAGTAGTGATCCTCCTACCATCCAGATCTCCAGCCATATCCGAATCAACATAGCCACATAATGAAATATCTAAACCTCCATAGCATAACTACATACTAGATGTCCCTTTAAAATACCGAGTATCCATTGGACTACTTTCCAATGCTCTTTACCTAGATTGGCCATATATCTACTCACAACTCCCACTACCTGTGTAATGTTTGGTCTAGTATAAACCATAACATACATGAGACTCCCAATTGCTGAAGCATATGAAACCCGTGTCATGTACTTGACCTCCTCATGTGATGAAGGACATTGATCTTTTCTCAATTTGAAGTGTCTAACCATATGTGTACTAACATGTTTTGCATTATGTATCTTGAACCTTTTTAACACCTTGTAAATATAATCCTTCTTAGATAAATACAATTTCTTGTTCTTCTTATCTCTATGTATTTGCATGCCAAGGATTAATTTTGAAGCTCCTAAATACTTCATAGAAAATGTGTGAGCTAGCTTTCCCTTAAGCTCCTCAATGTCCTCCATACTAGACCCTGTAGTAATCATATCATCCACATACAATTAAAAAATAATATATCTCCCCTTTTCAAGCTTCTTGAAATAAATACAATGTTCAAATTCACATATCAAATAACCATGCTCATGAATAAAACTATCAAACCTCATGTACCATTGCCTTGGAGCTTTCTTGAGTCCATATAGACTCTTTTTCAACCTACACACTAATTTCTCCTTACCTTTGACTTATACCCAAGTGATTGCTGCATATAAATCTCTTCATCCAAATCACCAAGGAAATCCATCTTCACATCTAGTTACTCTAAATTCAAATCTTCCACTGCAAATAAACTCAATACAATATGTATAGAAGTCATCTTAACAATAGGAGAAAATATCTCACCAAAGTCAATACCTTTTTCTCGTGAAAATCCATTTACTATAAGCCTTGCCTTGTACCTATTTTGTCCATCCTCTTCTTCCTTGATCCCAGTAAACCCACTTGTTCTATAATTTCCTCTTACCTACTAACAACTTAACCAAATCCCAAGTCTGGTTCTATTCCAAGGATTCCATCTCCTCATCCATGCCATGCTCCCACTAGACGTGGGTCTCATCCTACATTTCTTCTTCAAAAATTTCTGGTTCACCATTATCAGTCAATAATAAATAAAATAGAGAAGGTGTAAATATTTATGGAGGTTTACTTACCCTTTGTGACCTTCTCATAGGATTTTGGGGTACCAGAGGCTCATTCTGGACCTCCTGTACATTTGTATCCAAATCTATCAATGATCAATGTCGGTCACCTGTAACCAACGTCAATTTTTCTAATCGATTCTCATTTGGTTCTTCTGTAACGATACGAGTTCTGGCTGACCAATGCCGATCAAGGGTCAACTGACACCGATTACTATGTAACCTTGTTGGTATTACTTTTAAATATGAGAGTTAATTTTCTTCCATAGACTTCTCAACCTTATCATCCTTGGGTACAGAATCGATCCACGTACATTCTCTTTTCATTCCATTCAATATCACGACTCCTAATAATTTTAGAATTCTCTAAATCTCAAAAATGGAATCCAAAATCACAAGATCCATAACTAATGAAAGTGCATCTCTTGGATTTTACATCCAAATTTTTCCTATTTTCTTTATCAATATTTACAAAAGCTTCTGAACCAAAATATTTAAGAAAATAAAGATCTACCTCTTTTCAGTCCAAGCTTCCTCTGGTATTCCTCCATCTAGTGAACTTAAAGGCCCACGGTTAATTAAATAAACCAATGTATAACCGCTTCTACCCAAAAATGTAAGGGCAATCCAGAATGTATCCTCATACTTCTAGCACATTCCATGATTTTCTTGTTCATTCTTTCTACAACACGATTCTCCTGTGGTGTTCTTGGAACCATTCTTTCTCTACGTATTCCATTCTTGAAAAATAATCATTGAAAGCCTTTCTGACGGTATTCACCACCATTTTCAGATCTAAGGCACTTTAAATTTGAATTTGATTCATTCTCAATAAGGGATTTCCATCTTTTAAAAGTCTCAAAACATCATATTTATGTTTGATACAATAAACCCATACCTTTCTTGTAGCATCATCAATGAAAGTGACATAATATTGGGATCCTTGATGAGAAGCTACCTAAGCTGGTCCCCACACATCTGAGTGTACAAGCTCCAATTTTTCTCCTTTTTAGTTGCCCCAACTTTAAGAAATCTCACTCTCTCTTGCTTTCCAAAGACACAATGCTCATATAAATCAAGATCTAAATCTTTCAAATATGATAACTTACACTTAGCCTTTAAGATCGAATTCCTTTTTACTCATATGGCCCAACCGATTATGCCACATACATGCATCTGAATCTGAATTAGATAATGTAGAAAAGGAATTAGTAACACGTGTAGATAAATATAACATTCCTACCTTCTTACCTCTTCCGACAACAAAATCACCCTTGGTGACTTTGTAAGAGTCTCTATAATCGTAACCATGCAACCGACTTCACCTAGTTGCCATATAGAAAAAGATTCCCCCGAGGCTTGAAACATGTATCACATATTTCAATACCCATATATTTCCATTTTGCAATTTTATATGAACTTCCACTTTACTAGTAATAATGCAAGGTTCATCATCACCCAAATAAACATGCCCAAAATTACCCTAGACATAATTTTTGAAATAACCCTTATTAGGGGTTGCATGGAAAGAAGCTCATAAATCTAAAACCCATGATTCAATTCTATTATCTAAAGAAAGAATAAGAGCATATTTCATTACCTCTCTTTGTAGCAAGATTTTCTTCTTTACCTTTGTTTGGTTATTGGTTCTCTTTATCCTTTGACCAACAATCTTTATTTGCATGACCTTTCTTTCACATTTCCAACATGTAATTCCCTTACCTCTGTATTTGGATCTGATATCCCTTGACTTTGATTTCTCATTATTCTTATTCTTAGATCTCTCCTTCTACCTACCCTTTCTCGTCTACATTCAAAGCATTCTTAGATGATGATTCCTTTGTACTCTTCCTGCTAATTTCTTCATTCAAGATTATACTAACCACATCATCAAAATTTAAAATATTATTAGCAAATGTTGTATTACTAACAACCATTACCAAGTTATCCCAACTATTAGGCAAAGAACATAAGAATAAAAGTGCTTTCAATTCATCATCAAATGATATATCAACTAATTTTAACTGATTTATAATAGGTCTAAAATCATTCAAATGACTAGATGCAAATCCACCTTCATGAATCTTAGAACTAAATAGTTTCTTCATCAAATAAAATTTATTTGAAGCACTAGGTTTTTCATATAAATTAGTAAGAGATTTCATTAACCCTACCGTAGAAGTCACTTTTGTAATATTGGAAGCCATAAATGTTGTCAGGATCAATCTTATAGATCCCAAAGCCTTTCTATCAAGAATATTCCATTCTTCATCAGTCATCTTCATAGGTCTAGACTTCTCATCCAACGGTAAATACAAATCTCTTTGATACAGATAATCCTCAATCTGCATCTTCCATAATTGATAATTTTGGCCGTCAAACTTCTCTACCTTGTATTTGTTTTCTTCTACCATTGTTATAGCTCCCACTCAATTAGAAAAACCTCTGTGAGTAAATTTTTCAACACACAAAACCCTCAAACAAAGCTTTCATACTAGTTTTGGGGGTTAGCACACCAGTTGTACATATAATATATCGAGATCTAAGCATACTTGCAAATAAAAGTAGATATTCTACCGTAAGAAATATACAAAACAAGATATATAAATCAACACATGATTTAATGTGGTTCACCGGTGTGGGCTACGTCCACCGAGAAACAAGCCAATCTATCATCAAAAGCTTTCACAAGATATACAATGAAGATTTATAATCTTCCACACCTCTCGAGATGTCTTGTACTTTCTTTCTCTCAAGTTTCTACTTTTTACCAAGAATTCTCTCTCTCATAATTATTCTCACAATAATCATCAAATTTTGCAAGTTCTTCTTAATTCTTACTTCTAAACCCTAGCTTTCATGCTTATATAGGCATATATAAACTTAGGGAACTTAGCCATGTAATTACAATCAATAGATCTGCTTTAATACTAAAAATATATCTAATTCCCATGAGTTAATTAAAACACCCACACACAGTATGATGACGCCGATTATCCCTAATCGATGTCGGTTCCTCCTTGCTTGACCGATGCCAGGTCATATGTGTGATGCTGGTCCCTCCATAACCAATGTCAAGTTCATTCTTGTGTTTTCTAGCAAGTTTCATATTGCATGCTAATCCAAAGTAATTGAGCTTCACAACTCAACAATTTGGATGGGAATATATAGGGATTGCAAGTGGGGTTCATGAATATGAATCTTTCAATCCCCAAGATATGATTCATGGGTTAAATAAACCTTCTCCAATAAGAGTAGATAGATCAAATACACTTTCTCAATACAAATTGCCTTAAATGATGATAAAAAAACTAGTTTTTCACTTAATAATCCTTTTCCGACAATTTTCAAGCCATTGTTAATGATGGTTTATCTGAGGACATTGACTAATTAAGATTGTGGGAGTTTAGGGCTAAAATAATGATTAAAGAAATATATTCTTGACTTAAAAATCACTCATAAAAACATATATTGTATTCTTGATTCAAAACGAGCAAAGAAAGCTTGATATTTTTATGAATCAAGATGTATCTAGTTACGTATATTATTTTATATGATTATGATGATGAAGTGTTGAATAGATTTGATAATTTCAGCATGTAGAAACACAAGCCTACTATAATATGTGGTCAAGAGACAAGGGCCTTGTAGTTATGGAAACACAGAAAGGGACAAGGCATTGGTAAGTCTTATTAAATTTACAAATATGATTTACAATTTTTTAAATTATACTAATTATTTTTATTTTTGAAATGTAATCGAAGTACCAATATTTTAATAATGAGGTAATGATGCTTGATGTGCATTTTAAAAGTGTAAGGAAAAGTTTAAATGTAACGATTTATTTACAAAAAAGTTTGTTATCTTAAACAAGAAGAATAATACCTTAAGAAGGATAATAAGAATATGTAATGGATCCAAATATATTTTTGAAGAAAATAGAAGAAGAGGGTCCAACGTTATTATCTTTTGGTGATGCAACAAATCTAGAATGGGAAATTATGCAACCATGAAGGCTATTATTCGGGAAGGCGCTTTAAAAGATCTTTTTAGTGCAGAGGAAATATAAATATTAAGGATGAAGCTGCAAAAGAAATTGTCAAATTTGTAATTTTCATTTGAAAATATTGTTGTAAAATTGTTTAATATTGATATATATATATATATATATATATATATATATATATATACACACACACACACATATAATTTTTGGTAATTTTCATCTTCTTAAGTTCTTCATTATATGAAAATATTAAGAGTTTCAAATTTCAATGGATGTGGTGTTGTAATTTTACTATATTAAAGAATAAGTTCTTCAAATAAAATCATAATGTGGTTAGAATACTCAATTACATTTGGTATTACTATTACATAATATATTATTGATTATTATCATTTTCAAATACTTTCTATCAAAACAATTTGCATTTTCAAACACTTTACTGGCCGACATAATTTGCATTTCAAGGACTATAAAATCAGTATTATATTTCTGATCAAATAACTCTCGAAAACAAAATACAACACTGAAATTATAATATGACATAAAATTTGATTTCTAAAAATACTATGTTGACTAAAGATGTATCATGTCTTTTAGACTATAAATGAATATAGTTTTCTAGTAATTTTAATCTTCTTCATTATATGAAAATATTAAGAGTTAAAAATTATATGGTGTTTACTTGTATTATATTCATGCATATGTTATTCAAATTATAATTGTATGATATTATTTTGATTTGAAAGACAAAAAAATAAGTATGCCAATTATTGATTAAAAACTCTAAACAAAAATTACAACATTGAAAATATTATTCAATAAAGAACACACGTATATCAAAATAACAAGTTACATACTTATAATATGATATGAAATTTTATTTCTAGAAATACTATGTCCATACATACTTCTTTACTCAATATCAGGTAGCTCAAACATATCTTGAAAATTTTGGTCTCCAATGCTCAAACTATTATCTAATCTTTCATTTCTATTTTCAGTCACAATTTTGATGTTATGCATTAGCCCTATATTAGAATTACGAGACCCCTCTCCTCTCTTTAAGAGAATTCCCATACGACTTTAATCATTCATAAGGAAATGTGTCCACATCATATCATGAAACATACAATCTCAAGCAAGTCTCAAGATTTTTATCCAGCATGTTTTGATATTTTTATTTAATAAATGTTAATGCGCTAAAAACCTTTCTTCTTCAACTGATCCCAATATCATTGTTTAATACAATTCATATAATCGAAATATTCACTAATGCTTTCATGAAGGATCTTTCTTAGGATACAAATTTTCCATAGACGTGTAATTGCTCCATTATCTATTGTTTCACTTATTAAGTTGAATTGTTAGACCATTGTGATGCCGAAATGAGTTGATTAACATAAAAGTAGATACTTTTGAATCTAAAATAGATTTTAGGATCCTTTAAATTTTTCATAGTTTTCTAACTACTGAATACATGTCCTTGAAAGCATTCATCATAGTTGTATCAAAATCTAGTGATTAGCACATATGTTTTCTCAATCTAATGAAGTTGACTATATAGATGGATATTTTTTGAGCATGCTTTATTAAGGAATTGATTTCATTCATCATGGGTAGAATCCCATAAAGTGTAAATTTTTTTTTGAATATGTTAAGTGGTAAAGCAAATATTTTTCCTTGTCAACATGCATACAATTCTTAAACATGAAACAAACTAACAATGTATATTCATCAAAAAATTTGCGTGTGGGTTCATACATATAAATCCATTTTGTACATAGAAATCCATCTTGTATTAAAATTTTGTCAATCCAATTGCAAACTTCTAAAACTCTATAAATATTTTTGGAGTGCTTGACATATAGGCATGCAAATCATAGATAAGATCTTCAAAATTTTCAAAATTTTCAAATGTTCTTACTATCTTGTATGCAAGATTCATCATGTGATCCATGCAATGAATTGGAATCATATAAAGCACAATCGATGTTTCTAGGTGTACACATATCCCGGATCTATGACCTTGCATTGCTAATGCACTATTAACACCAACACATATAAGCTTTGTAGCTATTGAATAATCATCCATTCTGTTATATCCTTCAAATTAGATATAACCAATTTGAAAATATTTTCAACATTGCAATTTTCCTTCATTTTATGAACAAATAGTAGATGAGGTGTCCTTGTGTGGTTCTAGAAAGTATAAACATGTATACAAACCCAAGAAGTGTTGTCTACTATTATAAACTCATAAAAAGAGATATGAAACTTGCTTTCTAGACCTTATCTTTCAAATCCTCTTTTTCAATCACCGCAAGACATCTCATCATTTCTTAACCCTTGCTCTCCGAATAATGTCATTGTGGAAGGTTAAGAAACCCATTGAACTTAATTAATTTTGTAAAATTCTGAAAATTTGAAATAGGTCTACTCATTTTAAGAATATAGAATACGGTTGAAAATGGTGTAGTTTTTTCCTTCAAATTTTCATTTATAGCATTTCCAAATTTGCATAAATTGTTTCTCCTTTTTCCTCAAGCGTTTGATAATGTTTCATCTTATAGTCATCTTGATAGGCATATGTCACATGCATGCACGCTTTCATGAGCTTTTCCATCTATGAGTCTTTGTTATTTTTCCATCATTTTCCTTGACTATGATATATAATTTGCCACAATGTTTCTCAATTGTGTCCAATTTAAGTTTCATTTTATGTTCTTTTCCTGATTTCCAACTACAAATCATACGTCTACATTCTTTGGAGTATCATTACCATTTTCTAGCTCTATATGTTTAATGAATGGGTATTTTATTACCCAGACCTACGTAAAAGACCTTCCGAATATCTAGGTAGTTTTCTTCCTTCTCATGATTTATTTTTTCAAGATCTTTGTCAATATCATCTTATTTTTAAATATTTTGATTAGAGCATTCATCTATTGGAGGTATTTAGTAATAAGGATTGTCTTCTAGCTTTGGCATGTCATCATCAATTATATCTTCATCTACTAAAATGTTAATTGTTTCTTTAGGGCATGTGTTTTGGTTCGAGTGTCTCATGTTGAGTACAATTATAAATAGGGGTTACATCAACACCAATCAAAGACTATGATAATTCTTCAAAGGAACTCCTCGTGTTATGATTATTTACTAATGCACAGCCTTTAGTTTGGTGGATGTAATGGAAACAAAACAACAACCGAACACAAGAATACCATTGACTATGATAAGACAAGAATGAATGACAAATTTGAAATATCAAAATAAATTATAATATTAACATGAAACTGTTACAATCTCACCCATGAGATACTTCAACAAGACTATGGGAGAAACTTTACAATTACACCTCTTGATGGCTTCTTCAACACACCTTTAACTGATGGCTTCCTTCGCACACTTCCTACAATATTTCTCACTACTTCTTTCTATGCTAAATGAGGGGGGTGGCCTCTCTATTTATAGAACTTCGAGGCTTATCCATCCTATCTCTAAGATAGGATAAGAAATCCACTATGACGAATCATATTCCATACCTTAACTCTTATATGTACATGTAAGCTTATCTGTTAAGATAAGATAAACCTTATCATTTTACATGGGTTCCACATTTTTAGACTTTTTACAAATAAAATACACAAAATATTTATGACCTCACTCCTTGTCCTTATTACCAATATAATATTTCTAATTCCTAATCATGTAGACCCTACTTCTCTAATTACCCAAACTTTGACATTTTAACATTACCGGACCACTTACGACAAATATTTACTTTTTACAACATTCCTATTGTACTTTGACTATTACCGTACTCCACATTATTGGCAGCACCATCTTGATGATTGCCGTTATCTTCTATCAAATGCTACTACTAATTATACTTAACAACATCCTATTCCTAATACATACATTAATGAAATAGAAATTATGGAGGAAAATTTTAGTGTCGACATCTTCCCCCTTCTAGCTTCTACTCCGTCCTCAGAGTAGACTATTACAGTGCTTGGAAAATCTTCAACTTGTCGTGGTTGACCCATTTTGTAATGGGAGTGCCATCCAATTCCTCCAGTCAGTGCGTACCATTTTCATGCATTACCTTATTTTGTAGGGCCCCATCCATTTTGGAAGAAATTTTCTCTGTCTTCTTTTTTTGTATCTGGAATCATATACTAGGACCAAGTCATTCACATGAAATGGAGACCATCAGATCTTTTGATCAAAGTATTCTTTTTGCTTCATTTTCTTCTTATGGCTTGTATCCTTTGCTATTTCCCTCATTTCCTCTAGCAAATGAAGATGTACCAACCTTTCTTTTACTGAATCACTTTCATCCATCCTTTCATTCTTCATAACTCTCACAGTGGGAATATCAAACTCAATAGGAAGAACTTGATCAATGCCATAGGCCAAATGAAATGGGGAGTATCTTGTTGCTGACTTTGATGTTGCCCTATATGCCCACAATGCTGCATGAATCCTTTTATCCCATTTATGTACTGCAAGGCTGCATCTTTGCTAGAATTTGACACAACACAACATTTGTTCGTTCCACTGTCCATTTGTGCTTGGCTTGTATGTTGTTGCCTTCCGTGCTTGATAGAAAACTTATTGACTAGGGCTTCTACCACCTCATTAATGAAGTGGCTTCCTTGATCTCATTACAATTTCTAATGGACAACCAAATCTAGTGACAATGCGTTCATATATGAACCTTGCCACTTCATCCATGGAAATTTGTTTGGATGGCTTCAACCCACTTGGTTAAATAACTGCGTGGCAACTACAATATACTTATTTTGACATGATGTAGTTGAAGTGGACCTACAATGTCTATTCCCCATTTTCAAACGGACCAAGGGGAAGAATAGGACATAATGGAGTGATGAATTCTTACGATTTACCATTTGTTTGACAAATATCACATGTCTTACAATAATTATAACAATCTTTAAAAAGAGTGGGCGGTGATAACTGCATCCAAGATCCTTCTTCTTTGTAAGTTGTCAGAGAAGTGTCCTCCACATGTACCATTGTGGAATTCTTCTAGCAACTCCTTTCCTTGATCACGTCCAATCGCCCTCTTATCTTGTCCATCGAGGTCCTATTAAAATAATGCTCCATGCTTAAAATAGAATATGGAATGTGGCAAGTAATCTTTCTCTTAGTCTTTGCATTGGCACCATCGGGAAACTTGAATTCATTCAAATAATTCCAAATATCTATGTATTCACTAGGGATTGTGTCAAGGAGAACAATCTTTGCATTGGGAAAATCATCATCATCACAAGATGATCCTAAACCATCATAGGCTCGAGAGAGTGCATCTGCATTGACATGCTTCTTTCTGGCCTATCTATAATATCAAATTCAAATTCTTGTAGCAAAATTATCCATCTTGCTATCCTCACACGATGGGTTAGGCTTATTGACAATATATTTTAGAGCACTTGATGATACATTACAACTATAAATTTCTGCCCTAGCAAGTAATTTCTAAACTTCTTTACAACAAAAATGATAGCAGAGCCTCTTTTTCGATTACAAGTATAGTTTACCTCAAGCCTTTGCTCATTTATCTCGCTCCTAAAGTAAATTGGATGTTCATTCCCATTTTCATCCTTTTGGCTCAAAGTACTACCTAGTCTTTGCATCCCGAGGCATCGGTGTACACAATGAATGGCTTGCTCCAATCTGGATTCTTCAAAAAGGTGAAGACACGGGGCTTCCTTGATTGTCAAAAGCTTCATGCGCCTTGCTTCCATTTGAAATGGGTTTGTCCAAAAGCTTCATGCTGCTGCTATTTGAAATTAAATCTTTGGTTCATAAGCAACATCCTTTGAAATGTTGTCTCCATGCAGTGCAGGTGGTCCAACTTGCTCCCATAGATGCAAAAATCATCCGAAATACTCGATGAAGGTCCCGATGTAGGGTTCGAACACCTATTCATCAAATATTTGGAATGTTCTGGAGCATTACACAACCCAAAAGGCATAACTCTATAAGCAAACGTTCCCCAAGGAGTGGCGAACGTGGTATTCACCTGATCTTTCTCTGCTATACGAACTTGGTTGTAGCTATATCCATCAAAGCAAAACTATAGCACTTCCGCCTACTTGGCGTCCAAGATCTGATCTGAAAATGGAAGAGGGTAATGATCCTTCTTTGTTGCCTTATTGAGCTTCCTGTAATCAACACAAATGCGTAGCTTCCCATTCTTTTTATTGAGATCACAATAGGAGAAACTCATTCGAATTCTCCATAGCAAATATGAATCGCATCAAGCAACTTATCTATTTCTTCTTTTACAGTCTTGGAAAAATTAGGATTCATTCTATATGGCATTTGCTTTATGGGCTTAGCACCATCTACCAGCTCAATACAATGTTCTACCCAACTTACTTGGCGGAGTTCCTTGTAATCAAAAGTGAATAGGTGTATGTACCTTCGAAAGAGTCGGAGGTAGGATTCCTTCTCACTCTCCATCACAAGACATCACCAATCTTTATTTGTTGGAGACGATCATCAACTTCTTCTTGAGATAATTTTATAGGGTCCTGGGTTGGTGTGAGTGGAAGAATATCCATGATGAAACATCAACCTCACTTTCTTCATCTTGGTGTCCACTTCATTTGGTGCTAGATGTAATCGGTTTCATCACTTGAATCCATGAGTTCGCTTTATGATGTCGAGGGATCACGTTTATCTTCACCCTCTCTCTACCACGTCCAAGTTTCATAAAACCTTCATTCCGGTAGTTTCTTGCATGAACTCTCCTTAGCCATGGTCTTCCCGCTGACAAAGATTGGGTACATAGCAATGTGCCATTTTCATCACTGAAAGTCTACCACACATACAACACCCATAATAGATATTGCCACATTTGAAACTACACCTTCTGGTTTAGTTTTTCCTTATTTAATGACCTTAACATAAGTGTTGAAGGGCGATCAATTTTAAACCCAACATATTCATTACTGAGACTGGTCATTACATTAATTGCAACACCTCCATCAACTAAGACATCATGAATTGAAATACCATTACATAATACCTCAGCTTGTGGAGCATAGGGATCCGCCTCTGCCTCCAAAACAGGGACCTCAACCTCCTTCCTTCTTCGAGCATTGAGTCCACCTCGCAACTCCCGCCTCTTCTCAGAAGACATAGCCAAGAGTTGACCATATGTAATATTTGCGAGAGCCTTTTGGACAGATCTTCCAAGATGGAGTATGGTCCTTGCCCCTGTGAAATCAGAAAATCCTGCACACCCAATTTTCTTCTCCTATGTTTCTTACTAGTTTCTTCTTTCATCTTCTTAGGATCATTTCCATCTTGATTATCTTTTTCTTTCTTTCTTTTTGTTACAAACATATCTACTTCATTATTTCTGCTCTTATCTACTACATCAAAAGAATTCACAGTGCTTTTCCTTTATCATTATCTCCCTTACGGATGTAGAAGCTCTATCTGGACAATTATACTTATAATGACCCTTTTATAACAACCATAACAAACAACTTGAAATATTTCTCTTTGGACCTCTATCTCCTCCCGAGAACTAAATTCCTTTCCTTGAAGAAGATTAATAGTTAAGCGACCCATCTTTTGAGCAGATCTTCATACTCGGTAGATGTATTAGGAGAAATATTTGTGCTCACCAGAGTGGTTGTGGATTCGGGACCAAAGGTGCTAGTGTAGGCTCTACTTTAGCAACAATTTCTTTGGGATCCTCTTCCATGCTTTCTTCTTGCCTTCTTGCAATCTCCTTTGCTTGTTCAACGGTAGGCTGGGCGGTCATACTTCACTCATTTTCTGATCTCCG
Organism: Taxus wallichiana var. yunnanensis; assembly: GCA_018340775.1. Lineage (NCBI taxonomy): Eukaryota > Viridiplantae > Streptophyta > Pinopsida > Cupressales > Taxaceae > Taxus > Taxus wallichiana. The sequence goes on along the minus strand of CM031241.1, from coordinate 92,514,732 downwards.
GCTTCATCCCAAGAATGAAGTGCTTACAGAGGAGATTATCCACGCCATTCATCAACCCATCCGCTAGTCCTTCCTTCCGGATCTGGGCATCGAGATTCCTCATTAGCTCAGAACACGAGCATGATAATCCCTTATCTTCTCCTTCTCTCCTTGGGATAGCTTTGTGATCTCGATCATGAGATCTGCATATTTCTGTTGTTCACCAAATTCTTCAAGAAAACTTTCGGTTAATAAATCCCATGAATTTTTCACATTATCACCTAGTGTTTCAAACCACCTAAGTGAACCATCCAAAAAGGTAGGAAAAATTCAGTCCATTGTTCCCCTTCTTATAAGGCCATTACAAATACAAGATCGTTTAAACTCTTGAATGAAAGAAGAAGCATCTTGATAGATTGAGCTGAAAAAACAGGAATCTTTCCCATTTTCAAAAGTAACCACTTGAAATACCAACCCACAAGTACAATTAATAAGACTTATGTGCACAAATAATTGGAATCACTATAGTAGAAAGTGACTTTACACCTTTCTACGATAAAATAGAAATGACCATGGTAAACTATGGTAAAACTTGACTTACTAAGGTAAAAGCGACTTTACTTGTGGTAAACACTATTCACGGTAAAAAGTGAAGTTATCATGTAAATACTATTCACGGTAAAAGTGACTTAACTGCGGTAATTACTATTCCCAAAGAAAAGGACTTTACCGTGGTAACTACTATTCATGGCAAAAATGACTTTAACATGGTAACTACTATTCCCGGTAAAAATGACTTTACCATGGTAACTACTAATGACAAGTAAAAACAAGGTTACCCTCTAATTAATTTTTGCCTAAGTGGGAATAACTCTCCGAGAAAATCCACCAACGAGGAATGGTCCGCAACGGAACCAAAATGTCAACACCAATCCTGGCACTTATGATAATTCTTCACCAGGGAACTCCTCGTGCTTATGATTATTTACTAATGCACTGCCTTTAGTTTGGTGGACGTAATCTGGAAACAAAACAACAACCGAACACAAGAATACCATTGACTATGATAAGACGAATAACGAAAAATCCGAAATATCAAAATAAATTATAATATTAACATGAAAGCTCATATAATCTCACCCATGAGATACTTCAACAAGACTATGGGAGAAACTTTACAATTACACCTCTTGATGGCTTCTTCAACACACCTTTAACTGATGGCTTCCTTCAGCACACTTCCTACAATATTTCTCACTACTTCTTTCTATGCTAAATGAGGGGGGTGGCCTCTCTATTTATAGAACTTCCAGGCTTATCCATCCTATCTCTAAGATAGGATAAGAAATCCACTCTGACAAATCATATTCCATACCTTAACTCTTATCTGTACATGTAAGCTTATCTGTTAAGATAAGATAAACCTTATCATTTTACATGGGTTCCACATTTTTAGACTTTTTACAAATAAAATACACAAAATATTTATGACCTCACTCCTTGTCCTTATTACCAATATAATATTTCTAATTCCTAATCATGTAGACCCTACTTCTCTAATTACCCAAACTTTGACATTTTAACATTACCGGACCACTTACGACAAATATTTACTTTTTACAACATTCCTATTGTACTTTGATTGTTACCGTACTCCACATTATTGGCAGCACCGTACTGATGGCGCCGTTATCTTCTATCAAACGCTACTACTAATTATACTTAACAACATCCTATTCCTAATACATACATTAATGAAATAGAAATTATGGAGGAAAATTTTAGTGTATGATGAGTTCTCGTATTCAAACATGTAAAATTCTTGACTTTGAAAAATATATAAGAAAATTTAAACCAAACTAACATAAAACAAAGAAAAAGTTAATGATAATCGTTTATAACTTATCGACACCCATGTTATTCAAGTTTTCGGTGGATGCAAGTTGGGTCCTCAATTTTTCTAGTTGGTTGAAATACTTTAATATGCTAATTTTTCTTTTGATTTGATCTACCTTGTGTTCATTATTTAAAGAATCCATTATACCTATCTAAGTGTAATTTTTGAACATGTCGGTTTTTAAGCGAACATTTAAAAATTGTAAACAAAATCTGAAACAAAATGACAACATATAGAGTGCTACCGAATTATAGCATTATGGATGCTACCCTTCTATAAAAATTTATGCTACCATCCGGTAGAATACACAATGCTACATGTTGGTAGCATACATTAAGCTACTATTCGGTAACATGCACAATGTTTCCGTTTGGTGGCATTTTACATACTACTGAAAATAGCATTGAGGCTCGTAGCGATAACATACAATACAAAACCATAATAATGAAAACTACATTAAATCGAAAGGAATATCTAGTTGACGATAATATCGATCTTTAAAGAAGAAAGGAATTGTGAGGAATATTTGATAATTGAAATTTACATACGAAATAATGAATTATAAATACTTAAATATATATATATATATATATATATATATATAGATGAAGCAAATTTAGAAAAATTAATTTCACACTAAAGGTGATTTGAATGAAAATAGTCAAATATTGGTGTAAACTTATTGGAAAACTGACCCCTAAAATTAACTTGTACCCATAAAATTTTGGCAACTAATTCCTACCCTAAAATTCACTAATTTCAAAACCAAAATACTTATTAATTAATGAATATTTACCACTAGAGTTTTCCTTGGATCTATGTACCTCAAATATATCTAATGATTATGTACTTTTGGAATATATGTGGCCTTACTAAACCCAGCTAGAGTTATCTAGTTAGGGAAAATTGTCTACAATTTATGAATATATGTGTTTATGTCCTGCAAGATGTTAAACTCTCGGGATTTTTACTTCAACATTGTTCACACCATCTAGCCCAATGTAATCTGCTACCCATCCAATCATGACCTTGGGCATGGAGGGTCATGACCTTGATTGCCCATGCACTTACTCATCATATGATCTCTTAGGGATCTAACCCCACTCATCGAAACGGTTTGGACCCTCTTCAATTTTTGAGGCGTATTCCGGGTCTAGCCAATTTTATGCGTGAAATGATGTGGTTGAAAGGGATTTGTTCTAGCATTATATTATTGACTCTTTTCCTAACGCTCTTTATATTTTCAATGGGGATTTTAATATTTTGAATACCACAATGATAAGTTTGGTCATTTTCAATACATTGGTACGCATTAGAGAATAGGAGGCCTAGTTTTATATGAGGCACAAGCTCAAAATTTTTGACCCCAACATCCCCTATAAGGAGATCTCCAATTCCACCTCGTTTACTTGGTCAAATTTTCACCAAGGTCAAGATAGGATTGTGCCTTTGTCTAGATCGAGCCCTTATTCCAAGTCAATATTTCTTCTTTCTTGATCTCGTTCAAGGAAGGCCTATTTTGGTTGACAACAATGTTCTATTGTTTGATCATTCCCCCATTTTATTTGATATTATTTGGGCTAAAATTTCAAACAAATTCATTCTTAGTTCTCAATTATATCTAAATAATGTGGACACGAAACATGATTGAACTATGACACATATCCAACGCATTTGGAATTTAGTTCCTCATATTATTGCAAGGAAGGCTAGATTACCTAGTGGAATGCTGCTCTATGAAAATAACTAACACCTTTCTTCATATCTATGGAAATAAAGATTCTCTCTTTCAACAAGAAATTGATGCCTCTCCTTTCAATTAGTCCATACAAATCGAGGTTGCTAATAAGTGACACAAACTTAAAGTGGAGGAATCCTATAAAACACAAGGGGCTTTGTTACATGCTTGTTTACATTGCCTCAATGTTTATGATAGAGATTATAAAGATTTATTTGTTATGTTTCGTGCTAAGAAATCCTTTGATAAAATCAAAGGAATTTTTCAAGGGATTTTCCGCCACACATCTCTACCGAGATATCCTCCAAGGTTTCATCCATCACTACCATAGGGTTTTTCTTGTCGTAGTCTACCCATTCTAGGGAAGATGCCATTTTAAAATGCCTTCAAGTTGTTCCTTGAAAATTATTACAACCTCAATGGTTTGTGTGTGATATACCTTTGTCTCTCACATACCTTAAGGAATCAACCTTTCAAATGTATCTTGATAAAGCTTAAGGTATCGATGGCTTCCCCTATGAATTATATTAGTCCTTATATGACACCCGGGGACCAAATTACATAATGTTTACCTTGAAGCTTTAGATTTAATTTTTTTGGGTTAATTTATGTACCAAGGAAACATCAATTTTATCCCCAAGTATAGAGACCCAGAACAAATTTCCAATTGGAGACCCATCACTTTGCTTAATATGTCTTACAAAATTATTGCTAAAGATTTGTCTAATAGGGTTCCAATCTCCTTCCTCTTATTGTTAGAAGTGAGTAAACTGGTTTCATCAAGCATAGGTACATCTTAGATAATATTATTGTTGTTTGGGAAGGGATGAAATGGGATCTTATCTCTAACAAAAATTCTTTATTTATCGAATTTGACTATTCCAAAACTTATGATCGAATTGAATGGTCTTTCATTTTACCTATGCTTTAAGCTCTTAGATTTGGGAAGAGGTTTGTTCATATTGTGTAGATGATATTTAACAATTTTGGGGCCTACATCACCATTAATGGAGCTCAATGTTCTAGGTTTGGTTTATTCAGATCCATTAGAAACATGTGTTCCTTAGCTCATTCAATTTATATATTGGAAGTGAAGGGTTTAGTAATCTACTACACTATAGTGCCTCTCAAGGCTTGATTCAATGTATCTCACTTGGTGCCTTAAATCAACATCTCATCAATGGCCATTTCGTGGATGATTATTTTCTCACACTCCTTGAGGAGGAACAATATGTTCAAAATTCCTTGGAGTGTCTCAATACCTTTTGTTTGGATTTTGGATCTTCCATTTAATGGGAGAAAACCAAGTGTTATTGGCTATCCCAATATGTTATTCCTCTTTGGTTAAAAGGCATGCGGTGGAGTTGGATTCAACAAAATATTAGTTTAAGTTTCTTAGCACCCCTTTTCCTTATAAGACACATCTACATAACTATGGACTTATGTGGTTGAAAGGGTTAAGCGTAGGATCTCCTTTTGGATTACCAAGCCTCTCTCTTTTGTAGGAAAGTTTAAAATCTACTCTAAGGTGCTACTTGCTACTCACACTTATTCTTCTTCTTCTTGGGATCCTTCTAATATTGCATATATGATACTTGATAAGTTGTTATGGGAATTTCTATGGGCTAACTCTGAGGGACATAAGGGATTCCACATGATTACTGGGATATATGCTACCGGCCCATAGAAGATAGGGGCTATCAACACCAACCCAACACTCTAATAATATTTCACCAGGAACTCCTCATGCTATGATTATTTTATTAATGTAAAATTTTTGGTTTGGTGGTAGTAATATGGAAAAAAAATAGCAGACATAACACAAGAATACCATAGACTATGCCATAAAATAATGATGACAAATGAAATACAACTGTAAAATATATTATTAACATGAAATTGTTATAATCTCACCCATGAATTACTCCAAGTGTTACCAACTCCATTTATTTCCCAACAATAGTTATGGGAGAAAATTCACAATTACTCATTTTGATGGCTTCCTTAACACACCTTCACAATGAATCCTTTATTCATAAAATAATTATTACAAATTTATTCCATTCTAAATGAGAGGGCGTGACCTTTTTATTTATAGAAATTCAGGCTTATCCACCCTATCTCTAGGAAATCTCTTCCAGATAATCATATTCCATGCCTAAACTCTTACCTTTACATATAGGCTTATCTTTTAAGATAAGATATACCTTATCATCTCACATGGGTTCCACCTTTATAGATATTATACAAATTTAATATACAAAATATTTATGACATCACTCCTTGTCATTATTACAAATATAATATTTCTAATTCTAAATCATGTAGACCCTACTTATCCATTTACCCTAACTTTGACATTTTAACATTACTAGGACCACTTATGAAAATATTTACTTTTTACCACAACATTCCTATTGTACTTTGACTATTACTGTACTATACTTTATTGGCGGCGCCGTACTGACAACACCATTATCTTCTAGTGGACGCTACTACTAACTATACTTAACAACACCTTATTCATAATACATACATTAATGAAATAGAAATTATGGAGGAAAATTCTAGTGTTGACATCTTCCCCCTCCCTAGCTTCTACTCCATCCTCGGAGTAGACTATTATGGACATTCTGAAGTTGGTGCCTAGAAAATCTTTAACTTGTCGTGGTTGACCCATTTCATAATGGGAGTACCATCCAATTCCTCTAGTCAATATGTACCATTCTCATGCACAACTACTATTCTGTAGGGTCCCATCCATTTTGGAAGAAGTTTTCTATGCCTTCTCTTTTTGTATCTGGAATCATATACTAGAACCAAGTCATTCACTTGAAATGGAGACTAGAGGATATTTTGATCAAAGTAATCCTACTTCATCTTCTTCTTATAACTTGTATCCTTTGTTGTTTCCCTCATTTCCTCTAGAAAATAAAGATGTACCAATCTTTCTCTTACTGAATCAATTTCATCCATCCTTTTATTTTTCATAACTCTCATAGTAGGAATATCAAACTCAATAGGAAGAATTGGATAATAACCATAAGCCAATTAAAATGGGAGTATCCTGTTGTTGAATTTGATGTTGCCCTATATGCCCAAAATGTTGCATGAATTCTTTTATCCCACTTATGCACCTACAAAGCTACATATTTTTCTAGGATTTAGAACAATACATAATTTATTCGCTCCACCTATCTATTTATGCTTGGATTATAAGTTGTTGCCTTCCCTGCTTAATAGAAATTTTTTTACTAGTGATTCTACCACCTCATTAATGAAGTGGCTTCCTTGATACGTTATAATTTCTAATGGACAAACAAATCTAGTGAAAATGTGTTCATATATGAACCTTTCCACTTCATCCATGAAAGATTTTTTCATTGGTCTAGCTTCAACCCACTTAGTTAAATAATCGTGGCAACTATAATATACTTATTTTGGCGTGGGGTACTGGAAGTGTTAGGTTGTGGAGCCTATTTTCATGTGTGAAAGTGTTAAAGATTGTACACTAAGAGTAATGTACACTTTTCATGTATCCTCGCCGGGTTCAAGGGCGCAGCCCGAATTTTTTTTTTTTTTTGGGCCTTAAAACATGCCCGATATATTGGGAAACATGATTTTTCTTATATGGGTGGGATTTTGACCCATAGGTTTATGAGATGGTTTTTTCCCATGGTTTTGATACCCATAGTTTTGTAAAACTACTTAAGCAGTTGTTTATTTATATGGTTTTATGCATATGATAGAAGTATGAAAAACATTGCAGATGTGCTTTGAATTTGGGTGTGAATTAAGTAGAGTTTGTTAAGCATAGCTCCAAACAGATCTGGGTATTGTATTGAGAGAGTGGTGGGTTATAATAAAATCTGATAAAGTGATTCTTGGTGGACGTAGCCCAAATTGGGTGAACCACGTTAAATATTATCTCTTTGTGTTGTGTTATTTTATTCTGCACTTTTATTTGATATCTTTAATATTTTCGTATATTAGTTTCTCTTTACATTGCGATTCTGTGAGGGATTTTTCCACATATTTTATCTCTTATTTCCTAATAGGAAGTGGACCTACAATATCTATTCCCCACTTTTCAAAGGAATCAAGTGGAAGAATATGAAATAATGTAGCTGATGAAGTCTTACGATTCCCACATGATTGAAAAATATCACATGTCTTGCAATGATTATAACAATCTCTAAAAAGAGTTGTCAGTGATAAACTGCATCCAAGATCCTTCTTAATGTGATTTGTTCAGAGAAGTGTCCTTCACATGTACCATTTTGAAATTATTCAATTATTTCCTTTCCTAGATGACATCCAATTGCCCTCTTGTATTGTCCATCGGGCTCTATCCGAAATAATACTCCATGCGAGAATAGAATATGGATGGATTGCTTGAGTAATATTCCTCTTAGTATTTATATTGGCACCATCATGAAATTTGAAATCATTTAGATAATTCTAAATATCTATGTATTCACTAGGTATTGTGTCAAGGGATAATAATGCTACATCTAGGAAATCATCATCATCACAAGATGAACCTAAACCATCATAGGCTCGAGAGAGTGCATCCGTATTGACATGATTCTTTCTAGGCTATTAATAATATCAAATTCAAATTATTGTAGTAAAATTATCCACCTTACTATCCTTCCCGATGGGTTAGGCTTATTCATGCAATATATCTTAGATCCCGATCATCATTACAATTATAAATTTATACCCTAACAAGTAATTTCTAAACTTCTTTACAACAAAAATGATAGCTAGAGCCTCTTTTCGATTCAATATAATTTACCTCAAGACTTTGCTCATTTTTCTACTCCCAAAGTAAACTAGATGATCATTCCCATTTTCATTCTTTTGGTTTGAGTACTCCCTAACGCTTCATCCGAAGCATCGTATACACAATGAATGGCTTACTTGATCTGGAATCTTTAAAACAAGCGAAGACACCAAATCTTCCTTTAGTTGTTCAAAAGCTTCATGCGCCTTCTTTCCTGGTTCATAAGTAGCATCCTTCTTCAAGAACTAGGTTAGCGATTGTGCAATCTTTGAGAAATTCTTGATGAAACTTCTTTAGTAACCCACATGGCCTAAAAATGATCTCAACTTACTTCTATTCATAGGAAATGATAACTGTTTAATTTTTGAAACTTTATCAGGATCGAGTACCAATACCATCTATAGATACAACATGCCCTAACAAGACACCTTTAAAACATCCAAAGACACACTTTGTAGGGTTTAGTAAGGCTTGTTCTTTATCTAACCTTTTAAATTCCACCTCCATCTGATGCAGGTGGTCCATTCTACTCCCATAGATGTAAAAATCATCCAGAATACTCTAATGAAGCTTCCAATGTAGGGTTAAAACACCCTATTCATTAGGCATTGGAATGTTGCTGGAGAATTACACAACCCAAATGACACAACTCTATAAGAAAATGTTTCCCATTGAGTGCTAAACATAGTATTGAGCTGATATTTCTCCACTATACGAACTTATTTGTACCAACTATATTTATCTACAAAACTATATCACTCTGCCAGCTACTTCATCCAAGATCGGTATGATAATGAAAGGGTAATGACCCTTCTTTGTTTCCTTGTTGAGCTTCCTTTAATCAACACAAATGTGTAGCTTCCCATTCTTTTTTATTGAGATCATAATGGGAGAAACCCATTATGAATTATCCAATGAAAATATGAATCCCACATCAAGTAACTTATTTATTTCTTCTTTTACAATCTTAGAAAAATTAGGATTCATTATATATGGCATTTTCTTTATTGGCTTAGCACCATCTACCAACTCAATAGAATGTTCTACCCAAATTACTTGGTGGAGTTCCTTGTAATCAAAAGTGAATAAGTGCATGTACCTTTTAAAGAGTTGGAGGTAGGAATAATTCTCGTTTCCATCACAACATCACCAGTTTTTATTTGTTGAAGATGATTATCAGTTTCTTCTTCAGATAAATTTATGGGTTCATGAGCCGATGTGACTAGAAGGATATCCATGACCGACACATCAACCTCACTTTCTTCATCTTCTATGTCCATTTCACTGGTACTAGAGTAATCGAGAGGATGTCCAATCATCGGTTTCATCACTTTAATCCACAGCTCTACCTTATGATGTCGATGGATCACATTTATCATCACCCTCTCTATGCCACATCCAATTTTCATGAAGCCTTCATTCCATTAGTTTCTTGCATGAAATATCCTTAGCCATGGCCTTCCTAACAACATTGGGTATGCAACAGTATCCTTCTTTATCACCCTGAAAGTCTACCACACATACAACACCCATGAAAATATCGCTACATCCGAAACAACCCATTCGGTTTAGTTTTTCCCCTTATTTAATGACCTTAAGATAAGAGTGAGGGCGATAATTTTTAAACCCAACATATTCATTACATACTCGGTTATTACATTAACTACAACACCTCCATCTACTAAGATATCATGAATTAAAATACCATTACATAATATCTCAACTTGTGGAGCGTATGGATCTGCCTCTGCTTTCCGAAAAAAGGACCTCAACATCCTTCCTTCATCGAATGTTGAGTTCACTTGAAGCTCCCACCTCTTCTAAGAAGACACAACAAGAATTTTTCCATATGTAATATTTGCATGCCTTTTGGATATATCTTCTAAGATGGAGTATGGTCCTTGCCCTATGAAATAAAAAAACTTGCACACCTAACTTTCTTCTCCTATGTTTCTTACTAGTCTCTCCTTTAACCTTCTTAGGATCATTTCCATCTTGGTTATATTTTTCTTTTTTTTTCTTTTTATTACAAACACATTTGCTTCATTATTTAGACTCCTATCTACCACATGAAAAGAATTTATGGGTTCTTTTCCCTTATCATTATCTCTTGTGCCGAGATGTAGAGACCCTATCTAGACAATTATACTTATAATGACCCTTTTATAACAAACTTAACATAAAACTATATATATATATATATATATATATATATATATATAGACCTCTATATCCTCCCCGGGAATGAAATTCCTTTCTTTTAAGAAGATTAATAGTTAACTAGCCTATTCTCCTAAGGAGATCCTCATAATTAGCATATGTACTAGGGAGAATATTTATACTCACCGAGAGTGGTTGTGGCTTCGGAATAAAGGTGTTGGTGTAGGATCCACCTTAGCAATAGTTTCTTTGGGATCCTCTTCCATGCTTTCTTATTTCCTTCTTGCAATATCCTCTTCTTGTTGGAGGGTTGCTAGGTGGTCATACTTCACTCATTGTCTGATCTCCGGCTTCATCCCAAGAATGAAGTGCTTATAGAGGAGATTATCCACACCATTCATCAACCCATCCACTAATCCTTCCTTCCAAATTTGGGCATCGAAATTCCTCCTTAGCTCTAGAACACAAGCATGATAATCCCTTATCTTCTCCTTCTCTCCTTGGGCTAGCTTTGTGATCTCGATAATGAGATATGAATATTTTTTTGTTCACCAAATACTTTAAGAAAACTTTCAGTTAATAAATACCATGAGTTTTTAACATTATCACATAGTGTTTCAAACCACCTAAGGGTGAACAATCCAAAAAGGTAGGAAAAAATTCAATCCATTGTTCCCTTTTATGAGGCCATTATAAATGCAAGATCATTTAACCTCTTGAATGAAAGAGGGAGCTTATTCATTGGATTGGGCTGAAAAAAAGGAATATTTCCCATTTTCAAAAGTAACCACAGTGAAATACCAACCCACAAGTATAATCAGTAAGAATTATGTGCACAAATAATTGGAATCACTACAATAGAAAGTGACTTTACACCTTTTATGGTAAAATAGGAATGACCACGGTAAACTTACATTTACTATGGTAAAAATTGACTTACTACGGTAAAAATTGACTTTACTGTGGTAAACACTATTCATGGTAAAAAGTGACTTTACTATGGTAAATACTATTCATGGTAAAAAGTGACTTTACTATGGTAAATACTATTCATGGTAAAAAGTGACTTTACCATGGTAACTAGTATGCACGGTAAAAAAAAGGTTACCATCCAAATGATTTCTGACTAAGTGGGAATATCTCTCTAGAAAATCCACCAAAGATGAATGGTCTCGGCAATGGAACCAAAATGTCAACACCAATCTAGCACTCGATAATATACACCAATCTAGCACTCGATAATATTTCACCGAAACTCCTCGTCTATGATTATTTGATAAGATACGTTTTTGGTTTGGTGGTAGTAATATGGAAACACAATAGCAGACATAACACAAGAATACCATAGACTATGACATAAAATAATGATGAAAAATCTGAAATACAACTATAAAATATATTATTAACATGAAATTGTTACAATATCGCCCATGAATTACTCCAAGTGTTACCAACTCCATTTGTTTCCCAACAATAGTTATGGGAGAAACTTCACAATTACTCATCTTGATGGCTTCCTTAACACACCTTCATAATGAATCCTTTATTCATAAAATAATTATTACAACTTTATTCCATGATAAATGAGAGGGGTGGCCTCTCTATTTATAGAAATTTAGGCTTATCCACCCTATCTCTAGGAAATATCTTCCGGCTAATCATATTCCATGCCTAAACTCTTACCTTTACATGTAGGCTTATCTTTTAAGATAAGATATACCTTATCATCTCACATGGGTTCCACCTTTATAGATATTACACAAATTTAATATACAAAATATTTATGACATCACTCCTTGTCATTATTACAAATATAATATTTCTAATTCTAAATCATGTAGACCCTACTTATCCATTTACCCTAACTTTGACATTTTAACATTACTGGGACCACTTACGACAAATATTTACTTTTTACCACAACATTCCTATTGTAATTTGGTTATTCTTTGTACTATACTTTCTTAACGACTCCGTATTGGCAACGCCGTTATGTTCTAGTGGAAGCTACTATTTCACCTAAATTTTTGTGATGGAGACAAAACGAATAAGAGGTCGGGGCTAAAGGAATACTTTAAGATGTAGGTTGAAGGTTGAATGCGCACATTAATGAATTTTGATCCAATTTGATTGTGCAGAGCTTCTCTTTGGCTAGAAGGAACGACCTGTAAGAAACACAACAAGACCACAAAATAGCATTAATAATATAGGTTAGTGGATTTCCTAGTAAACGCTAGGTCCGAGAAAGTGTGGTGCTTCCTAGAAGGCTATCAATCCACTTTTAAATAAAAATTAATGCAAAAATATCATGAAATAAAGAAATCCTACTGTAGTTATATGAATTAGGTATCTCATACAAATGCAATAAGTAAATATAATCTAAGCGACAAATCTATGATTAGATCTAGAGGTTTTGTGGATTATTTTGGGTTTTGTAGGTCCAGTAGAGGTCCTGGTAAAGGGTCTTGGAATGATTGGGTGAAGTCCGAGTTATTTTTGGTTGATCAAAAGGCTTCTTTGGTTGGATAATATTAAATGACACAGAGACCAATTTTCGTGGGTTAACCAACACCGGTTAGACATATGACCAATGACGGTTAGGTAATTGATGTCGGTAGGGGCAATATGGTCCAAATCCCAAAAAAAGGTTTTGAGTCTCTCTTGTGGTTGCACAGAGAGTGTAAGGGAGTTGAGAAGGGTGGTAAGATTTATGTGGAGGTTCAGGAAGGTTGGTGGAGGTGTTAGGCTGAGGGAAATGATCTGATTGATAATATATCAAATAGTTGGGTGAGCGGTGGTTATATGGTAAGATATTTGGTAGAAGAAAGAAGTAAATAAGGAATCTAACTATCAAAATAAGAGCTTAATATAGAGAAAAAGATACTTATATGAGTTTAGATTTTCCGGTGTTAGTGAAGGTGGTGGTGGTTTGATGACAACCGAGAAGAAGCGTTATCATGTCCATTTCCGCGGCAATAGAACCTGTGTGCTGTTGTGTGATCCAAGACTCGTGGAGGAGGAATACGAGTGTTGATTGAGGCTCGGAATACTCTTATTTTTTTCTATTATCCTATGTGCTCTAGAGTAAGATATTTGGTAGAAGAAAGAAGTAAATAAGGAATCTAACTATCAAAATAAGAGCTTAATATAGAGAAACAAGATACTTATCTGAGTTTAGATCTGCAGGTGTTGGTGAAGGTGGTGGTAGTTTGATGACAATCTGAGAAGAAGCGTGATCATGTCTAGTGCCACGGTAGTAGAGCCTGTGTGCTCTGCTGTGTGATCCAAGACCGTGGAGGAGGAAGATGAGTGCTGATGGAGGCTCATAATACTCTAGTTTTTTTGTCTATTCTCATGTGTTCTCTAGAGTACAAATGCAAAATTCATATGTTAGAAATCAATCCTAGAACCAACCTAGGTGAAGAGTTAGGAAAACATATTTAACCTAACCGATGGTGGTTAGATGATCGACATCGGTTGAGGAATAACCAATGTCGATTAAGGCGGGTAATCCTAGGTTTGCCAAAAATAGCCTGATATTCACTATTTTTGGCGTGATTGATATCCTTAATCTGGGTCTTAAGTGCTAAAATCCACCCAGATAATTATGAGTTCTTCTAGGATAAGTAGTGGGAGTTAATGTTAGGTTTAGACTAAGTCTTAGTTGGTTAAGATTGGTATAGAATTAGTCCCAATTAATTAATAGATTGTGAATGGGTCTCTAAGTGTGGTGGACAACCGAGTTGGTGTAGATGAGGTGGAGGGGTGAGGTATTAAATTCATTTAATTATTGTAATTAAATTAATTACCATGGGTGCACTAGGGACATGAGTGGGTATAGTATGAATTTATTTAATTGATGAGGGTTAAGGGAGTTTGTCCCGATTTTCGGTGTCTACATTTTCCCCTTTTTGTCACATAGTTTGTATTGATAAGTGATGCTAACAAAAATAAGTGGTTGCCCCAAATATAGGTGAGAGTGGGGTTAGCCCAGGTAGGAGTGAAGGTGATCCCCCCTCAAACCAGAACTGTTGAAGTTGTAGGTAAAAGCGGTGAGTGGTTTGATAATGTGGTAGGTGTTGAAAATGAGGGTACAAGATGGAAACATACAGTTATAAGGTTGGGTGTGGGTTTTAGGTAGGGACATTCAAATACACGCACACATATAAAATGTGACAAGGCACTAAGATGAAGAGCATACAAATCTCTCCCTATGCAAAAGGTCACTATGTGTCCAAACAAGGTTAATGTGGTCCAGGTATCCAAGGTACATGATACGGTCCTATAACACAATGAGGTGAGGTGTCGGAATGGGTATTAGGTAGGCTCTAAAATAACAAGAGGTTTGGTTAGGTTGAGATAAACAACATGGTATTAGGAAAGGTAAGGTTGGTAGGCTAAACAAGCCAAGTAACGACATCACATGGTATAACAAGGTGACGAATTCGAATGTCCAATAAAAGGGTCAAGTCAGGGTGTTTAGGTGGGGTCATGAGGATGACCGAGGTATAAGCAAAGAACATGTCCCTAAATGTAATTAGGGAGATGAATAAGTGGGTAAGTTTCTAGGTGAACCTAATAGGTATGCTAAGGGTAATGGGTGAAAGGGAAACATTAGGTGAGGCAAAAGGTACATTATTGAGTGTATATATTTTAAGGGTGGTGACTAATGTTAGTTAGAGGCTAACTAATATCGGTTGACTATGGTCATGTCGATTTGGCACTAAGGCAAATAACATGTCCCTAAAGGAAATTAGGGAGATGAATAAGTGGGTAAGGCTTTGGGGAGAACCTAATAGGTAACACTAAGGGTAATGGGTGCAAGAACGACATCTTTTTAGGAAAATTGAGAATTTTTAGGCCATATGGTTGATTGAGGTGATAGATTTCAGTTGAAGGTCAACCGATATCGATTGACTAGGACAAGATTTGACTAACGTTGGTCATGTCGATTTGGGGCTAAAAATAGAAAAATACACTTTTTACGGATTCATTTGTTGATTGCAATTTATTGAAAATGACAAGTGAGAGGTGTGGAAGTGGAAAGAGACAATGTTAAGGCATGAGCAGAGTTAGTAGTCTTCAAGGAGGTGATTGGCATATAGTGGATGGGCCCACAAGATCGAGTAGGTCTATTTAATTGGTTGTGAGAAGAGGAGTGGATTTGTGGGCATGACGAAGTCGAGACAGAGAAGGAGGACCAACGACACCGAGATCCGAGGTGCCACCATGGTATCGACACCAAGTAGAGGTAGGAGGCCTTCCTCAACCATTGTGTAATGTAAAATGTTGGTTTAAATGAATGAATTTGGGGGAAGTTTTAATTTTAAAAATATGGGTGAAATGGGTGGAATTGAGGTGGTGAAGGGAAAATATAGGTTAAACAGGTTGGGAAATGCATGTAGGTTGAATTTGGGTGGGGTAGGATAGGATGGTAGTGGTTTTTTGGTCATTTTTGAAATACGAGGGCATGGGGTTTTGGTTTATCGTTGAGATAGTGAATGACACCGGTTAGGAGTTGGCCAACGTCGGTTGGGTTTTGCCAAAGATCGGTTGGTTAAAGGGTGACGGTATCGGTCACTATAAAAAGTGACTAGGTTAAATAAAGTTAGTTGGGAAAGTAGAAAAAGGTGAGGAAGGGGTAGATGAAGACTATTGTTGGTGGAAAAGGGAAAAGCGAGTGTAGGTAGCATGCGATTGTGTAGGTATGTGATAGGTAAGTAGGTGAAATGATTGATGATAGTTGGTAAGTATAAGAACCAAGAAAGTAGGGTTTTAGGTGAAATAGGTAATGGGTAGGTATGGAGGCTAGGTGAAGGGGTATATGTATGAGTGATGGTTTTAGGTATGATTTGGTAAAAAAATGACTAAGTATGAGGTTAGTTGAGGTTTGAGGAATAGGTGATGTGAGAAGGTTTTGAATTGACAACTTTTGTTTGGATGATGCAAGCGAGAGATCAGCTAACAATGAGAGACCAATTACCACCTCTATTGGTAAACATGCGGTCCAACATGAAAAATGAGGAGTGAGAGCACATAACCGATGTGGGGCTCAGTTTAATTAGGCGTTATAGGCCTATAGGTCAAGATCATAGCTTGATATGATAGATGGGACTCTGTGACTAATACGTTTCATTTACCGAATGGTGAGATGACTGTCACATTAGAGGACGTGTATAGGATCCTATGAATTCCTATTTTTGAGGATGTAGTGTATTTGAATTTGACTAAGGTGTCGGTGGAGACATTAGTGGTGATATTTGGTGAGGTGATGGGCATGTTGAGGTATCACAATGTGAGTCTAAGTTATGGGGAGATGTATGTGACATATCCACAGGAGACCAGATTTCATGTTCTGATGATGGTGATAGTAGGCTGTTTCACTCTTCTAGATTATGAGGGTGGGATATTTCCACAAGAATTGATGGGGGTGTTACGAGAACATGCTCGAGGAGTGGGTATTTTTTTCTTGGGTACCAGCTTTCCTAGTCCATTTGTATAGAGAGCTATGGGCTTATGGGAGGTACAAGAGGTTTGGTATGTGTTGTACATTTTTGTTACATTTTGGGTGTATGAGCACATCGTATGTGTGTCGAGTTGAGTTACCACAATAGGAATGGTTTGGGGGTGGTTTACATATAGAGTGGGTTTTAGGAGATGGATATCAGTCGGGGCATAGCCGAGGGTGGCGAGGCCCACATATGATTTTACCTACTACATGTGGTTGTTGGATGGCCTATCGGTGGTGGATATTGTGTGGTGGCCCTATGTGAGTTTTCCTCATATAGAGGCATGGATGAGGAGCTAGAGGGGATATAACTATTGAGATGGATATAAGGGTAGCATGTCGTGGAACACGAGATGATACCAATGGATAGGGCCGGATAAAAGTTTGAACTATAGCAGGACGTGCCCCCACCATTTCCATAGTACCGTAGAGATGACATGGAGAGACCTATGTCTCCACCACATCCGAGTGATCCCACAAGGTAGGAGGAGTAGGTGGTAGACCGATGGATTGATGACATGGGTATCATGTATGGATATCGATAGTGGTGGGTAAGCGCAACTATGGTCGATACCTCATAGACTCGAGATAACCAGATGTGGCCCTTATGATAGTGTGATAGTGTAGAGGGATCGATTACAAGGCTAGGTAGCATCTTTACAACTATAGTTGACACGAGTCATAGGCTCAGTGAAAATCTCTAAGGGTAGGTAGCTGGTCATAGTTGTAGGTGGCTACACGCAGGCCCAACCAACACAAGAACAAGATGGAGGACATATGGCCACATTGCGAGACATAGGTTTCCACCCTTGAGCCCGAGTGGCCACATTACAAGTGTAGCTAGTAGTTGTATAGGCCCAAGTTCAAGTGGTCCAAACAAGGACATGGATAGGTGGTATAGGGACATGTACAAGGATAGGGTCAGGTGTAGGAACAAGGTTAGGTATAGGATAGGGGTGCACCATTTATGGCCGCACCTGTAGGTTATAACCATGACCACATACTGGATGTTGTGTTAGAGGCCAAGTATTATTAGGATTGATTACATGGAGGCCGGTATACGGGTGATGTCATATGCCGAGTACAAGGCTCGGTAGGTCGCGAGTGAGAGGACTTGGTCTCGAGACCCATAAGTTTTAGAAGCACAAGGGGTCATCGACCCCATGGATAGGGTTAGGGTGAGGTTACTAGTTCACAAAGACTAGGACCAGCCGCAGGTGGGGAGATGATGGCAAGGAGGAGGACCATACCATCTGAGGGTGGTGGTGATAGTGAGGATGAGGGCCCGACATGGGGATAATATATGATGAGATGTATTTATTTTGATGTTTTTATATATAGATCGGCTTATGTGCCACAAATGTGAGATTATATTATGAAAGGTTTTGAGATACATTTTATTATTCATACTTGTGTACATATGTATTGATACACATACATTCCCTTTATATAGATCGATTATGTTATTGGACAGATGATGTATTTGGTTTCATTTCAGTGTATTGGTATTGTGGAAACTAGGTGAATTAGTGAGTTAGGCATGGTTGAGTCATGTTGGTTTAGGCATGGTGGAGTCAAAACAGTTCCTAGGTACTATTTTTATGAGAATATGATTTGGTTACATGGTTTGGTTTGATTGTGAAGTTATTGATATTAGTGAAAATTTAGGCATTTTGGGTATGAGGAAATGTAAATGTTATGGATTTTAGATGTTAGACATGATGTGATTGAAAGGTGAGGGTGATTTTAATTTCCAAATTATTGATTTTATGGAAACAAAATGAATAATGTGTATGATTTATGAAATCAGAAAGTTTAGGAAAAGAGTGGCCGAGCTAACCTCAAAGGGCCCCATGCCCTAAGAGTGCTTCCTACATAGCCCTTGCAAAAGGGGCCTTAGGCCAATGTAGTTCTCCCTTAAACCAGGGAAGAATAAGATGGGGTTAGTGAAATGAATAGGTGAATGGGTAATTAGGTTGGTAAGGTAGGACAATGATGAAATGTTGATGTTGTTGACAGGATTATCCTATTAAAAAGATGAACTTTGTAAAAGGGGGAGAATTTGAAAGGGATGATTTTCCCAAAAGTGGCAAAAATTTTAAGTGTTAACCCGTAGACTTATTTGAACATAAGACCATAGATGCATTACAGGTACAAAAGGTCTATAGGTGAAATAAGTTACGTGATCACAACATGTAAACTACATGCTACGTCCCTTGAGTGGTTCTTAGGAGATTAGAAAAAGTAGGGAAAGGGGAGAGGTTTTGTTTAGTGTAACCTTGTTGTGGGACAATATGCCCCTCTGCAAGATACCCAAAACCAAGCTAGGCTAGTCCATGACTAAAAGCGTTATTTTCTTAACTTTTTTTTTTCTTTTCTTTTTGACCATATAGACTGATCAATGTGGGAAGTCTATAATGGGATATTTTTATTTCTCTTGAGGTCTTTGTGAAGTTGATCGATGCGGGAAGCTTCAAAGATAATTTATTTAGGTCAGATTTTTATAGCTGTCCTTCGAGGGAGCAGTCTATTTATAACAATGAGAAAGAAACATAGATGTCCATTTGTTTAGGATTTCATCTATTTGTAAGAAGTTTGACTCAACGATTTATATGTTCGCTTATCCCATTTTTTTTTGGTCCTTTTTCTTTTTTTTTCTTCTTCTTCTTTTTTGGACTCGAATTCATGGACAAGTCTAGAAAGGAGTGTAGGCCTCTTTTATGAGGGAAAAACCATATCATGAACAAGTTATTTATGAAAAGAAGGATTTTAAGTAATGAACGACCATGGGATTCCATCCTAAAAAGGGGAAAAAATTATCCATGAGAATTATGCCATGAGTAGAGTCGTGGTACTCATATTTAAGACAAGGTCAAAATGGTGATGGATAATCACACAATTCTAGTTTAATCGTTGGTTCTTAAAGGAGGTAGATGGAGGAAAAAGGTTTTCTCAAGGGATGAGCGTATAAGTGACATAAAGTGATGTAGTACTTTATTCAACAGTAGAATGGTCGAAGATGCAGGGCATTAAGGGGCTCAAGTTTGGGTTTACCTTCAAGTGAAGATAAACGATAAGCACCTGATCCATAGGCATGGGTAACAATGTAGGGTCCAAGCCAATTAGGAGTGAATTTTCCCTGTTTTCTTTTTCTCTGCTTTGGTTACGTGTTGATTTTCCTTTAGGACAAGATCTTCAACTTTGAAATTTTTCTCATGGACATGTTTTTCATAAGCACACTTGATATGTTTTTGGTATATTTGAAGGTGATTGAGAGAATTTAGGTGGCGTTCATCCAAAAGCTCAAGTTGAGCCAAATAATCTTGGAAAAAATTGTCATCATTGAGCATGTCTTTGAGTGAGATGTGAAGAGATGGAATTTGGAATTTGAGAGGCAAGATGACCTCTGTACCATAGACCAAAGAAAAAGGTGTAGCCATGGTGGAAGTATGAATACTAGTGCGATAAGCCCATAAGGAAAAAGGAATGTGTGTGTGCCAATCCTTACAGTATCGTCGACTACTTTCATAAGAATTTTGTTAAGATTCTTTTTATTCAATTCATCTTGGCCATTGGTTTATGGGTAGTAAGGTGAAGAAAAACTAAGTTGAATGCCAAAGGTATCACACAATTTTTGTAGGGTTTTGTTTTTAAATTGTTTTCCATTGTCAGTGATGAGACGATGAGGAACACCAAAGTGAAAAATGATGTGATGGTTGATGAACTCACAAATTTTCTTAGCTTTTGTAGAAATGAGAGGTGAGGCTTCCACCCATTTAGTATAGTATTCAGTTGGTGATGATCCATTGGTGACGTTGAGAGGAATGAGGGTTAATCTCACCTACAAGATCCAAACCCCATTGAGAGAAAGGAAAAATATCTTTAGCCACTTATAAGGCGTGGCTAGGGTTATGATGAAGGTTAACATGTTGCTGACATTTTACACAACGTTTGACATATTCACAACAATCCTGATTTAGGGTGGGCCAATAGTAACTAAGGCAAAGGATGTGTTTAGTGACAACAAGGCCACTGAAATGACCACCACAAATTCCATCATGGATTTCCTTTATGGTGTACGGGATTTTAGAACTAGTGAGGCATCAAAGTAGGATACCGTCAAAGTCACGTTTATAAAGGAGACCTCCCATGACAATGTAATGGGAGACTTTTTGAAGAAAATCTCGTCGACCATTTTGCAAGTGAGGTCTGAAGGTATGATTGAAAAGGAGAGGTAATCAACATATTTCTTATACCAAATTTCACATGAATCGGTTTTGATGCGTCCCACAAAATTTACTCCATAGGTAATATAAGAAGGAGATTGCAAATCATTGTATTGTGACAAAGATCTATGAATCTACAGGTGAAGTAGGTATCTATGAGGCAAGGAAAGCCATGGTATCCATGAATTTTTAGTGGAGCGAGGTGTAGTTTGAAGGTGGTAGTGATCAAATGTGGTCAAAAGTAGGTCGACATGATGCTTGTACTTTTGTAGGATCTCATTACGACATTGATAGACACCATTGACTTGGTTCACTACTAGTTGTGAGTCACCAAAGATATTAATGGATGTAACATCTAAGGTAATAGTAGTTTGGAGACCTAATACGAGTGCCTCATATTCAACCACATTGTTGGTACAATCAAAGTCAATTTTGAATGAAAAAGGCATGGGTTCATCGTCAATAGGAATGATAATGAATCCCGCGCCACCCCCACATTGACATTTGGTGAATAATAGTTGCACCGGGTGAATCATCAAGGGAGAGAGTAACAATAGATTCATCTAGGAATTTGAAGTTGGAAGATTGATGTCCGGAGCAGCGGTGTCTGCATGAGTTAGTTGAAAATAGTTTGTCCTTTGATAGAATTTTGATGAATAAATTCTAGGTCTAAGTCGGCGAGAAGCATGAGCCAGCAAGAGGTGCGTTGGTGTTGAAAAGGTTTAGCGTACATGTGATGCAAAGGGTCGGTATTAATGACGATGAAGGTTTTGTGGTTGAGTAGGTAGTGGAAAATTTTGGTGGCCACAAAGACTAAAGCAAAAAAAAAAATTTTGCTTATATATCTAGTCTCATAACCTAAAAGTGTGCGGATTATGTAGTAAACTTCTTGTTCCTTATGTTGCTCATCGCGTTGAGCGAGTATGGCCCCAAGGAATGGTCAATGGCAGAGATGTAGAGGTAGAATGGTTTGTCATCTTAAGGGGATGAGCATAGGTTGTTGGAGAAGATATTCTTTCAATGCTTCAAAAGCTTTGTGACACTCTTCATTCCAATGGAAGGATATATCCTTTTTAAGAAGATGATGAAAGGATGACCTCAATTTGACAATTGGGAAATAAAACATCAAATAGATTGTAATTTTCCTTGTAAAATATGCAATTGTGAATATTAGTAGGTGGCGGCATCTCGAGTATGGCCTTGATTTTAGCAGGATCGACTTCAATGCCATGTAGAGAAACAATGAAACCAAGGATCTTTCTAGAGAGAACCGTGAAGATGCACTTCTTTGGTTGAAGGCGAATGCAATATTTGATGAGATGGTCAAAGATAATCTTAAGAACATGAAGATGTTCAACATGAATTTTGGACTTACCCAAAAGGTCATCAACATAATCTTCCAATATGTGATGCATAATATCATGAAAGATATAGGTCATTGCATGCTGATAAGTGGCACCAACATTTTTCAACCCAAAGGGCATGACCCGATAATGAAGGTTCCCCAAGGGGTGATGAAGGTGGTTTTATGTTGATCTTCCAGTGCAAGTAATATCTGATTATAACCCGAGAACCCATCCATGAGAGATAACATCTCATGACCTGCTATTAGATCAACAAGTTGGTCAATGTTGGGTAAAGGAAAATCGTCTTTGGGGTAAGCGAGGTTAAGGTCACAGAAATCCATACATATGCAAAGTCCCCTGTCACTTTAGTGATAGGAACAATGTTAGAAATCCATTAGGGATAATCAATGGGTAGAATAAAAAAAAGGAGGTGTTAGAGGTCTTCTTTTACAAGAAGAGAAATGCGTGGATGCATTTTTTGCAGCTTCTATTTCATAGGTTTAGTGTTAGGAAGGGTGACGATATTGTGGACCACAATATTTGGGTCAATACCAGGAATATCGGCATACGACCAAGAAAAATATTGCTATGGTCGTGGAGGAAAGAGGTGTAAGCTTCTTGTTTAGTAGGATCTAATGATTGGCCAATCTTGAGAATGTGGGGGTCATCCTGAGTGTGAATGTTGATCTCTATGGTTGATTCATTCAACATGGTTTGTGTCTCAGATGGTAATGACCTATGAATGTAGGAATTATCTACACCTAGATAGGTAAGTAGAGAATCATCATCTTGACATTGAACAACATTGATAGAAAGAGTGTTGTCAATGATCATGTCAGGATAGAGGACGGGAAAAGAAGCGAAGAAGCCTCGCCATCACACTGATAGCTTAGAGGTCCTAAGAAAATGGTGTTTATGGAAATTTTTTTAGGAGGAATGGATTATGAATCCATAGAATCCATATGGGAAGGTGGGTTGACAAGTGAAGATGGTATCGAAGATGGTGTACTAGGTGAGGAAGGTAATGAAGGTTGCATTTCTTCTACGAGGTGAATACAAGTTTTATTTGGACTAGGTGGTGTAGCAAAGCTGATACCACTATGATATTTATGTTTGTGGGTTGTGCAAGGTATAACTATGTGACGACCTTGTTCATAAAGACAAAAGACAAAACCCTTCCAAGCACAACGATGGAGAAAGGTATGGGGAAAACGGTGGTTAGTGAGGTGTCTGAAATCAGATGAAAAGGGGTGTGTTGTGGTTGGTGGTTTGGGTGAATAAGAAGTGACATCTAGTCCCCCATATGTCAGATTGGTGTAGAGATGAGGAGGACCATATGAAAGTACTTCTCCTATTTGTTAGTCATAATATGGATGTTGGTGTAGGCTACCATACTCTTGAGGAGTAAGGAAAGTATTGACGTTATAGAGGTGATATTCCCCAAGGAAAGACACTGAAAAACATCTACCAAGGGATCAAATGTTGGGACTTGTGAAGCTGAGATAGATGAACTACTCAAATCTTGGGAAGATGACGGTGGGTTAGCTTTGGAAGCAATAGTAGTGGTAGGAATGGATGGACCACTTGTGGTAGGTGGTGTGGTAGAACTGGTAGGTGTGGTAATGAAAGAAGGTGAAGCTACCATGGAAGAAGGAACAATGATAGAAGAATTCGTGGTAGTGGTAGATGCCTTGACTGGAATCAAGACATCATTTGGGTAGTATAACATATTACAGGTCTTAAAATGGGAAGGCTCTATAGGAATGGTATATGAGTGTCCTTCATACTCGAATTTAATGCAATGGTGAAGTGTTGAAGGTACACAACACATGACATGAATCCAAGGTTGGACAAGTAACATGTTATATTAGAATTCTCCTTAAAGAACATAGAAGAGCTCAGGAAGAATGTGAGGTCCCACATGGACATGGAGGATGACAGTGCCAAGAGTGGAAGTGATGGCATTGTTAAATGAGTGCAACATAACTGAGTTATTATGCATGCAATTAGAAGCTATGTGAGTTTTATTGTATGCATGTGAGGAAATGATATTGATACTTGTGCCCCCATCAATCATAACTCGTCAAACACGAGTATCATCAATGTGAACAGAGATGAAGAGAGATGGATCGGGATCATCTGAATGGAAAGGAGAAATTTCTGAATCAAAGAAACTAACAGTGGAAACTTGATGAATGGTAGTGCGAAGAGAAGTTTTAGGTGAAGTGGTAAGTGCAGCTACATGGTGAGGGGTTTTGGCTAGTTTAGTAATGTGGACCATGTTGACCTCAAATTGTGGAGGAGGGTAAAAATCGTGGAAGTGGAGATGTAGGCTATTGAATAAGTATGGGGTTAGATTGTACGGTGATAGGAGAATGTGGAATGGGGTCCTCATCTAAAATATCATCATCATCAAATTTTTCTTCGAGAGGGCATAGGTAAAGAAGGATAGTCTTAAGAGCCTTACATTTTTCTACATCATGCCCTGGAACATGATGATACACACAAATTTTAGTGTCATCAAATCCTTCTAGTTTGGGTTTGAGGGGCTCATAAGGTCTAAGTGGGGGTAATGTGATGACCACGATTTGTAAGAGGTTAGTCAGGATGTTAGCGTAAGACCCTACCAATGGATCACAATGTGACGTAAGTGTGGGTATTGTTGGAAGGTTGGGTGACATTGATGAAGAAGAGGTCACCAGAGGTGGAATTGGAGGTTGAGTAAGTTTAACTACATGTTTGGTAGATAGTACAATTTTGGGTATTGGGTAAAGGTGTAGCTGGCAAGCTGGTTGTTGGAGGCAACATAGATTTAATAACTTTTTTGGAAGGTATAGGGGCTTTGGGCTTGGTTTGTATTTTCTTGGGTAAATGTGTAGGAGTAGTGTCGATGTAGAAGGGAAGGTAGATGGTAGAAGAGGATGGGTTGACTAGGGTAGTAATGGAGGTACGTTAAATATGGTAGTGAAGGGAAATGTGGAGGGGATTGGTAGGGGTAATAATGAGGGTATCGGTAAAGTTGTAGATACGGGAGGTAGCAAGGGCCTAGGTAATAACAAGAGCACAAGTAATGTAGGTGGTTTAAGAGAGATAGGTGATCGTGATGAGTAGGTGGGCTGATGCATTTTTGGTTTTCCTTTGGTAAAGGTTGTTTTACCAAGGTTGATGGGTGATGGCCTAGGATGGACGACAATGGTGAAAGCGATAACGAGGTATTGGGAAAAGATGGTGTATGTGGCATAAAAGGTTAGATTTTTCTTTTATGCGAGGGAACAATATTTGCAATAGTTTGCAAGGGTGTGGCTAAATCCAATATGAGAGGAGGATGGGCTAAGCTCAATGTCGGTATGAATCTAAAAGTGGTGATGGGTTTAGATACAGATGAAGGTATGGATGCCAATAGGTTTTTTTTGAAAGAAATGGTTTGGTTGATGATAATGGTGTGGATGTGGGTAAAGGTGATGATCAAGACGTGATTATGATTGGTATAGGTAAGATAGTTTTGGTTACCTTAGACACCTTTGAATAAATGTGGAAGTATCTCGCAAACGATATTTTCACATTGCGTGGGGAAAGGGAGTCGAGGTGTCCTAAAAACATGAAATTATTGACATAATCTAAGTGGCTAGCCAATTGTGAGAAACATTTTGGATCGAGGCATGGTGATAAATGTGTTGTGACATCCATCTAAAATTTTGAGTTAAGGGACACATGAAAAGTCTTTGCCTCTTCCTCAACAATTAAAAGTGACACCGGGAGATCAATAGGATCCAAAAAAGTCCTAGGAGAAGTGTCACTTATAGGTAGGAAGGGTATGAATGGATCCTCTATGGGTGGAGGGGATGACAAAACATGTTCCATGGGTTCTTCCTTGGGTAACAGGGTCAAATGGGCTAGGCTCCCTTTGATTTGAGAAGCAGGAAAAACAGACTCCTCTTTGGGTGGAGAATTTGGTGAAATAACTTAATTGATAAGTGTGAGTGGTGATGCACTCGGTTCCTCCATGGGTAGAATAACAAACACAGTGGGTTCTAAGGTGAGTAGAGGCATGGACATAATGGGTTCCTCTATAAATAAAGAACTAGGTGTGAGGGGCTCTTCCAGTGGGTAGAGGAGTAGATGGAATGAATGCCTTTGTGGGTAAAGAAGTTCGTGTTAGTATCTATTCCACATAGGGGATTATTGGAAACTAAGGGACTATTTCAAAAATGGTGTGAAACTCATGTGCTTGTGTGTCAGAGGATTCAATAGTTGGTTTTGACATGTGATTGTGATTAGGGAATGAATTACTGAAAATGTGTAGGTTTTGGTTAGTCGGTGTGTTGGGATTATCAAAAACAAGCTCACCATTATCTAACATCTCTTGGATGATGTTTTAAAATGTTATAAAATTTCCATGCCTATGACCTCTTGCATGGTGATAATTATAGTAATAAGATTCCTTGTACCATGTGGAAAAGGGAGAGATGGATCAAAACCAGTATGTGGTTTAATTGGTGGAAGTTCAATGGCCCCAACTTTGAGAATATTTTCCAAGACGGAGAGTAAGGCTCTCCTATGGGAGTGTATTTTTGTTGTTCTTGCTTGAATTGGAAAGTTTGCACCAGAGAAAGATTAGAAGATGGTTTTAGTTGGTTCGAAGGATGAGAAGGGCCAGCCTTCAAGACCACCACATTGGTGGATCCCTTAACTTTGGAATGGGTGTGAGAATGACTGGTTTGTGGCTTAGAAGAAGAAGAAGACTCGTTTGATTTGAAGGGATAATTTTTGTTATGTAACTAAATTTTCTTTTCTTTGATAGCACAAATTTCAAGTTTTTGTGCCATTGTGAATGCCTCGTCAAATGTGCAAAAATTTTGGACTTGGAGAGTTGACGAGATGTTTCTAGCGCAAGCTTGGGTAAACAAATCTATCAACTTGGTTTGGGGCAGTTGGAATGTGATTTGATTGATCAGGTTTGCACCAACGTGTAAAAAAATCTGTGATAGATTCATCCTCATATTGGCATGTCATGTACAAGTTGGTCATTGTGACCTTCTTGACAATATTGATAGAAAAATGATCTAGGAAAGAACTGAGCTACTTGATTAAATGAAAATATGGAGTGCTTGGGTAGCACACTATACCAATATAAATTAGGTCTGTCAGAGACATTGGAAATGTTCGCAAAAACAAAGCATCATCGTAGGTGATGGTATAACACATGTGTTTAAAAGACCATAAATGTTGTTGTGGGTCTTATTTGCTATTAAATCGAGTTGAATTTCGACATTTCCCAATCTGTAGGGTATGGATAAACTGGCACAAAAAAGTGAATAGGATCGTTACAAATTTCATCGTAAGTCAGAGAATTACATGAGCCAGAGACAGAGGATTGCAATGTCTATATTTTGTCTATCATAATTTTAATGAGATCATTTGTAGGTTGTGATGATGGAACACCCCCTGCAATATAAGGGGGAAATAAGATGGGTAAGACATGGATAGTACTCCACAAAGTGGTGGTGCTTGAGTATGAAAACTGTGATGAGGGAATATGAGAGGGGATGGATGTCGTGGGAAAATACATGGAATAGGCGGTGGATGAAATAGGTGGTTGTTGATGATAGGTGTAGGTAGGCGGGGTGGATGTAAATACCCTTTATGGAAATCAATGGAAGAGGCGCCAGGATGGAGAGGACAAGGTTTTGGAAGGGAGTAGGGGTTGCCAAAACCAAAGGTGGTTGGGATGCAAAAGGCACATGTGAAGTGGATGATGGTATGAAAGACGTCATAGGGGAAAAAAACATCGACGGTATGGTAGTTATCGTAGGTGAGATAGTTACCGATAACATAGGGTCCAACTATGAAACCATAGGCAATGAGGGAAAAGCGGGTAAGGATGTAATAGTAGAGGCAGATGTAGAAGTGGGTGCTAGAACAGGGGGAATATATACATGCATGTCATAGATAAGATACCCGAGGAGTCTCTAGTGGAAGAGTGGGCCAAATAATGTTGTAATGTGGCGGGGTTTTGATCAAGGATTTTCACAAACTTGTCGTCACCGAGCGTGTATGGTAATAGGTTGGTTGGGGTCTATGGGCAATAAAATAGAAGGTGGGGATGGACTAGGTGGAAGAGGCTGGAAGCTAGTGTGAAACACAAGGGCGTTAGCCTATTTACGACTCAAAACCATGTGACTGATGATAAAACTAGTAATTTGATCTCCGTTGGTGATACAGAAATACAGAAATGTGAACCAGAATAGATCAGGAGGGTGAAAATTGGTCACTGTTTTGATTAAAAATCAAAACACAAAGACCGATGTTGGTTTGATGACCAATCTTTGGTGAACAAGGTAAATGATGTTGTTCTTGTGTAAAAGAAGAGATTCACAGTTCTGACAAATAAAGGTGAAAATGGGTCAACTTGGACTTCTAAAGATGATATTAGAGACTCAGAAGTATGATGATGCAATAGAACAAGCCACAGAAAGAAAAGAAAGGTGGAGAATTACTATTTTGGTAAAAATAACCAAAGGAGCATAAAACTAACATCATTCGATTAAGCGATAAGGTGAGATTATGTAACCGATGTTAGTCACCGGACCGATATCGATTCTACGAAAATGGGAAGAGAGAGAAAAATGAATTTTTGGTGATTTAGATCAAATAAAAGGGCCAACCCAGAGATTGAGTATGGCTATGAGGAGTCTTAATACACCCAAAATAAACCAGAATACACCAGTTGTGATGTGGGGTGTAAAAGGATGAGAAATAATGAAGAAACGAAACTCACACCTCAAAACGTAATTAGACAAAAAGCTAACAAACACGAAATCCTAAGTTGTAAATTTTATGTTGTGGCTTATGCCATTTAGGACTGACTGTAAGCTAGAATAAATTTTTGGTTTAATAAAGGTGCCCTACAAAAGCCGACAACTATGGCTAGTTTCAAGTAAGTTTTGGCATGGGAGATCCTTCTCTAAGAGGATGGCTGGACAGATAAATCAATTGGAGTCCATTGTTAATCCTCTGATCTTGTGATTGTTGATAACTTCTTCCGGGAAAGACATTGTTTAAGAAATGTGTAGTTTATTTTCAGTGATTTGGTATAAAGAGTGTGCAAAATGTGAACTACGGTTCAATTTGTCAACCATCAATTGGGCATGACTTCCAGCATATAGGTTGCCCATAATTTAGATGATCTAGAATGCAACATACAAAAATGAAATGCAAAAGATTTTAAAACCCAAATCCACAAATTATATTCGATGAGAACAAAATTATGAAGAGGTTAAGGGTATGAATTTCACTAAATGCAATGCAAGAAAGAAAGAAGAGTTCCTTTTAATCCCAAAAGACAAATGTCACTGAGATAATCAAAAGAAGAGAATTTTTTGAGGGAGGAAATTTTAGTGTGGAATTTCCTTGAAAGAAACAAAAACGCAATAATTCCCTAAGAATGAACAATGCAAAGAACCCCAAATGGGTACCACCGAGCGTGTCAAGATGTTTCACTTAAATTTTGCAATGGAGATGAAACAAATAAGAGGTTAGGGCTAAGGAGGAATACTTGTAAGATGTAGGTCGAAGGTTGAATGCGCGCATTAATGAATTTTGATCTAAGATGATCATGTATAACTTCCCTTTGGCTAGGAGGAACGACCTTGTAAGAAACAAAACAAGACCACAAAATAGCATCAATAATATAGGTTAGTGGACTGCCTAGCAAATGCTAGGTCCAAGAAGCATGATGCTTCCTAGAAGGCTATCAATCTACTATTAAATACAAATTAATGCAACAAATATCATGAAATAAAGAAATCCTACTGTAGTTATACGAATGGGGTATCTCGTACAAATTCAATAAGTAAATCTAATCTAAATGACAAAGCTATGATTAGATCCGAAGGTTTGGTGGGTTATTCTGGGTTTTACTGTGTCTGATAGAGGTATGGTAAAGGGTCCAGGAATGATTGGGTGAGGTCTAAGTTAGTTTTGGTTGATTGGAAGGCTTGCTGGTAGGAGAATATTAAATGACATAGAGACCGAAGTCAATGGGTTAATCGACGCGATTAGATAGATGATGATTGACGATGGCTAGGTAACTGACATCTGTAGGGTAAATATGGTCCAAATCCCAAAAAATGAGGTTTTGAGTCTCTCTTTGGTTGTGCGAGAGAGTGTAAGTGGGAAGACAAGGGTGGTAAGATTTATGTGTAGGTTCAGGAAGGTTTGTGGAGGTGTTAGACTAATGGAAATGATCTGATTGATAATATATCGGATAGTTGGGTGAGTGGTGGTTATACAAAGAAGATGTTTGGTAGAAGAAATAAGTAAATAAGGAGTCTAACTATCAAAATAAGAGCTTAGTACATAAAAAAAGATACTTATATGAGTTTAGATCTGCTGGTTATGGGGAAGGTGGTGGTGGTTTGATGACAATATGAGAAGAAGCGTGATCGTGTCCAGTGCCACGAAAGTAGAGCCTATGTGCTCTCATTGTGTGATCTAAGACCATGGAGGAGGAAGATGAGTGCCGATGGAGGCTCGGAATACTCTAGTTTTTGTCTATTCTCATGTGTTCTCTAGAGTACAAATGTAAAATTCATATGTCGAAATCAATCCCAAAACCAACCCAAGTAAAGAGTTGGGAAAACATATTTAACCTAACCAATGACGGTTAGATGACTGGTTCCAGTTGAGGAATAACCAGCGTTGGTTAAGGTAGGTAATCCTAGGTTTGCCAAAAATAGCCTGATTTTCACTAGTTTTGGCATGATTGATATCCTTAAGCCAGGTCTCAAGTTTTAGAGTCTTCCCAGATAAGTATGAGTTCTTCTAGAAGAGGTAGTGGGAGTTAATGCTAGGCTTAAACTAAGTCTTAGTTGGTTAAGATTGGTATAGAATTAGTATTAGTTAATTAATAGACTGTGAATGGGTCTTTGAGTGAGGTGGATAGGTGAGTTGGTTGTAGGTGAGGTATAGGGGTGAGCTAATAAATTAATTTAATTATTGTAATTAAAATAATTACCATGTGTGCACTAGGGACATGAGTGGGTATAGTATGAATTTATTTAATTTACGAGGGCTAAAGGAATTTGTCCCAATTTTCGGTGTCTACAAACTACTACTAACTATACTTAACAACACCTTATTCATAATACATACATTAATGAAATAGAAATTCTTGAGGAAAATTCTAGTGTTGATAGGGCCTTAATTTTCTTGACATCAAAATCCAAGGATGTGTTCTCTATGATAAGTGGCTAATCCAAGCCTTTAATGTAATGAGGCTTGGAAATTTTTTATCCGACATTATATTTATCATCATTTAGGTAAGTAAGCATGGAATGGTCTATAATTATAATCCCTTCTTCTTTTCTCTTTCTCATTAAATTTGGGGGCACCTTCATCACCCAAAGAAATTGGAAATATTGGGAGGTGTTTAAGACATACCTTGTTTTGAAGGGAGATGGTTTCAGATTTTGTCTATCTATTAACTCTCACACCCTTTGGTGGTATTCTATTCTCACTTTTCATGATGATCCTCTCGTGTTGGATCCTTGGGGAAATCTATTTGATTTTACCAAAAAGGGATCAAGATGGTGGGTGATTTGTTTTACAGAACTCCAAATCAAGGCTTTACTAGGGTTCACTTTCTACTAAATTTAAGCTTCAACATAAAGATGAACAACCTATTAAAAAAATCATTTCTTACATACCGAAGAATATTTACACAAGATTGGTGTCACATCCGGTGTCCCATGGTGGCCGGATTAGAACTCGGCCCAATGTTATGCCCTTTCACCATTACAAACACCGGTTTGGGTACTCTTTAGTGGATCCATAATTGGTTCTCATTGACACTCTTAATTATCATTCAAATATTGTCTACTGGATTATGTTTGGAAACACCAATTTTAGAGGGTTTGGAGTTTTCTTATCAAACCCAAAACTCATTTTTTGTGGTTTATTTGACAACAACAGATTCCGATTGGGGATCGACTCAAGTATATGGGTCTTAACGCCACTTGCATAGTTATTAATCAACCAGATTCTATCAGGCACATTTTTTGGTCTTTCCCTCGAAGCTTAGTCGACATTTAAATGTATTCATACCCTATTTAAGCCTTCTTTGCAGAATTATTTACCTAAAAATGGTTCACTTGGGGAACTCAACCTTATTACATGCCATTTACAAAATTTTTGGCACATCTTTGAAATATAGAAATAATGCTATTGTTATCTCTCGAAAGTGCACAATGTAGAGAGATGGTTGCAGGTTTTCTAAGCTTGCACAAAGGATCTCTCTCTTTGTAGATACAATGGAAACACCTCAGGTCTATGGGTATACCTATTTTGAGGTGAGTCTCAGTATCAAGGCTAGTTCCTTATTGATGTATCCTAAACTAATTTCTGGGAGTTTGAGATTAAAAGATGACTATAAAATGATTAAAACTAAGGTGATACACCAAATTTGTATGAGGGCTTTGACTGAGTGTATGCACAATTGATTTGGGAAGGATTCTTGATGCACAAACCAATAGTTTTTCTACATAATGTATAAGGGAAAAACACTTGATTGACTTGAGGAGAATCACACAACAATGCTAATAAGTTAACATGCACATTAAAATTAAGAAGAAAAGAATGAATTTGCAGCAGTGTAAGGTGATTGATCAGGGGATTTTCATTCAAAAGATTAATATAAAGATACAAAAGACTGTAAAATAACTTGGAAAGGAAGGAAATGCTTCACACTCAGAGGGAAAAATTGGCAAAATTTTCTTTAGTACTCATATATCCAAAAAATTCCTCCTGTCATCCCTTGTGATTTTCAAAGGCACACAATATATAGCAAAAATAAAATTCACCTTCGCCTAAAAAGAGCCTAAGGCTTGTACTTGCCCATGCATCTTATTTTTATCCTTTAAGGAAAGAAATAGAGCATGTAACTACAAATAGGCATTATTAGCCTTACTTACATTACATTCAAACTGAAGTTATTTATTTCTATTATTAAGAAAAGAAGGAATTTTTCTAAAAATAAGGTTGCTTGTAGGCAAGTCTCTTTCCAGAACATGCAACTCTATCTTCTTCTCTATCATGTCCTGCATTTGTTAAGGCATGAAAAATACAACTCCATGTATGTGAGCAAAATAATTACAATTCTTAGCAATATTTACAAAAATAATTCCTCCTGTGGGGACCACTTGTTATGTGCACATGTTCTGATATTGACATTCCTTTTGAAAAAATGGTCACATGAGTGACACTCTATAAATCAACCTAGCTCTTTGAAGTGGGGACCACCTATGGTTGAACTCTTGTCTTCATTGGGTTTGGCCACTTTTGTGGACTTAGCATATACTATGTTTTTAAATCATGAGGGCACTTTATAAAAGCCACCCCACAATGCTCGACCACCTTTGATTATTTGAATGACCATACCATATGGTCTGCCACCTTTGAGTTGTTGGCCTTAGCATATTATAAAACTCACCTTTTCGGTGATCATGGTATATGATTTGGTCGGCCCCTTTTAAATTATTTGAAGCATGCACTAAGGTTTAGACTTTTGAAAGTTGTTTGCAATGATTTATTTGGTGGACACATGGGTTGTCCCCTTCTCCATGGTGACTCACCCCTTGGTGACTTGGTCAAGTGGCTTCTATAACTCGGTTGAGTTTGCTTTGATTTTGGGGCCAATTTTAAGTCAGTCGATCCTTGTACCTTTTTGTTTGATTTCATCGATCCATGACCTGCGGTTAGGGTTTTCTGACTGGCATTTAATGTGGGTGGTGGCATCTTACCCAGGTGGTTTGCATTGATCATTGTGATTGATTTGAGGATGTTGATCTTGTGTCCTTGGTTTTTTATGCCGTCGATCTCTGACTGTGGTTGAGTTTGGGTTAACCCACTTCTTAGGTTCAGGCAGTAAAGGGAACTTGACCCTAAAGCACATTCATTTGGATTTTTTGGTTGTATGGGCGAAGCCCTGGAAAATTTTCCTCCCGATGCCATTATTTTGTTCTATCGAGCTCGGCTTTCACTGTACTTTGGAGCTCCTCTCCAAAAATACTCTCTGTTATATCGGTTTCATGGTCGGCACTTTCTGGTTCTTTGAGATTTATCTAGTCTATTGGCCACCATAGTCATTTCTTCGAGCTCGACCTTGCTCATTTATTATCTGTGTTACTTCATTAGACGTTGACATGGTGATGGGAGATCAGAGCTCATTTTTCTGTCTTATTTCTATAGTGGCCACCACTGTTGCTAATCTTGAAGCTCGGACTGTTCTGTTTAGTCTTTGCATCACCATTTTAATGAGGTCGGTAAGCTTTTCGACCCTTGAGTTTTGCTGGTATTTTGGTTCATCGTGACCATTTCGACCTCTGAAACTGATAATCATTTTCATTTCATTTCTTGTGACCTTTGGGACTCGGCCTTGATTGTTTCGAGTTGGAAATTGTTTGAGCTGAAGATTTCTGGGTCTGTTGATTTTGCGACCTTACTTCAAGGATTTACTGAATTTTCCTTAGAACCGGTAAGTTTCAATCGAGTACTCATATTTTCCTCTGAAAACACATAAATTTGGTACTTAGCTTGTTGTAAACTTTGTGGTTTTGAAGTCATACTCCTTAAATCCATGTTCTTCCTCTTCTGAATGCCATCCCAAGTTGTATATGGTATTTTAGAACTGTAGATCTGCATGTTCTAAAACATGGGTATTCAGACTTCTACTTTGATCTTTACTGTATATCTGGAACTTTGAAAATATGAAAAACTATTTATTGTGTATTTCCTTCTGCATGGGTCAAACGTATTTGAAAATTCTCTATACTTTTGCCATTATTTGTTTCTTTGAGAGCTCCAATATCCTTTGTTTCATGGAATCTGAACATTTCTGTTTCCGTGGCCGAGTTCTCAATAATCGGCTCCTCTATCTTGCTTTAGATTTGATTATTTCCCCATGTGGGTTTTCTCTATTCGTGCATTCTTTTCCTTTAACTCTAGATCCAGACGTTTTTCTAATGTGGGTAATCGAAAACATGCTTATATCTACTCTGGGATTTTGTTTATTAACTACATCCATTTTATTTCTGTGGTAACCCATTTTGCTATTTAACTGTCATGGATCTCCTCCTGGGGTTTGAACTTGAATATCTCGTCGCTTCTTGGATGTATTTCTTAACCACTGAGTGAATAAAGAGTATTCCACTGCAAAAATTTTTATATGAGAGCTCGATTTTGTTGATTTTCTCAAATCTGAGTAGTTAAAGCTCTGTATCTTGCTGTAGCTTTTGTGGTTCATGTTATACCTTATATCGTGCATCGATCACTTTATTTAATGGCTTAATTTCTTACCTGAGATGATGTAAAAGCTATTTTCTCAATTCTGTACCATTCAAAATTGGGCTCTGCTATGTTTTAACATCATTATTTCCCTTTATACATATACAACGAAGAATTTGATCTTGTTTGTTCATTTCGTTCAACACAAAGATTTGAAATGGTTTCACAAGTTTGAACATTAGTTCATCCTTTTGAGAACCCAGGTTGTCGGATTTACTATGGCTAGCACTGTAAAATTTCTTCATTTTCATTTTGTACCTTCCTTCAATAAAGATCATATCATTTTGATCATCTGTTTGATTTTATGCATGTTCCTTTGGTTGTTGATCATGCTTCGTAACATTTGACCCCTGAAATGTGACGATCTTGAACTCTGAATTTGATCATCTCGTGATGGAGGATTTTTATCACCAGATCTAACATAACATTTTCTTTGTGCACCTGAGTTGGGCCGCCATGAGGGTTTTGAGCTCCTCTAAGAAGATCATTCTTCTGAACTCTGCAACTTCGGATAATTGTAACTATCCACCATTTTCTTTTGTGCTTCAATATTGTACTTGAGCTTCACCTATAGCTACATCTGTATTTGATCAATTCCCTTGCATAGATAGTTGTACTTCTTTGATATGGAAGCATCTCTGTATTCATTCTGAATGAATTCTATTTTTGTAACTGCAAATCATGCATTCAATTTGATCTCTGAAGCTATTACTTGTAGTATTTTGCAATCTTATTTGTATCTCAAAGCATTGTATAATAATCTGATGGACAACTTATTTCTTCTAATTTGAAATTTTATCCTTTCCCGTAGCAACTAGCTTTGAAATTGATTCTTTCCGTAGCAACTAAAAATTTAAAGTGTTGATTTTTATGGTGAAGCCCTAGCATTTTTTTTTAGAATTCTCTCTTCCATCCATTTCCAGCATAGTAGTTGTATTTTCTGATTTGGAACATAACACTTCATGTTTGAAGCTGGATTGGTAAATAAAATGAGACATCATAGTTGTGTTATCTTGATCATAGCATGCTTTGTTATTTTTCTATATCACTTACTTGATTTAAATCATTCCTTTAAGCATGTAGTAGTTAAAACAACATGATGGAAAGTTGTAAATGTCCATTTTACATGGCGAAGCCCTGTCAAATTTTTTCCGAGAATCTCTGTATTTACTTCCTTCAATTTGTGACCTTCTCTTTTCTAGCTAACCTCAACTTTTGAAAATCTGATTCTTCTCCTTTATTTTATGCAACTAAAAAGTGTGCTTCTATTTGTAATTCTTTCTTCTTCTTTGAAACCTCTTCAATTTCAAAATAGTTATTGGATCTTGAGTTACATTCTTCCTTTTATTGCATGCACTTATCACTTGTCTATTTTTCTCTTTGGCAATTTTTACTCTGCACTGCACACTTAGGAAAATAGTTAGAAAATAATTAGGCTTTTGGCCTCTCTTATGTCCATGTTTTCTTCTTTCTTTTCTCTTTCTTATTTTTGAGTGAATAAAGCATGCATGCAGTTTGTTCTTCAAGTAGAATACATCTCTTGTTAGGAGAAGATTCATATGCATGAAGTAGGATAGTGTAGGAATATGAATTGATCCCTGAGCTCGTAACTGACAGTTAACTTTTCTTCTTTTCAGGTACAATGTCTTCTACCATGGAGATGAAGGAGAAACAAGAGATGGAGATGAATATGCTTCAATCGAAGAATAGAAACCCCAAGGAAATGATGGGTTCACTCATACTCCTTTGCTTTCTCTTTCATGCATGTGTACCTTTCTTTTCAGTAGCTATACTTTACTTTTCAGTTACATCCCACGACTTGTGTGGGAAACATTTGACTCTCCTTGTGAATAAAACATTGAATTTCGTAAATGAGTTGTATATTTCCTTGTGCATTCTAGCTTTTCTGTATGGATTGTATAATGAACTAAACAACTTAGTAACATAATTGAATGTCTTAATCATGAAGGAAAGAAAATTGATGAGAACTTGTAACATTCATAATGAAATTTGATTTTCTTGTAATCTGCATTTCTATTTGCTGCTTTAAAACTCAGCACTTCACCTAATTTTTAATTTTTGTCTTCATCAAGAAAACACAGTTGTCCTTCAAGGCTTTGTGTTCTTTTGCTGAAGATGGCATGAAATTGCAGACTATGTGATTTGTTTTGTTTTGAGACAACACACATAACTGCAGATTTCATTTAATCTTGTAACTAATTCAACAAATAACATCGAAACTTCCTTTAGCTTAGGTATACTTCACCCAAAACTTTTCAATGTATCGACGAAGTTTTGAGTTGCCCATTTTTGCACAAGTGCAAAAATTGTCAACAACTACTTTTAATGTTGCTCCTATAGAATGATTTTTTATGTTACTAATAAAGTGGTTGTTATTTCCACTATATTGGTCCAATTTCATAACCAAGCTAAGAAAGTTTGGTGGAGATTAAGAACCTTTAGTGCTTGCTTGTCCACTAGGATGTGACCTCTTATACAATCATTCGTGTGCCTCCAAATGCTCTTTCTCATTGTCACTCCTCACCTCAACTATGTCACTCTCCTTCTCCTCCTCGGCACTCAATATTTTATAGACATCACTCCTAGTTTGAACCAGGATGAGAAAGTATGGCTAGAGGTCAATAACCTATAGTGATTGCTTGTCCACTAGGACATGACCTCTTTACAATCATTCATGTGCCTCCGGATGCTCCTGCTCATTGCCACTCACCACCTCAACTATGACACTCTTTTTCTCCTCCTCGGCGCTTGAGATTTTAAAGATATCACTCTTAAATGTGGTAGAGCTCCTCTCTCTCTCTGTCGGTGGTCCCTTCTCTCTCATCCCCATTCCCCTA
This sequence comes from Taxus wallichiana var. yunnanensis, assembly GCA_018340775.1. NCBI lineage: Eukaryota > Viridiplantae > Streptophyta > Pinopsida > Cupressales > Taxaceae > Taxus > Taxus wallichiana. Next base: position 92,475,890 of record CM031241.1, on the reverse strand, counting down.
GTGATGATGGGGTATTTTTGTCGACTTGGTGATTTTGGAGGAGTTTTCTAGAATGCCCCTCAAGAGGGAAAGTTACCATGGTTGGGCATTTCCATTTCTCCCTCTTAGTTTTCTTACGAGCAACAATAACAAGAAAGTGGGTGGGAGCCCATTCCGGACTCGTCTCACCTCTTTAGTTATTAATGGGGTGGAAAACCTAATATCCCTTTACCTCCTCCTTTACCCTCCATATTGTGACCTATTTTTTTGGGCTCCTTACTTTTTTTTCTGGTTGTTATTGATTATCACACTTTTATATTGGTTTTTATGTAAGTTCACCTCTTTCTCGAGGCCTATCTAGCTTGATTTTACTCACATTCTAGGGTGTGACTTTCTCAACCTTGTTTTTGTATGAATAGTGTTGTATATCTCTTGTTTATATATATAAGTGCACTTTTCAATGAAAATAAATAGTTGAAACAATATTTATCCTTTGTAGATGAGTATTAGTAATGATCTAACATACAACATGGATGATTTAACATGGTCTTCATATATAGTACATCATCAGACATGTCATGTAAAACCATAATCTTCAAAAGAAAATATTAAGTGTAATAACACTACATAGTGTTGCGGTAACAATTGGAACATGTTTAGAAAGAATGGGAAAATGTGTTAGATACAATGGAGATGTGAGGCATGACACATGCATGGCATAATGTAATGATAATATTTGAGTTCTTGAACAATTTTGCAATATTATAGATTGTACTATAAATGTTATGATAAAAATTAGCACAAAGACTACAATTTTTGAGTTCTCACCGAGTAAAGGATGCAAGACTACATTTTCCATGCAAAATAATGCACTAACACGAACATGAATGGGTTGTGAGGGTAACGAACTAGTTATACAACATGTCCGAGAATTTTGGGTGCAATGTACCATGGTTTCATGAAATTATTAAAAATACAGTAATTTTTGGAAATGTTGAGGAGTATGTACAAGGATTAAGTGTTATATTAAAAAGGGTTTGTGAAAATGTTGCATGGTGTCATAAATCTTAGGCGTTGCACTAGTGAGAGTCACTTGAGTTTTAAGAGGATAAGTGAAAAGGATTATAACGCTACAAGATAGGGATGAAGCTATGCATGCATAAACAACAATGTTTTAAAGATAAATTCAAGGAGAAATTGATTTTATTACACAAATATGAAAACCCATTTTTTGTGTATCGTATCATTTTTCACTTCCGAATAATTTCTCTAAGCTGAATGTTGTAGCGATTACTTGATATAATATTTTATAAGAAAATAATAAATTATACTTATTTATTCTCTATATGAATGGATTCTCTCTAAAATGTTAGAAGATAAATGAATAACATTAAGACCTTATTAGTGCCCCAAGTCTTATCCAAATGTCAAAAAATAAAAAAAAAGTACTAATAAAAAAGTAAGTTAAAATGGGTTACTTTAATTTATTGAAGAAATATAAACTATTATCAAGCTCTATAATTGGAACAACTCAAAGAATAATGATAATTCTTAAGATGGAATAAAATTATAATTGACAATTACATAACCATGAAAAAATAACTAAATTTAAGAAATTTATGTAAGGTCGTAGGACCACTTTTTAAGTATATGACTTAGGATAAAGTAAACAAATAATTAATTATAAAATATTAGGATAAATTTCTTATATATTTCAAGTAAAATGTCAAATTGAGCAATAAATTTTAATGTCAAATTTCTTATATTAAAATCACTTTATTAATAATCTATTAAGGTTATAAATTTGAAATTAACTTATTGAAGTTATACCCACATTTTAATGTTACAAGATTGTTTTCCAATACTACCTATATCTAAATATTCTAAAAATATTAACCCATGGTAAAAAAAATTGAGAAAGACAAGGAAACAAATAAATCATTTCAATACCATTTTCCTTCACATATTTTTGAACCTTGGAACCTACATCGTTGCTTAAAGTTACCAACAAACTCCACTTTACAAAGTAATATTATGTACTCTTCCTCCAAGAATATTTTTCGCGAGTCACGTTCTTTTCATGCTCTTTATAAATATTTGTAATTCTTTGTACACTATAATTGTACACATTTTTGGGGGAGTCGGTACTTTCTCGATTTTATGGTATTTTTTTCACCATATTTACATATTGGTGTTCTTTTCTTGCATTTTTAATATTTTGTATATTTATTTTATTTTTATCTTTAGAAATTATAGTTGTGTTATTCAAATTTTTATTATTCATTACTACAAAATCTGTAATTTCTTAATGAGTCGAGTATTTTCATAATAGAATTATTATTTTTAATTTTTAATTTTCTCCCATTATCAATATCTTTTTCTAGTCTTTTGAGTCACGTAGAGTCACAAAATGACATATGGAAATATTTATACCCTCGGCTAAACTAAGTAAATTAATTCCATTGTAGAGAGTAAACTTGAAAAATCATTTAAAACCGTAATCCCATATCCATATATCAAAGAATAAAAAAATGTGGATTCTCCTACTACATTACAATATATATGATAACATGACCCGACCTTCTCCAGTACCTCTATATTTTATTAAAAATAGAAATTGCCTATTCGTACTTCTAAACTGGAATTTAGAATAGGGCCTTGTATTGCAGAGTAGAACTCCACAAAGCATGTAATGCACATGATTTTTTTTTGTTTGAATCCAAAATTGCACTGGATTAGCTGCATAGAATTCTTAGGCTTAGTATCAAGGATCGATTCCCAAATTCACCCGGGCCTCATCCCTTATTACTTGGTATCTCCATAGAGTGGAAGCCTCGTGGATGGCTAGACAACACCTTTTATACTATAATATGCCTTTGTTGGACCACAACCCATTCAATTGCACATAATTTTTGAATATGGACAATTTCATATTTCAAATATGAAAAGTATACAAATGATGTTTATGAAATAGTGGTTGCATTATGATAAATAAAATAAAATAATTATTTATGAAAAAATGGTTTATGGGAGCATGTCATAAAAGAAAAATCAATTTCAAGATATAGGAAAAAATAATAATTACAGAACCTTGAAGGTTACTACCCACTACAAAAGCAATACGTAAATTGAAAACACATGAAACTTACACAACATCCTCTAAGAGAGTAGATGGAAGAGTGATCTAGAGGATCCTCACCGAGAAACACGATGTAAGATATTCTCACAATCAGTTTGGCCGGTCGGTTTCATTGCGTGGGGAAAAATTAGATCTTTCGACAATATCCGTTTGCAAAAATCATACCACATATGCAAAAGTTATGGCTCGCTGAAATTTTCGAGCAACTAGTGAATTTGGTACTATGTGCAGAGATGATGTGTGCACATGTGGACCAATCAACATTTTCCATGTGGAAAATATGGGTGATAGAGAAAAAGGTGGATTTTGCACACTAGTATTAGCCTCCTTTACTTCACATCTATATTGCATTTCTATATATGTTTGCTTCAATTTGAAATTACGGGAGATATGTGGGATTATTCATACTTGCATTTGTAAAGGGATGATACCAAAATCCATTAAATTTGCACATATATTAATTTTCCAAATTAACAAATTTAAATTCCACACATCATATGCTAAGCTGCCTATATTCTAACTACCACGCATTATATACTATATTATCTCCACATTTAAACAAACCTTATCCCTCCAACTATTCAAAGCCACCTCACAATGCCAAAGCATTTAAACCTTAGCATTTAAAATGCTTACCTATCCATATTGCTAGGAATGTGGGATTCAAATTTAAATTCCACACATCATATGCTAAACCACCTATATTCTAACAGCCACTACGCATTATATACTATATTATCTCCACATTTAAACAAACCTTATCCCTCCAACTATTCAAAGCCACCTCACAATGCCAAAGCGCCTAAACCATAGCATTTAAAACGCCTACCTATCCATAATGCTAGGAATGTGGGATAAATCCCATGGGAGGCGGCATATGAGGTGGGATTTGAACCGTGATCCCTTCCACCAAAAGGGTATGCCTTGACCTCCACGCCATAGGAGATGAACATTATTAAAGGGGCGTGTTTGTATTTAAAAGATATCCAGGACTGTGTGAAATATTGTTTTGCTCATAACTTGAGCTAGAGAAGGAATTTTGAGGTGATGTAAAAAGTGAATCCTATTGTTTTTGTAAGAGGAATGCGATGAGAAGATCATATTCTTGTATAAATATTTGTAAATATTTATTTTGAATATTTTAATAGATTTGTCCCATTCAACTGGACCCGAAGACGTAGGCCACAAGTTTCGAACTCCGTTATCAATTCTTGTGTCAATTTGTTGGTGATTCATCTCTGTATTTTTGATTTTACACAGTAATTTCAGTTTTATTTCCTTTATTAAAAATACAAAAGGTTATAATGGCCAATTTATCAATAAAAATCAATACAAAGCAAAGTAAAGTGTGTGCACAATTGCCAGTGAAATTTGATTTTCAGATCATTGGTATCAGAGCTAGTTTTGATTGGTTTTGGATCAGATTAACGGTTTTTGGATTGCAAGTTATGTGTTGGATGTTAACAAGGTCCCGGTCTAAGAAGGGTGAAGGAGAGATAGTAGAAGAGGATCCCAAAATTGGTACAAGATGATCTCGAAGTCCTACAATGACGGATCGAGAGGATGAAGAATTTTGACAATCATTCCAACAGATGAAGGAAATGGTGGAAGAAATGTACCAAGATAGACAAAGGGAAAAAGGGAACTAGAGGAGGTAAGAAAGAAGAAAACTCTAGTTCTGATAATTTTAAAAGTAAACCTCTAAAATATGATTTTCCTTCATTAAAATTAGATATTAAGTTTGAATTGCCAATGTATACTTGGAGAGCTAAATGTAGAGAAATTGGATAACTGGATTAAGCTAGATATAAGTATATTGTAGGGTTTAGAGAATTGTGGATGATGAAGAAAAGATTCATTTGGAAATCCTTCAAATGGGTGGCACAACACTCATTTAGTGGGAGAGTAAGATTCGGGAAGTGGAAGAAACCAAAGGTATTACAATCACTTCTTGGTATGAATTTGTTTCAAATCTTAGGCAAAAATTTTATCCTCTTGGTTACAAACAACAAGCTATGATGGATTATCAAACATTAAGACAAGCTAAGGGACATATTGTTCAAGAGTACATTGGAAATTGTGCAAACCATAGAATTTTCTTGTTATTGATTTTTGACTTAAAATTGAGTATTATAAGTTTGAATTGCCAATGTATACTAGAGAGCTAAATGTGGAGAAATTTGGATAACTGGATCAAGTAGATAGAATTATATTGTAGGGTTCAAAAAATTGTGGATGATAAAGAAAAGATTCATTTGGCAACTCTTGAATGGGTGGCACAACACTCATTTGGTGGGAGAGTAAGCTTCAAGAAGTGGAAGAAACCAAAGGTATTGCAATCACTTCTTGGTTTGAATTTGTTTCAAATCTTAGGCAACAATTTTATCCTCTTGGTTACAAGTAACAAGCTATGATGGATTGGAAAACATTAAGTAAAACTAAGGGAAAAGTGTTCAAGACTACACACATGAATTTAGGAAAAGGGATCTAATTCTGGGAATTTCCCTAAACACAGAAGAAACATTGCTTAAATATATTGGTGGATTGCATAGTTACCTAAGGCATATGATTCTTGTTTTAGGTCCTACTAATATTGATGCAGTGTGTGTTCAAGCAACCCATTTGGAATCACGAAGGAAAATGACAAAGGAGTCCTCTTCCTCTTATTTTAAACAAAATAACAAGTAATCTAAAGGAAAAGGAAAGGGTAAGAAAAAGAAAAACTCTATTGTTAAGAAAGAAGATGAAAAACTATTTTGAAATCATTGTAAAAAGAACCATGATGAGTCTAAGTGCTGGAAATAACATCCTGAAATGAAGCCTAAGTGGATGGTTAAGAAAGGAAAAGAAAAGAAAACAAACACTACAGTTCATGATCTTGGGTCTAATTCAGGTGATGAAACCAAGATCACGGCTATGAGTTTTCAAGGTAAACCAACTCTTTCAATTTCCAACAATAGTACTACAAATGTTGCATCTTCTTCTAGTAAAAAAACTATACATGATGATAAGAAAAGGAATGAGCTTTTCCACATTAGAGTAATTTCAAAGCATACAAAAATTGATACTCTTTTTGATAGTGGATCTCAAGCTAACCTAATTTATGAGGAGGTTGTTAAGAAATTAAGACTCAAAACTAATCCACATCCTAAGCCTTATCCTTTGGGTGGGTTTGTGATGATGCAAAACGCACGTAACTAAAACTTGTACTTTCAAATTTGCCATTACAACAAAGTTTATAGATGAGGTTTAATTGGATGTAGTTTCTTTGGATATTTTGGGGGTAGTTTTGGGTAGTCCTTATTTATATGATTGTAAAAAAATATTCTATATGGAAGAAATTAAATATTTTCTTGTAAAGGATGAAATTGAGCTTATTGTTAGAGCTCACCATGAAAAGAGAAATCTATCCTTGGTTATAGTAGGTCAAATGAAAAGGCTTGTAAACTCAAGAAAAATTTTGTACTCATGGTGGTCAAAGCCGAGACAGAGAACATGAGATGGATTTTGAGGATTGTGATCCAAAACATAATAATGAATTGTAAAAATTGTTTCTAATTTTGATGATGTTTTTTAGAATCCACAAGATCTACCTCCTAAAAGAGGGCTTGGCAGAGAGATCTGATTGCTTGGGATGCACCTCTTCCCAATATCGGAATGTATAGATTGTCGGTAGTAGAGAATGAGGAAATCAAGAGACGAGGTAATGGAATTTTTGGCTCAAGGTATAATTCGTCCAAGTACGTCCCCATGTGGCTCACCAATTATATTGGTTCCTAAGAAAGATGGCACTTGGAGAATGTGTGTTGATTTTTTTTCTTTAAACAAGATTACGGAAAAGAATCGTTACCCTCTTCCTAAAATAGATGATTTACTAAATCAATTAAAGAATGAAATTTATTTCACTAAGTTAGATTTAAGAAGTGGTTATCACCAAGTAAGAATTGCAGAAGGTGATGTTTGAAAAACTACTTTTAAAATGAAACAAGGATTGTTTGAATGGTTAGTAATGTCTTTTGGATTGTGCAATGCACCGACAACATTCATGAGAGTTATGAATGATATATTTAGACCATTCATTGATGATTTCATTATTTTCTACTTAGATGATATTCTTGTTTTCAGTAAGTCATGGGATGAACATGTTAAACACACCTAGAAAGTATTAGATGCATTAAGGAGAGAAAAATTGTATTTGAAGATGTCAAAATGTGAATTTTGAAAAACATCCTTAATTTACTTGGGTTATGTTGTAGGCAATGGTGAATTGAGAATTGATCCTGCAAAATAGAGGTTATCGTAAAATGGCCTAGACCCACTAATGTGACAAAAGTTAGGATTTTTCTAGGTACAGTTCAAGATCTTGGAGGAAATTCATCTCTAACTTCCCATATATTGCATCTCCTTTTCATGATTGACAAGTGTTAAATAGGTCTTTCAGTGGGGAGGAAAACAACATAAAGCCTTTGATACACTGAAAGAGAAAATAAGTACCGCTCCGATCTTGGCACTTCCATATTTGCAACATTCATTTGAGATTGAGACAGATGCAGTGACTATACAATAGGGGCATTTTGATGGAAAACAAATGATCTTTGTGTTACCATTCATAAACCTTTACAAGTGCGGTAAGAAACTATCCAACTTATGATAAAGAGTTATATGCTTTGGTTCAAAGTGTTAAAAAGTGGAAGCATTATTTAATGGGAAAAGAAACAATTATACATATTGACGATCAGCCACTTCATTACTTACAAACACAAACCAAATTTCAGGTGGATGGGGTTTTTGCAACAATTTCATCTTGTAATAAGGTTTAAAAAGGTATTCAAAACAAGGTTATAGACATGTTATCTAGACCTCCAATTATTGTTGCATCTATTCTTTTACAACATAGTTATTTGACTCTTGTTAGTTATAAGGAACAATATGTTGGTGATGCTGATTTTAGAGAAGTGTATGTGGATCTAGTAAGTGAGAAAAATTAGGGGAAAAATACTATCATTTGCATGATGGATTGTTATATATCATTCAGTAAAATTTGCATTCTAGAAAATGAACATGTGCATATGATTAGGGAAGCACATAGTTCTCTTATTTTTGGGCATTTTGGTGTTAGTAAAATAGTTTCACATTTCTGAATTATTGTTATTGGACTTGAATGCATGAACATGTAAACCTGGTATATTAAATAATGTGTTCTTTGTACCAAAACAAGCCAAGTAACAGGAAATTAGGACTTTACACTCCTCTTCTTGTTACCACAAGGCCTTGGGAAAGTGTTTCCATGGACTTTATAGGAGGCTTGCCCATGACACGGAAGAAACATGATTACTTATATGTGGTAGTGGACACATTTAGCAAAATGTGTGTGTTGGTTCCATGTACTAAACATGTAATCGGTGAGGGAACTACATATTTTTTCTTTTTAGTTAATTTGGGTTCACTTTGGATTACCTACTTCAATAATAACTAACCAGGATTCTAGATTTCTTAGGGAATTTTGGTCAACATTGTGGGGTTAATGGACACAAAACTGAAAAAGAGCACTTCTTTTCATCCACAGACCGCTGGTCAAACAGAGGTTGTAAACCACATAGTGGTACATTTTCTTAGGGGCTATTGTGGCAAACATCCTAAATTATGGGATGAACATCTATATTATGTGCAACATGCTTATAATTGTGCCTTACATTCTTCTACTTTAAAGTCTCCATTTGAGACTTGTTATGGATATCTACCTAATTCTCCTTTAGATGTATATTATGGACATGAAACTGTTGTTAATGGTTCAAGTGATTCTAACAAGGCTAAAATATTTGTGTAGAGAATACAACAGGTTCATCAAGTATGTTTGTGAACAATTGGAGAAAATTTAGGCTAAGTACAAGGCCATGCATGATAAACATAGAACTGATCACAAGTTCAAAGTTGGTGATTCATTTTGGCTTCATATCAACAAGGAAAGGTTGACAGTGAAGGTAAAAATTGAAACCTATACGGTATGGTCCATTCCAAATATTGGAAAAAATGGTAACAACACTTTCTCGGTGAGATGTAGCTCCATATATGTAAATATGCTCGTTGTAAATGTTGAGAATTTAAAATTGTATGAACCACCTATGATTTTTGATCTTGATGATGCTAACATAATGTATTCCATTGATGATTTTGCTCCTGAGTATCTTGATGAGTTGCATGAAGACATCATTTTGGACAGGAAAATAAGAAATTCGTGAAGGGGTGACATTGAGTATCTTCATGTTGGGTTCAAAGGCATGCATCTAAACAAGGAAAATGAATGGAAACCAAAAAGTTGAGGGAGAAATACCCTCACCTATTCACCAATTAAGTTGAATTTTGGGGTCCAATAGTTTCTTAGTGGGGAGGAATGATCTAGAGGATCGACCGAGAAAAACCAATCTAATATCTTCTCGAGAATCGATTGCGATTAGTTTCATTATGTGGGGAAAAATTAGAGATTTTTACGCTATCTAATTTGCAGAAATTGGACCACGTATGTAAAAGTTATGGCTCACTGAAGTATTCGGGCATCTAGCGATTTTTGATACTATATGTAGAGATGATGTGTGCACACATGGACCAATCAACATTTGCCACGTGGACAATATGGGTGATGGAGCAAAAGGTGGATTTTGGACACTAGTATTGGTCTCCTTTACTTCACATCTACATTAGAGTTTCTATATATATTTTATTTAGTTTGAAATTACATGAGGCATGTCGGATTATTCATACTTGCATTTGTAAAGGGATAATACCAAATCCCATTAAATTTGCACATATATTAATTTTCCAAATTAACAAATTTAAATTCCACACATCATATGCTAAACTACCTATATTCTAACTGCCACACTTTATATACAATATTTTCTCTACATTTACACAAACCTTATCCCTCCAACTATTCAAAGCCACCTCATAATGACAAAGCACCTAAACTTTAGCATGTACGACGCCTACCTATCCATAATGCTAGGAATGTGGGATAAATCCCATGGGAGGTGACATAGGAGGTGGGATTTGAACCATGATCCCTTCCACCAAAAGGATATGTCTTGACCGCCACGCCATAGGAATGAAACATTATAAAGGGGGCATGTTTTGTATTTAAAGGATATCGAGGACTGTGTGAAATATTGTTTTGCTCATAACTTGAGCTAGAGAAGGAATTTTGAGGTGATGTAAAAAGTGACTCCTATTATTTTTTGTAGAGGAACATGATGAGAAGATCAGATTATTATAGAAATATTTTTAAAGATTTATTTTCAATATTTTAATAGATCAGTCCCATTTAACTAGACCCAGAGACGTAGGCCACAAGTGCCAAACTCCGTTATCAATTCCTATGTCAATTTGTTGGTGATTCATCTCTATATTTTCTGATTTTACACAGTAATTTTAGTTTTATTTCCTTTATTAAAAATAAAAAAGGTTATAATGGTCAATTTATAAATCAAAAATCAATACAAAGCAAAGTAAAGTGTGTGCACAATTGCTAGTTAAATTTGATTTTCGAGGATCAAAGAACATCCCTATCCTAACACGAGAGGAATGTCCCGACCATCAAAAATGTTCTCTAGAAGGTGGTAATAGTTTTAGTGCCTTTTTATCCTTCATTATCATTATCTTGGCCTTGACACAAAGAAATTGTGATGCGGGAGCATAAATTTTGAAGGCCATAACTTTTGATTTGATTGTTGGATTTTCTTGAAAATTTTAAGGGTATTAAATCTTAATTAATAATATGCGATGACCAAATTTTACAAAAGTTGGGTGACTATTTGACATATTTTTGGGGCCAAATTCCTTCGTTTAGTGGTCTAAAATTGGCTCAATGCTTTCTTTGTTTTTCTAAAACTTAGAGTTTTAATATCTTTTGCTATGTTTTATGTAGTAAAATAATATTTTGTGCATGCCTTAATTTACAAAGGCATATTTATTACACAAATTTTAGGGCCTATCCAAGGTGTTTTACTAGTAGATAATTTTTTGGTGGTTTAGGGTTTTGTGAAATTTTAGGTTTTTAAAAGATAGTGGACAATAAAAGAAAGATTGAAATGTTGTAAAATATTAGTGTGGATTCAAGAATGATAAGAAAGCTATTTTGAAGCTTTTTGAGTCTTACAAAATTGTGTGTGTGTGTGTGTGTTTTGGAGGCATTTCGACCTCTTACAATTGGATCCACATAAAATTGTTGGATCCAACTAAGAAAAATTCTTTGTCGTTGAAGGCATAGGCTATATATGATGAGAGGAGGAAACAAGCACCAACCCCCATGTTTAATTTTTGATGGCGAATGATGGCGAGGTGGAAAGTTCCATCCAAGCAGCTACTAAAGTGGTGATGAGACCTCTTGCTACTGATGTCCTTATCTCTTAGTGAGTGACTTTGAGGGGTAGAGGGTTTCAAATTCTAAGCAAGTATGGAGCAAACATTGTTCTAGTAGTCCACTAGGGTCCAGAAGGTTAGTAACCTACACTACTACCTTCCGGACTTGAACTTAAATCTACACCAAAATATTAGACACAATAATCACCTTTATTAAAATCCAAAAGATTACAATCTACATAAACATGAGTACAAACAACCGAGTTTCATTCATGTCTACATGAAAAAGAAAATTTCCAATAGTAAAGCATGTAATTCAAGAGTGATGTCCATTGGTATGCCTGACCATTACCCTAATTGGATTTGTTTTTAGTTGAAAGACTTAAGTTGAAAGCGATGGAAGAATTCATGAATTTCAGTCCAAATGGTTTGGGATTTTTGGATAAACCAGAAAAGGTGGATAAGGGTTTTAATGCAATCAAAAAATGGGAAGTGAGGTTCTAGAATGGATAAATGAATGAACCAATGACCCAGTGGACCCTATTAAATAAGATAATAAGTGATATGAGAAATCTTGGGTTTGACAATTCTAGACTAGATAGTGGAAAATTCTTGTTTTCAACAATATACCAAAGACCATCGAGGTAAAAAATTTGATTTTTTCCACCATGGGTAACTTGGGTGTTACAAATCATATCCCTTGTTGGGAGATTAATTTTGAAAATGTGTATATGGATAGATATTTTAATCTTACCACCATGGACAAGAAGAGAAAACCTCAATATTCTATAATTATACTTCCTTCGGAAGAGAATAAGCAATTACTTTAGTCTTTGAAATAGTATTGATCAAAAATAGCAAAAGAGAATTAAAACTTAGCCTCTAGACATGAAAATAATATTGTGTATTTTCAGTATAAACATCCTACGCTATGAAAATCCATCATCTATAATGCTTAAGGGAATGCAGCCATGTCACCTCTAATAATAGTACATGATGTAATTTAAAAACCATAGACCACCACACCTACTCATCATTTTTAGGAATCCCATTTCTAAACTCGTCTCTATTTTGTAGAATTAAAGGTTTTATTTATTCCTAAGACTTAGAAATTCCTTGGATAATGAATGGGTCGACCAATATTACAATATATTTGATGATGCAAATGTTTTTAAATCATTACCATTTATGTGTTATGCCCTTGTAGAGAGCCTTCTAAGATGCAATTATGTCAAAGTATTACCCGAACTTCCTTTACTTCAATGGCACGAAAAATCCATCTACCATAAAAGGAATCTCTTTAAAGCCCAATCTCCTTAAATTCCAAGCAATTAGAGCCCCTATGTTATCAAAACAATCCCAAGATAAATGATGAAAACCATTTTTGAGATTTGAGCTAGCCAATGTAAAATCATTGAGAGATTTCTAATGTTTTGGTCAGAAAATTTGGACGGATCCCAACAAGCTGAGTAATAAAAATTCTTGAGTAAAAGAACCATAGAAAAATTTAAATCATATCCTTAATAAAGTTGCTTTTTACTCCAATACAAAATTTTCTTCTCCATCTTATGAACTACACAACACTAAAGCTAAGACATGGTTTCTTGAAATGTAGAAGGAATTCTTAAAAATCACAAGATTTCTCTATACTAAATCCACTTCCATTAAAAAACATCCAATTAGGGAGGTGGAAGTAGAAAATAGTTTCTATAAGATTGGGTTAAAAAAATTGAATGCTACAACATGAAGCTAAGAAATAAATGTCAATGAAGTGCATAAAATGATCCATATTATTATAATCTTCAACAAGGTGAGAAGAAATTCAATAATGAGTTTTCATTCCTTTATATTTCCAAGTTCATATATTGTTTTTGTATAAATTCATTGTAAGTATTAATGTGTTGTTATGATATTAGATAATTAATGTTTGAAGTTAATTAATTAAAATAACCTCTTGTAGATCATGTTTACATTCTTTAGTGTACTTACCTCACTAATCTAAATTCTAAATCTAATAAGGGTGCGAAACACTATGATCAAATTGTTGTTATGTTATAAAAACCTTGATCGGTGATATTTTTGAAAGATTAACATGAATTTATTTTTGTTAATGTTTTTTAAAAGCTTGTTGGTGACCATGAAATTGTGTAGAAATAATATAAATATGCATGGGAAAAACATTGACAACACCTTATTTAAAAAGCGTAGAAAAATTTTATAGGGCTCAAAAAATAATTTTTTTGTTAAGGGTAGGAAAATAAAAGTTGACTTTCAACTTTTAACGCATTTTTGCGATTAAATTGCTAAATACCCATCCAACTCTAAGTTTTGGTTCACAAAATTCATCATATTTTAAGGGATTTGGGTTTTTGAGATGGGAAGCATTTGAGAAAATTAAAATAGAAAGTGTCTCCTCAACCTTCTAGTTTGGATGGCCTACCTTCGTTAATTATTCACGAATAGGGATTTGGATATCTAAATCAATTCAACAACTAAACTACAAAACTTCTAAAAATATTTGATTTCCTAAAAATCTTAAATTTATCATATTATTGATTCCTTGAAAGTGCAAAACTATCTAAGATTTATGAAATCAAACAATTGGTAAATGATGGAAAAAATAAGTAAATTCATCACTACAAAATTTCCAAATAATTTTACAATTATATTTATAATTTTTCTCCACCTCTCAATTTTGATTCCCCACCTTCATATGATTTTTAAGGAATTGGGGTTTTTAAGTTTAGGAGAATTTGGCTATAGTGCGATATAAGTAAGGGGATAACTAAGTTTCTCCCTAACCATTAATCCTTGCATTTTCTTTGAGTTTTCACGATTACTTAATATACCATAATTTTTCTTGTAAGCAATTTTTAGAATATTTTTATAGGAAAATGGTAGCACATGAGTGAGAAATTTGGGGTGTAGACGACATCCTTATTTGTTTTTGTTTTTTTCCTCAACTCTGTCATGATCCTCAATCTAGACATAATTGCACGAGAAAGTGTAAAATGATTTATTTTACCTTGATATTAATTCATTCTATAGAATTACAAACATATGAACCCATTGTCAAGTCATAACAAGGCCATGACATATATATCATGTGTACATTTTTTAATGGTGGGAAAAACTAAAAGCAACCATATTGATAATTTCAGTCATGTGAACTTTAAATACAATTATGTAATATCACTTTGCTAAGAACACGACACACGTTGACGTGAGCATACATCTTATGCAGTGTCTTCCACCCTCTATAAGCGAGTTGCACCAATGTTTTTTTGTCATAAAATTTAAGAGGTTTGTGGAACCGAGAAGCATTACTTTATTGTGATTTCACATTCGGACAACAAGTGTCAATTTTACTTTATTGCAAGTTCACTTTAATAATTAGGGATTAACATGTGATTGTACCTCAACTATGGCGCTCTCTTTCTCCTCCTCGGTGCTTGAGATTTTATAGACATCACTCTTAAATATGGTAGAGTTTCTCTCCTCTTTTTGGTTGTCCCTTCACTCTCATCCCCATTCCCCAAGTGATGATGTGGTCTTTGGTCAACTTGGTGACTACGGTGGATTTTTCTAGAATGCCCCTCAAGAGGGAAAGTTACCATGGTTGGATATTTCCATTTCTCCATATTAAGCTGTCTTACGAGCAACAATAACACAAAAGTGGGTGGGAGCCCATTCGAACTCATCTCACCTCTTTAGTTCTTAATGGGGTGGAAAACCTAATATCCCTTTACCTCCTCCTTCGTCCTCCATCTTTGTGACCTACTTTTCTAGGCTCCTTTATTCACCAATTTTATTGATTATCACAATTTTATATTGGTTTTTTTGTATGTTGGCCTCTTTCTCGAGGCCTAGCTAGCTTGATTTTACTCGCATTCTAGGGTGTGACTTTCTCCACCATGTTTTTGTACGAATAGTGTTTTATATCTCTTGTTTACATATATAAGTGCACTTTTATATCAAAATAAATAGTTAAAATAATATTTATCCTTGATGATTAGTACTAGTAATTATCTAACATGCAACATGCATGATTTAACATGGTCTTCATCATATATAGTCGTCATCGGCATGCCATGTAAAACCATAATCTTCAAAAGAAAATATTAAGTGTTTTAACATTACGTAGTGTTGCGGTAACAATTGGAACATGTTTAGAAAGAATGGGAAAATGTGTTAGATCTGATGGAGATGTGAGGCATGACACATGCATGGCACAATGTTACGAGAAGCTTTGAGTTCTTGAACAATTTTGCAATATTGTAGATTATACTATAAATGTTACGATAGGAATTAGAACAAAGACTATAAACTTTTGAGTTCTCACCAGTAAAGGATGTAAGACTACATTTTCTATGCAAAAAAATTGCACTAACAAAAACAAGAATGGCTTTTGAGGGTAAAGAACTAGATATACAACATGTCCGAGATTTGTGGGTGCAATGCACCATGGTTTCATGAAATTATTAAAAACACATTAATTTTTGGAAATGTTGAGGAGTATGTACAAGGAGTAAGTGTTATATTAAAAGGGTTTGTGAAAATGTTGCATGGTGTCATAAATCATAGATGTTGCACTAGTGAGAATCACTCGACTTTTGTAAGAGGATACGTGAAAAGGATTGTAATGCTACTGAGATACGGATGAAGCTATGCCCACATAAACAAAATGTTTTAAAGCTAAATTCAAGGAGAAATTGATTTTATTACACAAATATGAAAACCCATTTTTGTGTATTGTAGGAATTTTCACTTCCGAATAATTTCTCTAAGCTGAATGTTGTAGTGATTACTTAATATAATGTTTTATAAGAAAATAATAGATTATACTTATTTATTCTCTATATGAATGGATTCTCTAAAATGTTAGAAGATAAATGAATAACATTAAGACCTTATTAGTGCCCCAAGTCTTATCCAAATGTCAAAAAATTAAAAAAATATGTATAAAAGAAGCAAGTTAAAATGGGTTACTACAATTTATTAAAGAAATATAAACTATTATCAAGCTCTATAATTGGAACAACTCAATGAATAATGACAATTCTTAAGATGGAATAAAATTATAATTGACAATTACATAACCATGAAAAAATAACTAAATTTTAAAAATTTATGTAAGGTCCTAGGACCACTTTTTAAGTATATGACTTAAGCATAAAGTAAACAAATAATTAATTATAAAATATTAGGATAAATTTCTTATATTAAAATCACTTTAGTAATAATTTATTAAAGTTATAAATTTGAAATTAACTTTTTGCATTAGACCCACATTTTAATGTTAAAAGATTGTTTTCAATACTACCTATATCTAAATATTCTAAAACTATTAACAACGGTAAACAAAAATTGAGAAAGACAAGGGAACAAATAAACCATTTCAATACCATTTTCCAACACATATTTTTGAACCTTGGAACCTACATCGTTGCTTAAAGTTACCAACAAACTCCAATTTACAAAGTAATATTACGTATTTGTATTATTAATATTACGTAATTGTTCTTTTCATGCTCTTTATCAATATTTGCAATTCGTAGTACAGTATAATTGTACACATTTTTGGGTACTTTATGATTGTATGGTATTGTTGGTATTTTTGATGGAGTTATGGTAAGTAAATTGATACCATTGCGGTAATCCCCATATTCACATATCGGGTCTTCTTTTCTTGCATTTTTAATATTTATTTTATTTTTATCTTTATAAATTGTAGTTGTGTTATTCAAATTTTTATTATTCATTACTGCAAAGTCTATAATTTCTTAACCGTTAGAATTTTCATAACAAAATTATTATTTTTAATTTCGATTTCTCTTTTATTGGTATCTTTTTCTAGTCTTCTTGGTCACAAAGTCACGGCTACATTTGGACATATTTATACCCGAGATAAACTAAGTAAATTAATTCCATTGTAGAGAGTAAACTTGAAAAATCATTTAAACCGTAATTCCATATCCATATATCAAAGAATAAAAAATGTGGATTCTTCCGCTACATTACAATATATACAATATATACGATAACATGACCTAATCTTCTCCAAGCTTTTTTATATTTTATCAAAAATAGGAATTGCCATGTGATGTATTCGTACTTCTAAATTGGAATTTAGAATAGGGCCTTGTATTGCGGAGTAGAACTCCACAAAGCACGTAATGTTTATTGTTTTTTTTTTTTTGTTTGAATTCGAAATTGCACCTAGATTAGGGCTCATCCCTTATTACTTGGTAGAATTCTTGAACGCTTAGCCATCATAAGGATGCTGATTCCCAAATTTTGACTCCACATGGAACATCCCTTATTACTATGGTATCTTGAGTTCTGAGTTTATAAGTGAAATAGTGGTTATATTATGGTGAATGGCTATGAAAAAATGGTTGTATGGGACACCTTTTATACCATAATATGCACCGTTGGACCACATGAAACTCATTTTGACTCCACATGATTTTTGAACGTAGGACAATTTCATATTTCAAATATGAAAAGTATACAAATGATGTTTGACGCTTTTTATAATTCCATATTGTTGTTATGAAATAGTGGTTATATTATGATAAATAAAATAATATAATTATTTATGAAAAAAATGGTTGTATGGGAGCATTTCATAAAAGACAAATCAATTGTAAAGATATAGTGAAACAAAATAATAATTATAGAACCTGTGAAGTTTGTTTGTGTTTTCTGGCAAGTTGGATCCACATCAAATTGTTGGACAACTTACAAAAACAATACGTAAATTGAAAACACATGAAACTGATGGAGAAACATCCTCGAAGAGAGTAGAAGGAAGAGCATCCCTATCTTAGTGACTTTGAGGGTAGATGGAATATCTTGACCATCAGAAATGTGCTCCTAGAAGGTGGTAATAGTTTTAGTGCATTTTTTCCCCTTCATTATCATTATCTTGGCCTTGCTACATGAAAAGAAAGTTTTGTGATGCATGGGAGCATAACTTCTTGAAAAGGCCATAACTTTTGATTTGATTGTTGGATTGACTTGAAAATTTTCATGCGTGTTAGATAAACCAAAAAAGGTGATTAATAATATGCGATGAACACATTTTATAAAGGTGGTAGACCCTATTACTATTGACATGATATTTTAGGGCCAAATTCTTGTTGGCAAATTCTTGTAACAACACACCAAAGACCATAGAGGTAAAAAAATGATTTTTTCCACCATGGGTAACTTGGGTGTTATAAAATTATCATATCCCTTGTTGGAAGATTAGTTTTTAAAAGGTTTATATGGATAGATATTTTAATCTTACCACCATGGACAAGAAGTGAAAACCTCTATATTTTATAATTATACTTCCTTAGACGAGAATAAGCAATTAATTTAGTCTTTGAAATAGTATTGAACAAAAATAACAAAAGATAATTACAAATTAGCCTCTAGAAATGAAAAGAATATTGTGTATTGTCAAGTATAGACATCCTATGCTATGAAAATCCATCATCTAAAATGCTTAAGGGAATGCAACCATGTCACCTCTAATAATGTTATATGATGGAATCTAATAACCATAGACCACCACACCAACTCATCATTTTTAGGAATCCCATTTCTAAACTCATCTCTATTTTGTAGAATTACATGTTTTATTTATTCGTAAGACTTATAAATTCCTTGAATAATGAATGGGTTGAGCAATTTTACGATATATTTGATGATGCAAATGTTTTTAAATCATTACCATTTATGTGTTAAGCCCTTTTAGAGAGCCTTCTAAGATGTAATTACGTCAGAGTATAACCCGAACTTCCTTTACTTTAATGGCATGAAAAATCCATCTACCACAAAAGGAATCTCTTTAAAGCGCAATCTCCTAAAATTCTAGGCGATTAGACTCCCTATGTTAGCAAAACAATCCCAAGATAAATTATGAAAACCATTTTTGAGATTTGAGCTAGCCAATGTAAAATCATTGAGAAATTTCTAAATTTTTGGTAAGAAATTTTGGAAGGATCCCAACAAGATGAGTAATAAGCATTCTTGAGTAAAATAACCATAGAAAAATTTAAATCATACCCTTAATAAAGTTGCTTTTTAATCCAATACAAATTTTCTTCTACATCCTATGAACCACATAACACTAAAGCTAAGACACGATTGCTTTAAATGCAAAAAGGAATTCTTAAAAATCAAAAGAATTCTCTATTCTAAATCCACTTCCATTAAAAAACATCCAACTAGGGAGGTGGAAGTAAAAATAGTTTCTATAAGATTGGGTAAAAAAATGAATGCTAGAGCATGAAACTAAGAAATAAATGTCAATGAAGTGCATAACATGATCCATATTATTATAATCTTCCAACAAGGTGATAAACAAGTCATTAACAAAGTTTTCATTCCTTTATATTTCCAAGTTCATATCTTGTTTTTGTATGAATTAATTATAAGTATTAATGTGCTATGATATTAGATAATTAATGTTTGAAGTTAATTAATTAAAATAACCTCTTGTAGATCATGTTTACATTCTTTAGTGTACTTATCTCACGAATCTAGACTCTAAATCTAATAAGGGTGCAAAAACTATGATTAGGTTGTTGTTATGTTATAAAAAACCTTGATCAGTGATATTTTTGAAAGATTAGCATGAATTTATTTTTGTTAATGTTGTTTTAAAGCTTGTTGGTGACCATGAAATTGTGTAGCAATAATATAAATACGTGTGGGAAAAACATTGACAACACCTTATTTAAAAAGCGCAACAACTTTTATAGGGCTCAAAAAATCAAAAACTTTGTTAAGGGTGGGAAAATAAAAGTTGAATTTCAAAAGTTTAACGCATTTTTGTGATTAAATTGCTAACTACCCATCCAAATCTAAGTTTTGGTTCACTTTGTTCATCATATTTTCGGGATTTGTGTTTTCCGAGAGTTGGAAGCGTTTGAGAAAATTAAAATAGAAAATGTCTCCTCAACCTTCTAGTTTGGATGGCCTACCTTCGTTAATTATTCACGAATAGGGATTTTAGATATCTAAATCAATTCAACAACTAAACTACAAAACTTCTAATTTTTTTATTTCATAAAACTCTTAAATTTATCATATTATTGATTACTTGAAAGTGAAAAACTATCTAAGATTTATGAAATCAAACAATTGGTAAATGATGAAAAAATAAGTAAATTCATCACTTCAAAGTTTTCAAATAATTTTACAATTATATTTATAATTTTTCTCCACCTTGCAATTTTGATTCCTCACCTTCATATAATTTTTAAGGAATTGGGGTTTTAAGATTAGGAGAATTTATTGGCTATAATGCGATATAGGTAAGGGGATAACTAAGTTTCTCCCTAACCATTAATCCCCTTGCATTTTCATCGAGTTTTTATTGGTTACTTAATATACCATAATTTTTCTTGTAAGCATTTTTAGAATAATTTTGGAGGAAAATGGTAGCACATGAGTGAGAAATTTGGGGTGCACAAGAACTCTTTATTTGTTCTTGTTTTTTTCCTCAACTCTGTCATGATCCTCAATCTAGACATAATTGCACGAGAAAGTGCAAAATCATTTATTTTACCTTGATATTAATTCGTTCTACATAATTACAAACATATAAACCCATTGTTAAGTCATAAATCTTCTTTTTGTATGGATTATGCATCTCCTACCCTGTCATTATGTAGGGCCATGACATATATATCATGTGTACATTTTTTCATGGCATAAAAAACTAAAAGCAACCATATTTATAGTTGCGATCAGGTAAAATTCAAATAAAATTACATAATATCACTTTGATAAAAAAACATGATACACATTATACACATGCATGCATCGTATGCACTCAATCGAACAACATTTTGTGAAATCACCTCACCAAACTTTGCCAAAAATGCCTTCAAAGTTCTTTTTCTCTCGAGGAGAATCCTCTAGCTTCAATAAGTAATTTGATATCTTGTGGGGGAATGATCATATTAAACTAGTAAATAATGGAGAGATATCCCACCTCAGTTTGTATCAAGCTTCAGGTTCTGGTTTTTCCTCCAGACATCAATACTTGTTTGGGATCTTCAACATGAAAATAAAAGCATCAAAAAAAAGATAGGCAAGACCTTCTAAATCTTGGGATGGACGTGGATGACATGTGTCAGATGCTCAATCTACAAATAAATGTCTCTACTTTAAGAGTTGTACAAAGGAACCTTGTACCTATTTCCCTACCTATTCCCACCCTCAACGAAGATGTTGTTGGAATAGAGCAAAAGAGGGATGACATCATTAATCAACTTGATTGGAAAAAAATGAAAGATTTCAAGTAAATGTGAAATGGGGAATTGTGAGTGCACGTGATTTGTTTGATGGAATGCTCGGTAGAGGGATGAAGCCTAGTGGAGTGCGAGTGAAACCACATGGATTACCTCATACACTATGAGACACAAATATCTCTTAGGTATGGTTCATCTCTCCTCATCTCTCATAATTTTTGTTCTTTAGTTTTTCTTTTGCAATGGAATAAAATTTTAAACTGAAGGATTTTTGTATATTTGATTGTATTAAATAAACTTATTTTAAAACAATAAAACATTATAACATAACTTACAGGATCCAATATTCCTTGGTAGATAATGGACTTAAACCCTCACTTCGTGATGATCTAGCAAACATCCCAACCAAGACAAATCACTATAGTACTTGTTTTTATTGACATGTTAAAGTTGCGTTCCTTGTAAATGATTTGACCGCTTGTTGGGACCCTGATTTATTGGCTAAGTACATGAAGGTGCATGGGCACACAAGGCCTAGATAAAGAAGGGCACATAAGGAGAAAGCACACAAGAAAGGGTTCTAGGGAGGTTTAAAAGAACAAGGAACGTGCACGCAAGACAAAGCAAGATTTCGGGACTTAGCCATATTTGGCATATTAGGTAGGACACGTGAAAAGCATGACCCGACTACACATGCGGAGTGGATAAAATGCCATCCTGGTGATAGGTTGGCCTAGGAAGGAATATGCCCTACGATGGAAGCTTCTAGAAGACCATCACGGCAAGGAGTGGAGAGATTAGTCCTAGAGGAACATGCTCCCATGGAGGACAACATTTGGACAGTTGGCAACATATCTAAAGCCTCAAAAAGATGGGATAGCAGTTCAAGAGGCATATAAATACAAGATCCCACATAAGAAAAGGAGGAGGAGATGAAGAGAGAGTGGAGCTCTGTAGAAATCTTTGTTAGGAGTTGTATTGGGTTAGGTATATAAAATATAGAAGAAGGATGCATCAAGGGCTTGGGATTATAAATTTTATTTTGAGAGCTAAGGGATGTAAATCCAATTATGATGTATGAATTGATCTGCGATCTTTGTGATGTTACGTAATGGATCTAATGGATGTAATGAGGTTACCAACCTATTTGAATATGATCATTAATGATTCTGGTCCATACATATATCTTCATAGTTTTGTTTCATGTATTTTTATGGAATGAGTATGAATCCTTATGCATTTTCCTTTCTATTTTGGTTCGATCCTATAATTTGTTAAGTACCTTTACATGCGGAATGACTACATTGATCTAGAATCCGTTTGGAGCTCTATGATGATTGCATGTCTTGTTTTTGCTCACTCTCTTTAATTTCTTATCATAGATGATGTTTCCCACTTCACTCACATAAAAGAGATAATTGGCGCCGTGCATGCCTTGGGTGAACGCCGAATGCCACCAGCTGGGTCATAGGTCGATGCGCATGGGATTCCCTTGTTCTTTGGTGGGTGTAAAAATGACTACATCTTGGTTCCATTTCCATGATCTCTTTTTGAAGTTTTAGTGGGAAATGGCATACATCATGATCTGTGTAATGAGTGATGGCAGAGTGTTTAACCTTAAAAGGTGTTGAAACATGGTTTAAGAGCATGGAGGAATAATTTTCTTAGAGATTCAACACTGGGCCTGAGTTTGATGCACGTAGATGGGTAGAAGAGAACCTCTACCATGAGTTGTATGAAACGTTTTTCTGTTGCTTCCCAGTAGAGCTGTATGAATGGCTCTCAACATATGCATCTAGATCAAGTTGGTATTATAGATCACATGAGTGTACCCAAGAAGAGTACCAGAGGCTGCAAGATGCAAATCGACATGGACTTGTGATGTGGATCATTAGTGGAAAGGAGTCTTTGGCTAGCTGCGCCTTGGAATACACTATTTCCACGTACTCTTGTTAAGAAGTTGCGAGTTTGAGTTTTCATGGGAGCCAGAGGATCATTTCTACGTGTTATTCCTCGGCTATGAAGATCTTGATCATTACCTTGAGTTTAGAGGTATTTCGATGGTGGCTAAACCTTCTCGGGCATTGGGTGAGGAAGCTAGGGTGGAGGAAGATGACAGCCGTTGCGGCCCGAGAAAGAAAGGGAAGAGAGGCGACTCAAGTATAGTGAAGCGCGTGAGAGGAGATTTCTAGATAATGCGTGGTTACTGCAGTGTGACGGATGTATGGAAGTAGATGTTATGGGAAGGATTTAAGGTTCACGTAGAGGACATGGAACCCGAGCAATCTGTCTGCTACCCCATCTTGGCAAGCATGGGAGAGAGACCCCCTTGGCTTCTGATGAGAGTTCTTCATGCGAGAGAGAAGATTTGTTAGCATTCATCTAAACCCACCTAGTGACCAAACCTTAGCGCTTGGTTTTCCGAGATCGGGGAAATGTATTCTTAACCTAGTTGGTGTCGGTGGGGGTGACCGATCTATTCCTAGGAGATATAATTTTTCATTTCCTACTTCTATGGATGTGCATACTATTCCGGTATTGGAGAAATTTTTAGACAAGGTGCAAGTACACAAGGTGGGAAATGCATCGGGGAGTGGCGTGGGGCATAGATGCAGTAGTGGAATAATTTCCTAGAACATTGGTGTGTAATTTAGTGGGATTGTGGGGACACTAGGCATGACCACTTGAGGCCCATTTTTGGTTGCAGGAGGATCACGGAGGTGGAACTAGGGGCATAGACCTAGTGGATCTAGTAGATCTGGTGGAGGAGGAAACACCGGAGGAAGTCAGGGAACTAGATCAGGAGGACAAGGGCCCTGACCACCTCCTTAAGTCTTCTTTGAGATTTCCTTACATTTATCATATTATAGGGTATTTAAGATGTTGCGGAGCATGTTCACAAGTGTGAGTTTCTACGACACGCAAAGGGGATCACAACCCGGAAAGAAGGCCAATCAATTTATAATGACATTGCGAGGGGCACGCACATAGCTGGTATAGGAAGTATGACCCCCATCAGATGGTGGTAGATTACACCATGTTGAAGAACACCTTCCTAGCAGAATTCCGCATCCCTAAGTTTGAACAAAAAAGCATCAATGCTCTTAAGGATATTCAACAGGGCATGATAGAGAGTGTGCGGGAGTATGACGCGTGGTTTAAAACTCTCTGTCAAAATTATCATATGACGTTCACCCTTCACAACATGCTCAATGGTTTGTTGGGGAGTTAATAACATTTAGAATAGATTTATCTCATAAGACTTTCATAGACTGCGAGAGGCGTTAGAGGTTGCTACGCACATCGAAGTTGTTGGAAGTGTTGATACTAGTGTTAGCCCATTCTGGAAGCTCAAATCAATGCTATGGCTAAGCAGCTGGAAAATTTATCTAGGAAATCAGCCCATGAGACTCGCGGTGGAATGTGGTGTATAGATTGTGAAGTAGAGGGGCATGTTAAGGATAATTTCCCCTGAAGGATAGTACGTGCCATGTGATGGGTGTGAGATTTGTCATGGGGACCATGATGTGAGTAGGTGTCCCTTGTTGCAGAATGCAATTCAAAAGAAAGTATCTTGCTATTGTAAGATCTACACCTCCACAACCCATGATACTAAGGATTGTATGATTATTGACCAGATCTATGAGGCCATTGATCATGGTGTGCACCAAACCAGCCTTGCCAGTCATTCTAAGGATGATGAATGCCGTTATGAAGAGCGCACAGATGGAGGCACGCATGGAAGGGGGTTTTGTGGAGGATTTTGGGGTCATGGAAGGCTGCGAGGGAGGAAGAAGTGAGTTTCCGTGGGGACATGCTATAATTTTGGATCTAAAGAGAATTATAAACGAGAGTGTCACGATCTATTATAGTGCTCGTGGTGCGAAAAGAAGCACAAGTATAAGGAGTTCCCTAATTTTTTTGAGCACATGGGTTAGTAGCCTTTGGAAGGACAAGGGTGCCACGGTGGTAAGCATTAAGAAGGCTGACATATAATGGATGCCATGGGTGACACGTAATGAGACTTGGAACTGTTATGGTAACAAAAAGAGCAAAGGCCGCATGCATAAAGGAAATGCTAAAGGCGAGAAGAACCTAGTTTCAAGGAAAAAGTGGTACATGGGAAGTACCGGACCTGCGCATCAAAAGGAGGTCTATTAAGAAAACATGGACATCATTCAAAGTTTACAAAGAGAAATCTTGTCTCTAAAGGAGCAGTCTAGGAGGGAGGAGTAAAGAAGGAAGGTCGAGGTGCTAAAGGATGACCTAGATGAGGTCAAGGAAGTATGTAAAATGCTAAGGCAAGATAATATTATTCCCTTGTTAGGAGCATAGTTGAGAGAGAAGGTACCATGCGCTGGAGAAGCGCGAGAGGCAGGTTTTTATGCAAATATTCCCCCACATAGGCTTGACTATGATAAGGAGATCACATTAAATGTAGTCATGGATGGATGGATCCTTAGTAATATCCTCATTGACACAGGCGCGGAGGTCAATGTTCTCACCTTGGATGCATGGCATCAAATGGGAAGACCTGCATTACAACCATCTTTGAATGTGTTGTATATGGCAAAAAAATGAAGGCAATGCCCATCGGTGTCTTAAAGGATGAATATATCACCATTCGGGGCTAAGTTTTTGGGGACTTTGAAGTCTTGGCACTTGCCGAGGCGGACAATTTCCCACCACTACTTTGGTGCCCATGGTGTTATAAGAAAATGCGGATCTTCGGTTAAACAAGGTATACATAAGTTTTGAAAATGATGAGGAATAGGTAATTATACCCCTGGCTGATGGAAAATGGTGCCCTATATAGAACCATTGGAAGAAGATGTCCTTGATAGAATATATGTGCACTCAATCGGGGATCCAAAGATAATTCACCATACGAAGGAGTTATCATATTTGAGTGACAATTGGGCACACGGGACCTATGAATTGATCGGACAACATTTAAGAGGATCGGTAACCAAGGTGACAAAGGTGCATACATTCTAGTGCCTAGGAATAGGAAAACTACCAAGTTATTCAGGAGGGGCTAATCCGGAATATTTCTTGCGAGAAATGGAAGCCCATTGGAAAAATGAAAAGGAAAGAAGAGAAATGCTTAATTACAACCTACTCAGGACTTCTTTGCACGTTGGTGGGTGACACATCGAGAGGAACCTCTTGGAATGGCACAAGGTGAGAATTGCCTTCTTTGTAAGGTTTTGTAGAAGTAACACGCCCACGGCTATAAAAGACTACCATGGTAAGGAGACCGATTTCTTCTATATCAAAGCATGTGAGGCATCCTGGATGGGAAGCGCATAAGCCCTACCACCTTCATTATGGGTTCACAAGTTGTACTCCACCCTGCAAGGTTGTGTGCGCGCACGGTATATCCACTCGAGACACATCGTCAAAGCGGTAATGGTAAGGCGACGGCTAATCTCATTCAAACATTCAAGTATCGGAGTACAAAGCCATTAGTACATAAGGCGTTGTAGGTTGTGAGCACCATACAACGGGAGATAGTGCTATGATAGAGGATAGGATAAAAGAATTACTAGGTGAACGACCTAGAGGCATGCTTTCAAGAAGAAGAAATGAAAGAGATACAACTGGAGTGCGCGTGCTTGGAAAAAGAAAAAATGGAAGATGGTTTATATAATTAATGGGAATAAGCGAAAACTTGGATGTTGACCATTTTGTAGGGACGAGTGAGGTGTTAGATAGTGCTTTGATGAAAGGGCACGCACCTACCATAAACATTTAAAGACAAAGAAAGTTAACATCGGCTCAGAAGAGGAACCCAAAGAGGCCATCATTGGAGACTATTGGTAAGAGAAAGAAGTCTCTAGAATCATTGATCTGTTAAGTGAATTTCAATATTTGTTCCTCCCACGCAGTACCATCAGCTTAAGGGCATCCACCATTCCTTGGGGAGATGATGATAAAGTGAAGGAGGGTACGCACCCAATTAGGAAGAGACCCTACTACGGATGAATCCCGATTTTCCCGTTAAAGTCACGGAAGAAATAGAAAAAAATGAGAGCATCGGGTATCATTGAGGATGTGGAAGAGTTAGAATGGATAAGTCCAATGGTGATTAGTATCAAAAATGATAGGATGATAAGGATTTATGTTGATTACAGGGACTTGAATGCAGTATGTGTCATTGATCCTTTCCCAATCCCATTTCATCGAAGAAATCTTAGAGGGAGTGGTAGAACGCGAGGTCTACTCTTTCACGAGATGGATTCTCGAAGCTATCGGTAGGTAAGAATTGCAAAGGAGGACCAGAGGAAGACAACTTTTGCCACTGAGTGGGGAAGTTTTACCTATACGGTCATGCCTTTTGGATTAAATAATGTGCCTATTGTTTTCTCGCTCATTGTGGTACAAGCATTCTAGGACTTCATCCACAAATTTCTTCAGGTTTATCTAGATGATTGGACAATATATGGGTTAGTAAAGGACCATTGTGATAACTTAAGGTTGATGTTTGAGAGATGTCGGTAGTTGAGGATATCCCTCAACATTAAGAAGTGTATCTTTTCTACCCCATTCGGGACATTATTGGGGACATCATATGTAAAGAAGGCTTGTTAGTAGATCCTGCCAAAATTGTAGTAATTACAGGATTGGGGAGCCTACTAGTCAAAGCACAGTGTGTGGATTTCTTGGGCATACGGGGTACTACAAGAAGTTCATCAAGATATATGCCAAGATCGCCGCGCCTTTAGAAGAGTTTCTTATACATAAAAGTGCCTTGCATTGGGGGAGAGGCGCAATAGAAGGCATTTGACACTTTAAAAGAGAGGCTTGTCACCGCACCCATACTACGATTCTCCTCTTGGGATAAACCCTTCCATGTTCATGTGGATGCCTCAAGAACCGCCATTGGAGCAGTACTTGCATATCCTGGTGAAGGTATTGTTGATCATCCTTTATGATTTGTAAGCAGGAAGTTGACATCAACGGAGCAAACTTATACTACAACTAAGTATGAGGCATTGTCAATGATCTACATGCTCCACAATTTTAGAAAATATCTGCTAGAAACCCCTTTTATATTTTACACTGACCATACGGCATTGAAGTATTTAGTAAACAAGCCCATTCTACAAGGGTGCATATGTCGGTGGGTACTATTGTTCCAAGAATTTGAGTTCACGGTAGTTGTAAAACTAGGTAAAAAGTAATTCGGACCTAATCATTTGTCTAGGATTGATTCAAGAGAGGACACACAGAGCATTAAAGAGACTATGTCAGATGCACAACTATTTAGGTTATGGCACGGACCCTCAAACTTAGAAGACATTTTGGTATTTCTTAAAAACAAGTGTGGCGCCGAGATGGAATGAAGGCCTTGGAGAAGAAGAAGTTGGCCATATGCGTCACGCCCTACATGCTAATTAGTGGATATCTATACAAAATGGGACGTGATGATATTCTATCTTTGGTGTGTGCTAGAACATGAGTGCCTAGCCATCATAGAAGAGGCACACGAGAGGTAGTGCAGGTGGACACTATGTAGGTGATGCCACTGCACGCAAGATATTAATGGCTAGATTATGGTGGGAGACCCTATATCAAGACTGCAAGGAGTATTGCAAGGCGTGTGACCATTGTCAGCGCATTGGAAAACTAGGGTAAAGAGATGAAATGCCTTTGTGCCCTATTCCTAGTGCCGAGCCATTCAAAAAATGGGCTATAGACTTCATGGGACCTATTAGGCCGCCGTGTGTAGGACTCGGGTCACGTATATAATCACATGCACATATTACTTGACGGGGTGGGCGAAGTAGCACCTACAAAGGATTGTCGACCGCTACTTCAGCAAGGTTTCTATGGGAAAACATTATTACAAAATATGGGTGCCCTTTAAGTTTGCTAGTGACAGGGTACACATTTCTTAAATGAAAAAGTAAGGATTACATTGTTAGCGAGAATTCATGGTGGCTCATCACAAGACTAACCCTTACCATCCATAGGCAAATGGAATCACAGAGGCATTTAAAAAAATACTAATTCATACCCGACCAAAATGTTTGACGTTGGTAGACAAGATTGGGATGAAAAAGTATCATCCATTCTTTGGGCATATAGGACAACCTAAAAGAGTTTGAATAGGGCCACACCATTTCAATTAGTGTTTGGCATGGAGGATTTCCAACTAGTTAAATTTATGTTGCCTTCACTACGTATAACGCGCGTAGGAGGATTGGATGAAAAACAAGCGCTGGAGGAAAGAATAGAAAAATTAATGCAATTGGATGAGAGATGATCATTATCCAGGTGGAGCTAGAAAAATGAAAAAAAAAAGGCATGGAATGATCGTCACATTAAGAAAAAAAAAGTTTGAGGTTGGGCAGATGGTGTTAATATATGATTCCAAGTTTTTGTACCATCTTGGGAAGTTAAAGGTCCATTGGTTGGGTCCATACATCATCTCATACATCCTTGATTCAAGCGCCTACCTAGATTACAAATGTTGGATGGAATGAAGTTACAGGACACTTCAATGGGAGTATGCTAGAGCCCTACTATAATAAGTCTTATTGGTATATGTAATAAGGAAATATTGCCGAGATAGTTTAGGATTTCCTTTTTACATTTTACTTTTCTTTTGTTTCCCTTCCTCATTTTTTTGTTTTGCGCCTTGCAGCCTTTGGTAACCTCGTTAATTTTTAAGTTTGTGAATGTGCGAAGGGCGATCATCATTTTAGTGTGGGGTGGAGTAAGGTGGAAGAAAATGCAAAGTGTGAAGCACCAGGAAGGATTGCATTAGAAATCCCGGTTGAATGGCCTATGGAAGGAAGTGCATGGAAGGAAAGGTGAAAAAGGATGGTTGGTGTTAGGGTAAGCCTACCTTGTGGATTCACTTACAAGAGAGGAAGAAGAGAAAAAGCAACATGAGGTAGGCAAGAGAAAAAATCATGATGCAAGTACCTTCGGTGCTAGTTACGCGTGTGCAAGAGTCTCCTATCAAGATGGATTGTTTGTGCACTAGAAGGTTGGGGGATTTCCACGCAAGGTTAGGGGTGTGAGTTAAGGCACTAAAGTTGGGTTTTGTTGAAAAATCCACATAAAGTGTTGAATTATGGTAGTAGGTGAAGTAACATTTAATGCTAAAAAGTGGGAAAAACTATAAATAGAAGGTCGATCACTTCATTATGGACATTGAGAATACGAGAAAGAAATAAGAGCTCTTGCGAATTAGGGTTTCCAAAGTTGATCCGTGTGAAGAAAAATTGGGAAAATTTAAGCTGTGAGTGACTAGTTTGGATTTACAAACTGGGAGGGAAGTAGTTCATGGGCATAGAGATCTATGGAGAAACACCATCTTGTGAAAGGGATATTCTAGTTAGGGTTTGGCAACTAGGGCCCGGGTTGAAAAGGATTTTCTTCACAAGTTTGAGATCTAAGCTTGGAAAGGGTAGAGAAGCGGAGAGCAAGAGAAGTTGAATTATAACCTTCGCAATGTCACCCAAGAAACCATTGTAACACCTAAGAAGGGAAAAGGCAAGGGCAAGGGCAAGGGAAAACAACAAGAAACTACCACAAGTACCAATGAAGAATGGTATGCAGAAATGCAATACCCAGATGGGGTTTTCTTGGAAAGGAGTGGGAGTCCCATTTAATAAAAATGATAGTAAGTGATTATAACCATCGCAAAAATGTCTGAAAAAGAAATGGCGTTGGAGTTAGTGCACCGAAAAACAAGAGGACACCATAAGGGTTACCCATTTATAGTGACAAAGTAAAAGTGAAGTTGGAGAAGGTGGGATTATTACAACTCTATGAGTTGCCCTACTTTGGGAAGCGGAGCACCTCTATCAATGGCTGATGTTACGCGTACACAAAGACCACTTTTACTTCATAGGGTGCAAGATGCGCATAACCCCTCAGCTGATTTCAAAATTCACAGGTCTCATCTATGAAGGAGAAAGTATAAAGGATGACCCATGTGACACGAAGCCATCAAAGAGACCATCGTCACATATGCATACAAGAAGGGGTCAAGGTACTTTGATATTGTGGATATCCAAGACCCGGTGATGAGAATGGTCACGCACCTAATAACCAAACTCAATGACCAAGAGAGGTGGACAAAAGTGAACAAGTCATGGCTCAATGTTTGCAGAAGGATATCAGAAGGTGCCATCTACAACTTGTCCGTGTACATCACGGATGAGATCATCAACAACACACAGGAAGGTGACAAGATACTTTTCGGCAATGTCCTCTTGACTATTGTGTTTTCGAGATATCGAGTGCCGATGTGGCGAGATAAGTTTGTTTGGGAGTACCCAGAGGAAGACCCCTCACCCAAAAAGAGATTTTAAAAATACACTTGTGATAGCATGACAACCATTCACAAGGCACATCTTGAGTAGTATTTACTCGCGCAGGAAAAAGTCTCCAATCGAGGAAAAAGACACTAGAGCTAGAAAATCCCATAACTAAGGAGGAGTCATCGGAGAGGGAGGAAGAGAAAATAGAATCTCCTATACTGGAATCCCCAGTTAGGAAGAAGCGAAAGGTAATTGAGGAGGTGGATTCGGAGGACACGAGAGAGCCTAGAAAACTATAGGGGTGAGAAGGATGATGATGAAGAAGAAGAACTTGAAGGAGACCAAAAACCACTTGTTTTCAGTGTGTATGATTCAGGAGAAGAAGGCGAAGAGGAGGATAATGAATATTGCTTTGTGTGAAGGAAGATTAGCTAAGATGAGGAGGGTGCCCAAGACATGAGGGGAAGTGAAGAGGTTGGAACGAAGGATCAGAAAAATCCAAGCCTCATGCAGGAGTAGATAATTGAGGAGAAGAAAGAGAAGCAAAGAAAATCACTGAGGCCTTGGTATACAAGAGTTGGAGCGCAACACTTGATTTAGTGATGAATGAAGATAAGTAAGAGAGCATAAGAAAAGATCACGATAGCGTAGGAAGAGGCCCCAGTTTAACGGTATCTATTCCTAAGGGCACGTGCATAGGAGGAAGGCACACAGAGATCCAGAGACCAATAATGAGCTATATTGATGATCCAAGCAAGGTGTTGTGCATGCGCTTCCAAAGCACAAGTACAACCAAATCAACTCTTGGAAATTAAGTCATTTGATGAGGAAGGTGCATACCCTCGGACGAGGAAAATGTTGTCATGGGAAATTGAGTCCCACATCGACGAGCTAGAATTTGAGGTAAGCCAAGGGGAAATAATGAAGATGCTTGAGTCCAAAGGAGACAACCCCTTGGTGAGCACCCAACAACTTTTGGATGAAAATTATGTAACACGTTGAATAAGGTTTTGGTTGAAATAGAATCCAGTTATTCGGGAGGAATGACAAGATAAATTTTCTAGAGCGGGGGCTAGAGAAGAGGGAAGAAGAGCTAGAAGCAAGAACCAAGGACTTAAAGCAAGAGGAACTAATTAGCGCGTAGATAAAGCGTGAGCTAAGGGAAGAAAAGGCAAGGGTGCGCAAGGCATACAAGAAAGTAGATTCCATCACAAATGTCATTGTTTTAAAGCATCCAGACCTAGCACCACCCATGCAAAAATTATGGATCCTCCCTTAAGTACCTCTAAGACTTAACACG
This sequence comes from Taxus wallichiana var. yunnanensis, assembly GCA_018340775.1. Lineage (NCBI taxonomy): Eukaryota > Viridiplantae > Streptophyta > Pinopsida > Cupressales > Taxaceae > Taxus > Taxus wallichiana. Next base: position 92,442,578 of record CM031241.1, on the reverse strand, counting down.
CATCCTCACCATGGAGAGGAAACCTATGGCCTTAGAATCCATAGAAAAGGTAGTAGCACACCTGGAAAAGGAGGACAAATTGAAGGTTGTAGAAATCATTGCCAAGTACAACAAGGTTCTTGTTGATGTGAAGGTTCTTTACCCATACTACCATCTTTGCGTATGAATGCACTGAGATAGAGATAGAATGGAAGGTATTTTGTTGCCACTCATGAGGTAGAGATCAAGGAATTCCAAGAGAAGAATAAAGGAAACAGATCAGAGTGGGAGAGGATCCTAGTCGAGGTTGAGAAGAAGTCAGAAGCTATCAAAACCTTACGAGGTTCAATTAAAAATCGGCTGAAGGAGTTATACCCACAGATTACAAGAAGGATGGATGCCCTTGAGGAAGTGGGAAAGGAATTGGAAGGAATGGTTGAAATAATAAACACTCAAGGAGATGGAATGGGTTTTGAGGAGGTAAGCATCCTAGTTGATAACCTGCCAAAGAGCCCAAAATGAAGTCGATGCCTAGAACAAGTTAGAGGCTGACTTGCAAAGAGATTTTCCTATCTTTTTGCCGTAATGCCAACACTTCCCCATTATTTCTTCTTTCCCAAATTCCTCATTCCCTTATTCTTTTCCCAAGATGTTAAGTCTATTTTAATTCTTTATTCATTGAAGAAGTGTTCCTACGGGTAGAGAATAGGTATAGTGTAGGGTGATGTTGGGACCCTGAGTTATTGGCTAAGTACACGAAGGCACATGGGTGCATAAGGCCCGGATAAAGAAGGACACATAAGTAGAAAGTGCATAGGAAAGGGTTCTAAGGAGGTTTAAAAGAGCAAGGCGTGCACGTGCAAGACAAAGCAAGATTTTGAGACTTAACCATATTTGGCATATCAGGCAGGACACGTGAAAAGCATGACCCAAATGCGCATGCGGAGTGGATAAGGTGCCAGCCTAGCGATAACTTAGCCTAGGAAGGAATATTCCCTGCGATGGAAGCTTCTAGAGGACCATCATGGCAAAGAGTGGAGAGCTCAGGCCTGGAGGTGAATGCTCCCATGGAGGACCACATTTGGACATTTGGCAATGGATATGAAGCCTCAGAAAGGTGGGTTGGTAGTTCAAGAGGCCTATAAATACAAGCACCCACATAAGAAAAGGAGGAGAAGATGAAGAGAGAGCGGAGCTCTGTAGAAACTTGCTAGGAGTTATATTGGGTTGGGTAGAGAAAATATAGGAGAAGGATGCATCAAGGGGCTTGAGATTGTAAATTTTCTTTTGAGAGCTACAGGATGTAAATCTCGTTATAATGTATGAATTTGGTCTCGCCATACTGTGATGTTTTGTAATGGATCTATTGGATGTAATGAGGTTACCAACTTATTTGAATATGATCATTAATGATTATGGTCCATACATATATCTTCATAGTTCTATTTCATGTATGTTTATGGAATGAGTATGAATCCTTATGCATTTTCCTTTCTGTTTTAGTTCATTCCTATAATTTGTTAAGTATCTTTTTGTCTGGAATGACTACATTGATCTAGAAGCCGTTTTGAGCTCTACAATGATTGCATGTCTCGTTTCCACTCACTCTCTTTAAATTCCTATCATAGATGATGTTTCCCACTTCACTCACATAAAAGAGAGACTCGACGCCCACACGTGCCTCGGGTGAGAACCTAGCGCCACCGGGTCATAGGCCGACACGTATGGGATTCCCTTATTCTTTGGTGGGTGTAAAAATGACTACATCACTCCCTTGTTAAAACAGATAAATTGTGATTTTTGGAGACTCGTAAAACAACCTTCGTAACTCTGGAAAGGAGAGATTAAGTTTCCTATGTGTACCTTGTTATGTGAGGAGAATATTCAGTCCTTTAATCGACCTCAAGTGATCGTCTGTGATATTTTTGACGTCCTTGTTGGATTCCCTACTACATCATTTTACAGCTGTAGGAAGTTGCTTAAATTGAAAAGTTGGGTTTCGTATCGACTCGCCGTTTGAATCCTGAAAAATGAAATGCTTATCCGCCTTCAAAATCTCTAGTATTTTTACTAGACAATTTCTTAGAACCTTTAATTTGGGAAAAACACTCTTCTTGATAGTTTGGAAAAGGCATTTTGTAGGCCTCTGGTCATAGTTTGACTAGGTCAAACTAGACCAATTACGACGATAGCCCTATAAAACTTTCCACCAATCGTAAATCATTCGACAGCAGTTCCAAATTCCATTAGTTCCTATGAACTCTTGGTATATAGGTGGACACGTAGAAATTTAATTGTGTTGTGTTTACTCATCGGAACACAACATTGTAAAAAGTTGTTAGTTAGCCTCGAGCTTGAATTGAATGGTTTTATAGCTAGCGGGAAAATGTAAAAAGAAATTTGTAGGACCCCGTCAGGTTACTGAACCGTGGAAACTTGTTGAATCTTGTAAAGAATTGGTTGGAACTCTATCTTGTGGCTTGTTGTGTGAAATTGGACATTTGAGAAAATAGTGTTTCTCTCTCTTTCCTATCTCTTTCTCTCTCCTTGCTTATGAAATGAAATCAAATGGGTACATGTCTTTAACCCTTTTCCTTTCGAATTCAAATTATTAATATTATTATGTAAATGAAAAAAATGTTAATTATTCTAGATTAGTGTGGATGTCATGCCAACGATTTATCGTTGATTTCATGCTCACATGGTTTTGCAGGATGGAAGTAAGATGGCGAAAAGGTGTGGTGAAATTCATTATTTATTATTGTAATTTTATATATTTTATTAGAAAATGTATATATGTTTAATGTAATTGCAAAGTAATAGAAAATTTTATATTTGAAATTTGGTAGTATGTATGAGATGCTAGTTTTAGGAATGCCTTGGGAAATGTGCATTTAATCATAGGTGCCATTTTGATTCAGATTTACATATGTTAATAAAAAATTCAAAAGGGGTTGGATATGAATGTTAAATGAAATCGAATTTATTATTTTATTGTACATTCTCGTTGTGAAATTCATGATGGAATCTCTAGAGTGTTGTGTTACTTAAGTAGCAAATGTAGAAAAGAAACTTAAATATAACAGTCAACCTTAGTTCAAAACTAGTGCTTATCTACCCCTTCTCGCATGACCTTTCTTAGCACATAAGAAATTATAACCGCAGATTGAACTTTAACCTTGTACTTGATGATATACCTCCTAGTTTAGATAAACAATATCGCTAGTTTGAGTTTATCATCATAGTCAAGTAAGTTTAGTGACATCATCGTAAACCCGATGGTTAGGAATGACATGGTCAAACTATTTTTTTGTAAGAAAAATTAACACTCCTTAGGATCCTAGTGGACTACCAAGTCTTATGAAGTTAGATCTAGAAATCAACTTCATGATCGAATGAATTCCTGTGGGATCCAGATGACACAAATGGAGCTAGTGAAATAGTTGTGCTATGACTTAAACTCTTGTTAATGATCTCTTTAGTTCCTCGCAGATAAATGTGTTACCTTGGATACTAACAACATAACACCTTGGTCTTTCATGAAGGTTGTTTAGCATAAATATGTACTCTCACCTTAAACTCATTTATAGTTAGGGTGTAGATCCTTAGGTGCAATTGGAATTAAACCAAACCTTGGCTAATTAAGGGGTTAACTTGTGGGTAGAAAATGGTAAGTAACTCCTTACAAATGAAATTGATTTGAAATATGTTGACTTTAGAGAACCCAAGAAACTGGAAACTTGGTCCTGTAATCCCTTGTTATGCCCTTTTATGACATTAAGAATAAAAGAAAATTCACATGCGGAATCGTGAAATGTAGAAACCTAGGATCTTACCTTGAACACAAATCACTTGTGGTTCATGTGTAGTTTATAATGCTTCTAATCATGCACTTCTTCAAGATGTTAAACAAGTACTTTCGTAACTCTTTTGTTATAAAGTGATGCTAATAATGAGACCATAATGTGATGTAAGAGTAAAGCATACAAGAGTGAAACGAGATTTGAGGTTAGGAATAATGTCACTCTTGGAGTCCTTATAACTCAATTAAACATTTTCATGTGTTACAAAGAATATGAATTGCCCTTGGTGAGATCAAAATTTGAGAAAACAAAAGATATATATAAATCTAAATACAATTTCTTGATGTGGAAATGTTGAATGGATTCAACAAGTTTTTGAACTATATTAACTATGGTAGGGAAATAAAGATACCATGATCGAAGAATGTTTATGGGAAAAATGTATCTTGAATCTAAACCCCCTTAAATCCTAAATTTCTTTCTTGACATCACGTCAGATTCACTTGTGCAATAAGGATAAAATTTTAACATTGAATAAGCGTTTGACAAACATGTTCTTATCATAAGAACGATAGAATTAAGAACTTTGTATGAAATTTTAAATATGCCAATTAATTATGTAAGTTATGGAGATTGTCATAAGAGATAAAGAGCCAACTTAAATGGTTGAACTATAAGTTGAATGTGAAATGAATTTAAGAACTTGTAGGAGGAAAAATGATAAAATTATTGTTGCACAATAATGTTCTTGGAATGTTAATCGTAACTAAGATGTAATCATGGGAATGATGTGTTGTAGGTTTGCCGATCCTTGAGTCCCTTTGTTTTGGTTGGATTATTGTAGAATTCACTCATTGGGGAAAGTATGGCATCGACATGTATATGGTGTTGTCATGTGTCTATGTGAGTTGATGACTTATGTAAGTGTCTTATGTGTTGTTGATTTTCTCTACTTAGAGCCCTTGTGGTGTTGTGTAGTGAGCAATGAAAGTCAAAAAAATTATTTCGTTATTTTTTCACTTGTATTTGTGTGTGTAAATTTTGGGTGTTACTGAGGGTAACAAACTAGTTATACATAATGTTTGAGGATTTGTGGGTGCGATGCACCATGGTTTCATGAAATTATTAAAAATATACTAATATTCATAAATGTTGAGGAGTATGTACAAGGAGTAAGTGTTATATTAAAAGGGTTTGTGAAAATGTTGCATGGTGTCATAAGTCAAAGACGTTGCACTAGTGAGAATCACTAGAGTTTTGCAAGAGGAGAAGTGAAAAGGATCGTAATACTACAAGATAGGAATGAAGATATGCACGTATAAACAATAATGTTTTAAAGCTAAATTCAAGGAGAGATTGATTTATTTACACAAATATGAAAACCCATTTTTGTGTACTATAGGATTTTTCAGTTCTGATAATTTCTCTATTGAATGTTGTAGTGATTACTTAATATGATATTTTGTAAGAAAAAAATAAGTTATTTATTCTCTATATGAATGGATTCTCTCTAAAATGTTAGAAGATAAATGAATAACATTAAGACCTTATTAATGGCTCAAGTCTTATCCAAATGTCAAGAAATAAAAATAAAAAATGTAGTTATAAAAGAATCAAGTTAAAATAGGTTCTTGCAATTTATCAAAGAAAGATAAACTATTATCAAGTTCTATATGTGGAACAACTCAAAGAATAATGATAATTTTTAAGATGGAATAAAATTATAATCGACAATTACATAACCATGAAAAAATAACTGAATGTAAGAAATGTAGGTAAGGTCATAGAACCACTTCAATATATGTCTTAACATAAAATAAACAAATAATTATTTATAAAATATTAAGATAAATTTCTTATATGTTAAAATGAAATGTCAAATTGAGATGTTATGTATACTCATGAATTTTAATGTCAAATTTATTATAATAAAATCACTTTATTAATATTTTATTAAAATTATAAATTTGAAATTAACTTTTGGAAAAGAAGATGCTTAATCGAGGGGCTTTTCAATATTAAAACATTGTTTTCAAGATTACCTATATCTAAATATTCTACGAGAAAGACAAGGGAACAAATAAATCATTTCAATACCATTTTCCTTCACGTATTTTTGAACCTTGGAATTTACATCGTTGAGTTACCAAAAAACTCCACTTTACAAAGTAATATTATCCCTCCTCTCACTGGTATTATGTACTCTTCCTCCATGAATATTTTTCACAGGCACGTTCTTTTCATGCTCTTTATCAATATTTGTAATTCTTTGTACACTACCTATATCTAAATATTCTATGAGAAAGACAAGGGAACAAATAAATCATTTCAATACCATTTTCCTTCACGTATTTTTGAACCTTGGAATTTACATCGTTGAGTTACCAACAAACTCCACTTTACAAAGTAATATTATCCCTCCTCTCGCCGGTATTATGTACTCTTCTTCCACGGATATTTTTCGCAGTCACATTCTTTTAATGCTCTTTATCAATATTTGTAATTCTTTGTACACTATAATTGTACACATTTTTGGGGAGTCAAGTACTTTCATAATGGAGTTATTCCTTTATCGTATTGTTGGTATTTTTTTCTAGTCTTTTGAATCACATAATAAGAAAATCGATTCCATTGTAGTAACCCCCATATTCATATATTTAATGTTCGTTTCTTGTATTTTTGATATTTTGTATATTTATTTTATGGTTATATATCTGTAAATTGTAAATTATAGTTGTGTTATTCAAATTTTTAGTATTCATTAGTACAAAATCTATAATTTCTTAACAATCAATATTTTCACAATAAATTATTATTTTTAATTTCTATTTTTACCTTATCAATTGTATCTTTTTGAGTCTTCGAGTCACGAGTCACAATTGTATATGGACATATTTATACCTTTTGATAAACTAAATAAATTAATTCCATTGCAAAGAGTAAACCTAAATAATATTTTAAAGTCGTAATCCCATATCCATATATCTTGTTGGGTGGGCTCAACCAAAGAATAAAAAAGCGTGGATTCTCCTATTACATTACAATATATATAGAACTAAGGTTCCCACTCTATAGGATAATATGACTGACCTTCTCCCTTCTCTATATTTTATTAAAAATAAAAATTTCAATGTGATGTATTCTTAGAGGGATTATATGCACAAAATTCTTAGGTTTAGTTGCCGAGGACTAAGGGGTTTTCATCCAGGTGATCCTAGCCTCATCCCTTATTACTTGATATCTCCTAGAAGTGGAACCTTGGTGGATGGCTAGGCAATATAAATCTTTTAGACCATCATGCGCCTTTGTTGGACCACTGACCCATTCGGTTGCACATGATTTTTGAATATGTACAATTTTATGTTTCAAACATGAAAGGTATACAAATGATGTTTTGATAGTGGTTATGTTGGTGCTCAATTTAATCTCACCCTGTTTGTTCAAAATTTCTCAGTCTGCATGGTTTGAAGTTTTCTCTATTTCCTTGTATGGATGTGTAAAAGCTTTCTCCTTCATTTGGTTGTTGTTGTTAGTCCTTTCCTTGGGTTGTGGATCACATTGAGTCTTGGTTTTACTTACAGTCTTCATCTCCATGGGGAAAACTTTGTTGTTGGGCGTCTTCCACGATTGTGTCTCCTTTGTAAATCTTGTCCCAACATCCGAGGATACGTGGTCCTTTCTGATTGGATGTGGCCCAATAGGTCTTTTTGGTGAAACTTGTCACTTTTGTTACATTTGTAAAAATACCAAATTGGTCCTGCGGCCCCGATAGTATATAATTGGCTATTTAACAATATGAAGCGGCAGGGAAAATTTCTTACTTTGACCCCAAAGAAGGACATGTGGCCATTTTTCAAGTCAAAGGCGGGGAGGCGGATCGTCGGAGCATTTTGAATATTTTTCCTTTTTGTGAAAAGGAGCAAAGTTATAAAATGATCCACAACTCTGTAGGGGACAAATTAATGTCACATGTTTGAGTCAGCATTGAAAATTCAAAGCGGGGAGGCGGGTCACTAGAGCACTTTGGAGTTTTTAATCTTTGTTTTCAAAAGAAGAAAAAGTATAAAGTGAGTCGCGACTCATTGGGCCAACATCAAAAGTTAGAAGCAGAGAGGTGGGTCACTGGAGTATTTTGAAGATTTTTGGCCCGCTTCAACTCAAGTCTTTTCCACGTGGAGGGCCCGCACTTGTTTGGGGACTGCCCTAAATTTTACTTTTGAAAGAGCACCAAGGAGACACGTGGAGGTTTCGCTGGATCTTCCCATACTTAGACTTTTTTCAAGTGTCCGGTGTAACTTTGTCGGACCCTAAACACGTGGAAGGCCCGCGCTTGTTTGGGAGTCCTTATTTTGAGCTTCATACCAAAAAGTGCCGATGAGACATGTGGAAGATTCTGTTGGCCCTGCCCATACTTAGAATTTTCAACGGCCGAGGAAACTTTCTCGGACCCTAGGCACCTGGCACCTTCCATTAGTCCTTAAACTCTTTCAACAATTTTACACACAGAGACACGTGGTGAGCCCGCGCTTGTTTGGGGTCTCGATTTTGGGCACCATATCAAAAGTGCACCAAGGAAAAATGTGGAGGCTTATCATTGGCTCCTCTTTACACAAACTTTTTCAATGGCCGAAGGATCTTTCTTGGGCCTAGGGCATGTCGAGAGCTTGCGCTTATTTGAGGCCCTGCCTCTAGACTTCATCTTTGAAGTTGCGCCGAATAGACACGTGGAGGTTTCCCGCTGGCTCCTCTTCACACTTTTTGACTCGGACTTTAGCGCATGAATTTAGGTATCCATGCGAGGGAACTCATTTCTCAAGGTGTATTCTCTGAGGTAAAAAGGATTGCTTATCAGATCAAGCCATATAGAGCCACCTGAGAATTATTAAAGAGGGATTTATCGCATGAAAAATAAAAGAATGATTAAGAAGACAATCAAAATTTATGACATGGCATCCCAATTATAGTTAAGGGACTGAGAAACGTGATCAGTTCATGATTTATCCACCTGGAAGCTTTTAGGTGTAAATTTGTTAAACATCACTCTATGGAACAAACTTGTAACAAACAAAGGATTCCTTGAATATTCTTATTTTGGGGGGAAAATTTGGGATGAGTGAGTGAAGTGAAATTGTATAAATGTAATGAGAATACTCTTGCAAAAAGTTTGGGGGTTAACTTTTCTGAGAAAGTAAGAGAGAAACCATTTCCCAAGAGACCGTTTGAGAGACCAATTTATTTTCCTATGTTTTAGATTTAATCGCATCAAGGTGGTTGCAAGTGTACAACCATTGAAGAGATCTGAGATTGTTGAGGAAAATTTCCCCGTTGATGAATCTAATGAACCTTGAATGACTCTGTGTTGATCATGAGCATAATTGTGTTTGTTGTTATTTCAGAATGTTTTCAAATAGTTTTTCTTGTTCATGTTGTAATCTTATGTTAAAATCTCTCTGAGTCACACAAGATCTCGTCTCGTGTGTTAGTATTGTGGCATTTTCAATTTCATTATGAGAAGATATTTCATCTAGTAATGAAATAAACAATTTAAAATCACTTTGCTCTCACTATGTTGATAAAGATTGTTTGTAAGCCTATGAGTGTATCTTAGGCATGATGAACCAGGGATTTCTAACATTTAATTGAGTCTTTAACATGAGCCTTTGTGTTGAATTCTTGAAGAGTGTGTGAAACCGTGCATCTTTGGGCCTCCATTGATGCACACCTTCTAGTTGAAGGAATATTTTGGCTGTTCTGAAGCATTTTGTCTGTGAGTTTTCCAATTTTTGTAAAGGCTCTCAAAGATCTAGTACCATCAACTTTATCTTGCTTAACTTCCCACCAAAAAAATCTCAAACTATGAATCCTACACGAACCACCCTTGTTTGTATTGTGTATCCACAAATGAACAAATTCCATTGCCAAAGTATGTAGGGACAATCAGGATTCATTTATTGTCTTTAGTAACCTAAACCTTTGTCCAGGAAACATCTCCACTCTCTAGTGTGACAACTCGTGAGAGTTAGATTGTGTTGTATTGATCATATTTCCTCAAGGTTCTCATTAAAATTGTGCAAAGAAGGATCTCTTGATGTCCTTCACCAACACGGGTTACAGATCGGGTCCTCTCACCCTGGTTGAAGGCACAACCTAAAGTAGTGAGGGTAGATCAAACCCTCAGTGAGGTGCTATCCACTTCTCCAACACCCGAGTGATAAAGAGTCATTGAATCCCCTCCCCGACTACAAAATGACTCATATCATGGTTCGTCTATCTCTAAGCATCCTTCCAGTTTCGTGATGTTGCTCGGCCCTCGTGGGAGAATCAATTTGGATATCAACGGGTTATATTATAATAAATAAAATAGTATAATTATTTATGAAAAAAATTGTTGTATGGAAACATGTTCGGAAAAGACAAATCAATTTCTGAGATATAGGAAACAAAATAAAATTTACATCACCTTGAAGGTTAATACCATCTTACAAAAAAAAAGACATCAATTAAAAACATATGAAATTCGAGGCAACATCCTCTAAGAGAGTAGAAGGAAGGGCATACCTATCTTAACACTTAAAGGAATGTCTTGACCATCAGAAATGGGCTGCTAGAAGGTGGTAATCATTTGAATGCCTTTTTTCCCCTTCATTATCATTATCTTCGCTTTGGCATAGAGAAATTGTGATGCGGAAGCATGACTTCTGGAGGCCATAACTTTTGATCTAATTGTTGGATCGTCTTGAAAATTTTCGTGGTGTTAGATCTTGATTAATAATATGTGATGACCAAATTTTAAAAAGGTTGGATGATTGTGTTGTCATATTTTCATGACCAATTTTCTTCATTTAGTTTTTTAAATTTGGCTCTAGACACTTTTTTGTTTTTTTCTAGAATTTAGAGTTTTAATATGTTTTGTTATGTTTTATGTAGTAAACTAAGATTTTGCATACACCTTAATTTACAAATGCATATTTAGTACTCAAATTTTGGGGCCCATCTGAATTATTTTACTAATAGGTATTTTTTTTTTACTATGGGTAAATAGTTTTTGAAAGGGACTATACCCTTGGACAAAGTTGGTCTTTGAAAAGCCATATTTTACCCCAAAAAGGCCAATGTGCAGAAAATAATTTTCCAAAATTAAAACCCTCAAAAGCAGTCCAACTGCTAAAAATAGCTAATAAACAACCACTTAACAACACAGTTGCCCAATAGTTGCACAACAGGCAATTGCCCAGATGTAGCAATGATAACAACCAAAAGGACAAGAATCATACCTTGTCCAATATGGTGGGGAATTTAGATTTTGCGTTTCCCTTCTTTTTGGTATCATCCACCGAAATAAAAAAACAAGCTGCAATGGATTTGATAGGGATGTGACCCATAGGAAGGGGGTTGAAGCATCCTTGATCACTTAATAAGCAAGAGAAGAATATGGAGGTAGCTTCTCTGTATTGTTCTGCGAACCATCCACGATGGGTGAGTCAACTTACAGGGGGTGCTAGATTCCTCAACTGGATCTGAATCAATTATAAGATGTTCGGGTAGAGAATCCTTCCACCATGTAGGTTTGGTCTTACATTTGGAATGTTCACAATCATCTATAATATGACCAGTTTGGAAGCAACAACATCTGAAGGCAAGTCCCTCATAGTCTATCCTCTACACCCAGAGCCTTTCATTGATTTGTAGATTGATTTTTGTTGGTAAGGCTTTGGAGGTATCGAGATCTACAAGGATTCGAGCATAAGTAGTATGGGTTTGAATGGAGGTCTTATCATCAACTATCGCACATGAGCCTAGAGTATCCCCTATAGCAATGAGACAAGATCTGTTCCAAAGTTGAAGCGAGAGTCCTGACAAGCGAACCCAAATCAGGTAGGTATCAAAATATTCTTTTAAAGGGTCAAAAGATGGATACCATGGCTTGGACATAAGCCCGTGTTCCCCCAAACCCAATGTTGGCTAAAAATTAAATCCCTATCTTCAAGGGTTTCAAAGACAACAATGAAATAAGCTTTAGCACAAGGATAAAGCTCAATCTTACCTTGTATATTTTCTCTCCATCTTTGGGCTATCTAGTCATGAAGATGAGAAATTTTAGGCCAAAATTTGTGAAATATGCATATGAGACCTAGCTAGGAAATATTTTCCTCCTCCTTAAGAACCTTCAAAAGAAGATCCTCATTGATTTTCAGCGTCGTCTCCTGAGAGGGTTTCAAGAACTCATTTCTGGCATTCTCCTTTTGTTTGGAGACCGTTGCAGCATACGATCTGGACCTATTAGCACTGTCATATTTTCCCTAGTTTTGGATGGCGCTTTGTTTCTCTCTCTCCATCACCATTCGCACATAATTATCTTTGTAGAAGGGGAAGGGGATTTATTATCGTTTTTATGGATTTGGTCCGCCTTATCCATCCCCATCAAAGGATATCCTTGATTTGAGAGGATCACGATTTTGATCTCCATTTCTTGCAATCCAAGAGATTGGATCTTCGTTTTCCTTGTCTCCACCTTTAATTCCCCCATATTTCTTGTTTGCACTAGGGGATTTCATTATTGCATGGCATTTGAGTATTTTTGCATGGCCGTTGAATATTTTCCCTTGTCCACCCGTGGGTTTACCATGTGCATCACTTTTTTGGCCTCTTTCAATCAGCCTTCAATTCACTCATTGTGGATGAAGTATTTGTTCCTACTGCTACCATGCCATGCATCCAAGGTTGAGGGCAAGTGAAAACACAAATGGGTTGGATTGACCCCAGAGGAAGCTCCAATTCCATATACATTCACGCCACAGAGCCTATACATGATCACAGTACACCAGATCCACCACTCTGATCATGGAACATGGATTTAGGGCTTGTAGAGAGGGATCTTCCGCTCGAGAACAAAAGCATCCACAAGATTAGGGTTCGAAGAAGCGCATCTATGGATCATCTCCACCACTCTATGGTTATATGATCACAATAACTCTAATAGTTTATAAATCCACTTCTCATTCATGTATGACTCTCAACGTAACATGGTAAAGAAGCTTATGAAGTATTTTGTGTGTGTAGTAGTAGGTAAAATTTTTGTGGTTTAGGGTTTAGTGACATTTGAGGTTTTTTAAAGATAGCGAAATAAAAGGGAGATTGAAATGCTGTAAAATATTAGTGTAGATTCAAGAATGATAAGAAAACTATTTTGAAGCTTTTGGAGACTTACAAAATTGTGTGTATGTTTGTGTGTGTTTTGGAAGCATTTCGACCTCTAGAAATTTGGAACCACATAAAATTGTTGGATCTAACTAAGAAAACTTCTTTGTCATTGAAGGTGGAGGCTATATAAGATGAGAGGAGGAAACAAAACCCCAAACCCCATGTTGAAGTTTCAATGGAGAGTGGAGGTGACGTGGAAAGGTCCATCCAAAGAAGCTACTAGATTTTTAATAAGACCTCTAGCAGCAACGCCCTTAGATCTTAGTGAATGACTTTGAGGGGTAGAGAGTTTCAAATTCTAAGAAAGTATGGAGAAAACATTGTTCCACTAGTCCACTAGGGTGCAAGGTCGATAACCTACACTAATAAATTTCTCACTTGCACTTAAATCTACACCAAAATATTAGACACAATAATCACCATTATTAAAAGCCAAAATAGTACAATCTACATAAACATGAGTAGAAACAACCGAGTTTCATTCTTTCTACATGAAAAAGATAATTTCCAATATTAAAGCATGTAATTCAAGGGTGATGTCCATTGGGATGCCCGACCGATCCCCTAATTGGATTTTTTTAGTTGAAAGGCTTAAGTTAAAAGCGATGGAAGAATTCATGAATCCATGTCCAAATGGTTTGGGATTTTTAGATAAACTAAAAAGGTGGTTAAGGGTTTTAATGCAAACACAAAATGGGTAGTGAGGCTCTAGAATGGATAAATGAATGAACCAATGACCTAGTGAGAGACCCTATTAAATAAGATAATAAGTGATATGAGAAATCTTGGGTTTGACAATTCTAGACTAGATAGTGGCAAATTCGTGTTTTCAACAACACACCAAAGACCATAGAGGTAAAAAAATATTGAGTTTTTCCATTATGAAAAAACTTGGGTGTCAAAAAAATCATATCGTTGTTGGGAGATTTGTTTTGAAAAGGTTTATATGGATAGCTATTTTAATCTTACCACCATGGACAAGAAGAGAAAACCTCGATATTTTATAATTATACTTCCTTCGTAAGAGAATAAGCAATTAATTTAGTCTTTGAAATAGTATGGATCAAAAATAGAAAAAGAGAATTACAACTTAGTCTCTAGACATGAAATAATAATTTTTATTGTCACTATAAACATCCTACGCTATGAAAATCCGTCATCTACATGCCTCTAATAATGGTACATGATGGAATTTAATAACTAGAGACCTCCACACCAACTCGTCATTTTGAGGAATCCCATTTCTAAACTCATCTCTATTTTGTAGAATTAAATGATTTATTTATTCCTAAGACATAGAAGTGCCTTGGATAATGAATGGGTTGACCAATATTACGATATATTTTATGATGCAAATGTTTGTAAATCATTACAATTTATGTGTTATCCCCTTTTAGAGAGCCTTATGAATTGTAATTACGTCATACTATTACCTGAAATTCCTCTACTTCAATCGCGTGAAAAATCCATCTACCACAAAAGGATTCTCTTTAAAGTGCAATCTCCTAAAATCCCAGACTATCATACTCCCTATGTTGGCAAAACAATCCCAAGATAAATGACTAAAACTATTTTTGAGATTAGAGCTAGCCAATGTAAAATCATTGAGAAATTTCTAATTTTTTTGGTAAGAAATTTTGGAAGGATCCCAACAAGATGAGTAGTAAACATTCTTGGGTAAAAGTACCATAGAAAAATTAAATCATCCCCTTAATAAAGTTGCTTTGTAATCCAATAGGAAAATTTCTTCTCCATCCTATGAACCACATAACACTAAAGCTAAGACATGGTTGCTTGAAATGCAAAAGGAATTCTTAAAAATCCGAAGCTTTCTCTTTACTAAATCCACTTCCATTAAAAAAACATCTATGTAGGGAGGTGGAAGTGAAAAATAGTTTCTATAAGATTGGGTAAAAAAATTGAATGCTAGAGCATGAATCTAAGAAATAAATGTTAAAGAAGTCCATAACATGATCCATATTATTATAATCTTCCAACAAGGTGAGAAAAAGTCTTTAACAAAGTTTTCATTCCTTTATATTTTTAATTTCATATCTTGTTTTTGTATAAATTAATAGTACATATTAATGTGTTGTTATGATATTAGATAATTAATGCTAGAAGTTAATTAATTAAAATAACCTCTTGTAGATTATGTTTATATTCTTTAGTGTACTTACCTCACTAATCTAGACTCTAAATCTAATAAGGGTGTAAACACTACGATCATGTTGTTGTTATGTTATAAAAACCTTGATTAGTGCATGATTTTTTTCAAAGATTAACATAAATTTCTTTTTGTTAATATTTTTTTAATGCTTATTAGTGACCATGAAATTGTGTAGTAACACTATGAAGATGCAGGAAAAACATTGACAACACCTTATTTAAAAAGTATGACAACTTTTATAGGGCTTAAAATATCAAAATATTTGCTAAGGGTGGGAAAATAAAAGTTGACTTTCAAAATTTTAAGGCAGTTTTGAGATTAAATTCCTAACCACCCATCTAACTCTAAGTTTTGGTTCACTTTCTTCATCATATTTTCAGGATTTGGGTTTTACGAGATCGAAGTGTTTGAGAAAATTAAAATAGAAAATGTCTCCTCAACCTCCTAGTTTGGATGGCCTACCTTTGTCAGTTATTCACAAATAGGATTTCAAATATCTAAATCAATTCAACAACTAAACAACAAAACTTCTAAGGATCCTTGATTTCTGAAACTCTTAAATTTCTCATATTATTGATCTTTCTCATATTATTGATCCATTGAAAGTGCAAAAGTATCTAAAATTTAAGAAATCAAACAATTGATAAATGATGGAAAGAAATAAGTAAATTCATGACTTCAAAATTTTCAAATAATTTTATAATTATATTTAAGGAATTAGAGTTTCTAATATTAGGATAATTTATGGCTATAGTGCGATATAGGTAAGGGGATAACTAAGTTTCTCCCCAACAATTAATTGCCTTGCATTTTCATCAAGTTTTTCTTGATTACTTAATATACCATAATATTTCTTGTAAGCATTTTTCAGAAATTTTTTTGTAGGAAAATGGTAGCACATGAGTGAGAAATTTAAGATGCAGATGACCTCCTTATTTGTTCTTGTTTTTTTCTCAACTTTGTCATGATCCTCAATCTAGACACAATTGCACAGAAAGTGCAAAATCATTTATTTTACCTTGATATTAATTCATTCTACATAATTACAAACATATGAACCCATTGTTAAGTCATAAATCTTCTTTTTCGTATGGATTATGCATCTCCTACCCTATCATTATGTAGGGCCATGGCATATATATCACGTGTACATTTTTTCATGGCGAGAAAAACTAAAAGCAACCATATTGATAATTGCGATCAGTAAACTTCAAATAAAATTACATAATATCACTTTGATAAAAACACATGACACACATCAGACGCAGGCATACATCTAATGCACTATCTTCCACCCTCTATAAGCGGGTTGCATGATTATATTTAAAACCAACGTCTTTTTCTCATAAAATTTAAGAGGTTTGTGGAATTGAGAACCTTACTTTATTGTGATTTCACATTAGACAACAAGTGTCAATTTTACTTTATTGTGAGTTCAATTTAATAATTTGGGATTAACACGTGATTGTACAATTTTGTTTTGGCCCATCTTTTTAATTTCAATTTGAATAGACCTGCATTATTTTATTGAGAATAAGTTATTTAGTCTTTTTAACAAGATTAATATTTTTGAATTATCTAATAATTTTGTATTTTTAATAATAATGTGATATTTTGTATTTGAAGTTTATATATAGTTGTCAAAAACAATGATTTATTATTTATTAATTAAAAATTAGGTTAATTGAATTGTCCAATTAATTGTTTTCTAACATTATAACAT
Organism: Taxus wallichiana var. yunnanensis; assembly: GCA_018340775.1. Lineage (NCBI taxonomy): Eukaryota > Viridiplantae > Streptophyta > Pinopsida > Cupressales > Taxaceae > Taxus > Taxus wallichiana. The sequence goes on along the minus strand of CM031241.1, from coordinate 92,425,702 downwards.
CATTTTTAATAAATATAAATAAGACTTTGTGGAATTTGGTGATGTTAATTAATTATTAGTAAAATATTTTAAAATTGACTACATAGTCTTTGACTAACAAACAATTTTATGTTAAAAACTACATTTTTTTATCTTTTTGTACACTCTTACAATTAAAAAGTTACATTTTTAGTACTTGTGTATATTCTTGCTAATATAACGTATGATTCTCTAGTGTATATGATAGCACACCCATTACAATACTACAATCCATACAATCATAATAATAACATTACCACTTAACATAAAATTATGTGTCGTCACCCCGGTGTAACCTCTATCCATTCTATCATTGTAAGATCCTTCCAAGTATGTGATAGATGTCACATATGCACTTTTCCAGAAACAATAACCAAGTACATTTCAAAAAAATGTTCATGTTTTACTTTTAATGTAGGCCACACTCTTGCAACAACTTGTAGTATAAACAAATACCTGCAATATGAAATTTAAAATGAAAGAAAACAACAGAAAAGGAATGAGGGAAGGGATCTAACAAAAACAATAGTCTTATGCATTAATTCAAAAATCTATGATGATAAAAATCCACAACAAAATCAGTCGGATTCAAAGAATAACATTGATTGTCCAGTTCAAAAAAAAACAATTGCACCGGTAAAATGTTATACTCTTCTGAGTATCCTTTCCCTTCCCTACCAAGAAGTCCTCCAACAGAAAATAAATAAGAACTCTTAACTAAAGCCCCAGCTTCTACGGCAGCTAACTGCCCCCAAAAGTTAGGAATTTATTAACTAAATAAAGACTAAACTACCAGTTGTCTGCCAGCTAAGCTTAACAACTCCACTCAAATAGCTAAGTGGTTGCACATTACTAAATTTAGTCAATCAGTTCCAACAAATTCTCCACCGTGGGCATCATTCTCCCCTTCTTTTAAAAAAATCTGAACCTCCTGGTTCAGCTGCATCTAGTTTTGTTATCTTCATAAGTTCCCCTTCTGTGATCCAAGTATTATTGGAATCAGGTAATCCCTTCCACTTCACTAAATACATCTTATAATTCTTGGCCCTTGTAGCAGTAATCTTGTTGTCCACTATCTTCTCAATCTCCTCCCTCGTTTTCTTTAGAAAATTCTTGGTCCACTCTCAACTTGAACTTATTCGGGGCCTGCATGATAGGGATAAATATTTGCCACATTGAAAGTAGGGTGATGTCAAATTCCTCTAGAAATTCTACCAAATATGAATTCTCATTAATCCTTTTGATGATCTTGCAATTGCAAATTTTCTTTGGCTTCATTTTATTGTACGTGCCTTGAGGAAACCTTTCTTTATGCAAGTACACCATGAATAGCTCACCTTCTTGGTATATCTTTTCCCTCCAATGCAAGTCGACATGACTTTTATACAGCTGATTTTCATTTGCAGCCTTTTCCTAACTTGTTCTTGCACTTCATATATATGTTTCACAAAGTCTTCCACATCTTGGCTATTTCATTTCCCCACGGGAGATCAATTAAATCCACTACACCTTTTGGATTGTTTCCCAAAACAATATGAAACAAAGATTTACCTATAGACCTATTGATGTTGGAGTTGAAAGAAAATTCAGCCTGCGACAAGACTAAGTCCCATTGTGTTGGGTTGTCCCCAACTAAACATCTCAACAAATTTCCCAAGCTTCTATTCACCACCTCCGTCTCTTCATTCATTTGAGGGTGATAGGATAAACTATATTGCAATTTTTTTTTCCAGTTTTCTCCACAAAGTTCTCTAAAAGTGACTAAGAAACTTTGTATCTCGAGTCACTTGTGATAGTCTTGGGCAGTCCATGTAAGCGTACAATCTCTTTAAAGAAGAGATCAACAATCTTACTAGCATCAACAGTCTTCTTGCATGGAATGAAGTGGGCCATTTTAGAGAACCGGTCTACCACGACCAAGATGGAATCGTTACCCCTTTGAGTATGAGGCAATCCCAAGACAAAATCCATGGAAATTTCAATCCATGGTCCTTCAGGTATTGGTAAGGGTTTATACAACCCAGTGTTTTGTTGTCCGCCTTTAGACACTTGACAAATTCTACAATTAGAAACAAATTTATTAATATCCTTCCTCATCTGAGGCCAAAAAAACTTGTCACTTACCAAGGTGTAAGTCTTGTCTCTACCAAAATGACCTCCCAAGCCATTTGAATGCATCTCTCTAATCAGTTGTTCTCTCCTAGACCCAATGGGAATACAAATTTGGAGTCCCTTAAATAGAAAACCATCAGTAAACAAGTAGTCACCATAAGATTCCCCACATAAAGTTGTTGGATTGTTTAGAGTACCAATAATTTTGCTGAAATATGGATCAACTGCATATTCATTCTTCATTTCTTCAAACCCAACAACTTCATTAGTCATAGTAACCAGTAAGTGACGCCTCCTACTTAAAGCATCTGCCACAATATTAGTTTTTCCACTCACATGTTGCACCACAAATGTATAACTCTGTAAAAATGAGACCCATTTGGCGTGCTTATGTGATAACTTGGCTTGAGAATTTATATACTTCAATGCTTGATTGTCTGTCAACAAAAAATTCCCTATGCAATAGGTAGTGCCTCCAATGCTTCAATGTTTGAACAATAGCATACAACTCTTTATCATAAGTGCCATACAATTTTTTTGCGTCATTTAGCTTTTCACTAAAATAGGCCACCGGTTTTCCTTCCTAGCTCAACACTCCTCTGATCGTAGTTGCTGAAGCATCACACTTGAGCAGTTGAAATATTTTCAAATTATTGTAAAGTGAGAATTGTAGATTCCATCACCATCTTTTAAGTTGTTCAAAACTTCTTTCAGCTACTTGAGTCCAAGAAAAGGACTTCCCCTTGGTACAATCGGTTAATGGAGCACTTATACCACTAAAATTTCTAATAAACTTCTTATAAAAGTTTACTAATCCATGATAGCTCCTTACCTCTATTATGCTTTGAGGAATAGGCCATTCAAGTATAGCCTTGATCTTTTTGGGTCCATGCTCACTCCATTTGCTGAAATCACACTACCCAAGAATACCAAATTTTCCTTACAAAATTCACTCTTCTCAAGATTGAAAAACAACCTTTCCATTCTAAGGGTATCAAAAACTCTCTTCAAATTCTCCAAATGAGTTTCCAAATCTTTACTAAAAATCAATATGTCATCAAAATAAACTATGACAAATTTTCCAATGTATGGTCTAAATACTTGGTTCATAGTTCACATAAAAGTGGCGGGAGCATTAGACATGCTGAATGGCATCACCAACCACTTGTACAAACCATACATGGTATTAAAGGGTGATCTCCATTCGTCTCCTTCTCAGATCCGAGATCTGATGGTAACCACTCCTCAAATCCATTTTGGAGAAGATTTTTGCACCTACCAAACAATCTAATATGTCATCCATTCTAGGTAATGGATATCAGTACTTTATTGTGATCTTGTTGATAGCTCGGGAGTCTACACAAATTATCCATTTTCCTCCTTTCTTTGGTGATAGTAGGGCTAGTGTGGCGCATGGACTCATGCTTTCCCTTATGAATCCCTTCTCTAACAAATCTGATATTTGCCTTCTCATTTCTTCATTTTCTTGCGGAGCTAAGTGGTATGCAACTTGATTATAAAGCCTTGATATTGGCACAAAATCAGTATTGTGAGGAAGGCAATCCCTAGGTAATTATTTTGGGGTTACATCAAAATATTTTGCTATTAATTTCTGCACTTCTTGTGGGAGTTTCTCTTCATTTCTCTTTTCTTCTCTAGGGCATAAAAGATAACAAATTTCTCCTTTAGTTTGTTTGCAGAATTTTTATAGCTCATTGATACTAGAGATATTTCAGATGCCCCTTCCTCTTTCCATGGTTTTAAAAGATGCTTCTTCCCTCCATGTTGTACTTCATAAGTGTTCTCTTTCCCATGATGGATTACTCCTTTGTCATATTGTCAGGGCCTTCCCAAAAAGTGACAAGCATCCATTGGCACTACATCACATAATACTTTGTCTTCATAAGGACCAATTTTGAAATCAATAAGACAAGATTGATTTACATGTACACTATGATCCTTTTTCAACTAAGAAATTTTATAAGGATTCGATTTTGGAATGCAAGTAAGCTGCAATTTTTGCACCATTTCAGTACTTACCAGATTATCAGTAGATCCTCCATCTACAATTACCTTGCACACTTTGTCTTTGCACTTGCATTTTGTCTGAAACACGCTCTTTCTTCTCCAATCTACTTCAAGGGCCTCTTGGTCTTTTCTTTATTAAGTTTCTTTGCAACATCAAGTTCTCTCCAATCTCGGCTTCAATTTCTTCTACTTGGGGTTCCTCTTGAGCCATCATGACTCCATTGGTAACTCTAGAGTGTTCAGGACAGTCAACTTCTTTATGAGGTCCGCCACAAGTATAACACTTCACGGGTCTCCAATATCCAAACCTTTGTTGGCCTCTACCTCTACCTCTAAAAGCACCTCTTCCACCAAAATCAGTCTTTGGTTCCTTACCTTCCTCTAACTCTTCATCCCTTATGGAGTTGAGGAACTTCCTCTTCCTCTATTCAAATTGTTGCCACCCCTTTTGCTAACCATTTTCCTCGCCTGTTAAATTTTTCCTCTGCTTTCAAAGCAAATTGATATGCCTCATCCACGGTGTTCACTTTGAGAAGAGCCAACTCATCTTGGAGTTGAAACCTAAGCCCATTGATGTATCTAGTTGCTGCATGCTCATCATCTTCCTACAAATCAGTCCTAATTTACATCCTTAGGAATTGCTCAATATAAGCTTGTATCGATGAATCTTTCTGCCTTAGATTTTGAAACTCTCGAAAATTTTTTTGTTGATAATCAGAGGGCATAAACTTAGTTTTCAAATGTTTTAGCATCTTTGGCCACATTCGGATTTTCTCTTTCCCTTGTCTTCTTCTAACATTCTGGAGATTCTCCCACCATAGAGCAACATGAGACTCATTTTTGATGAAGAAACTTTGACCCTTTATGGATCAATTTTCTCAATTCCTTCCATCTCAAAGTATTTCTCTAGCTCTTGAATCCAATCCATAAACACTTCTGGATTTAGTTCACCTTTAAAATCAGGGACTTTAACCTTAACCTTGGCTCCTTGTCTAGCTATAGCTTCAATGAGCCTTTCCATAGGGTCTCTGGCTCCAACCCGAGCCCTTTGAACTTTTGGTTCTTCTTCAGAGTCCTCATGTGTCAACCTAGCCTCAAGAGCTTCTAGCCTTCTTAGTAATTCATCTTCAACATTTCTCCTATGCCTTGCATTCCTTCAGCCTCTTCCTGCCCAGTTCATCTAAAATCCCCTCTGGGCCATACCTGCTCTGATATCAACTGATGCAGGCCACACACTTACAACAACTTGCAGTATAAAAAAACTTGCAATCTGAACTTTAAAATGAAAGAAAACAATAGAAAAGGAATGATGGAAGGGATCTAACAAAAAAACAATCTTCTGCATTAATTCAAAAATCTATGATGATAAAAATCCACTACAAAAATGTGTTAATTCAAGGAGTAGGTCTGACTATCCAATTAAAAACACAGTCTACCAATAAAAGCTTTTACTCCTCGTGAGTATCTTTTCCCTTCTCTACCAAGAATTCATCCAAGAGAAAATAAATAAGAACTCTTAACTTAAGCCCCAACTTCTACGACAACTAACTGCCGCAAAAGTTAGGAATTTATTAACTGAATAAAGACTAACCAACTAAGCTTAACAACTCCACTCAAATAGCTAAGTTGTTGTACATTACTAAATTTAGTCAATCAGTTCTAACAAATTCTCCACCGTAGGCATCAACTTCCGCTTTTAATTCAAAAACTAGTCCAAAAACACATCATAAACTTTGCGGTTCTTCCACCATTAAATGCACATACTTATAAAGGAATTTCCACTCGTGATAAAATTTCTATAATTGCATAGATTTCTATTGTTATAGATTTTTTATTATTCTGTCACATATTTAAAGAGGACAAGTGGCGCGCCACTTATAAATTATATCACTCATTCCCAAGGTTTACTTGTAGTGCAAATGAGTTCAAGAAAACATGATATTAAGTAAATTATATTATCATATTTTATAGATAAATGAGATTGTATGCACAATTTATAATTGATGTCATTCAAAAAAAATTGAAAAATAATTCATATGCCTTTACCACATCATTCTAACAGAAAAAAACCCTTATCCATTATTAAATTATGATATTTTCATATGGGATTTAACCATTAAATCATTTCTTAATTCATATGATGAAACATCCCCTATTTCATAGTAATCATTTGGCGTATATGTTTATATGTTGGGTTTCCAAATTTAAATAAAGATATGTATCAATGTAGGAGAACTAGTATTTGAAGTGGAATTCTCTACTTAAATTTATCATTTCTAAGTTTGTTATTCACAAAGTGGTACACCACAAACCAAGATCACAAACACACAAAAATATCATTTCAACTAGTGATATAATATTTTTCTACACTTCAATATAATATTTTGTGTGTATAAATATTGGTATCACAACACATTGTATATAAGATTTCAACTAGGACAACTATATTCGATATCATACAAAATTATATAAGAATTACTTCTCGGTATTGTAATAAAGTCTAACTTTTTTTTTTTTGGCTTATGCTCTCCACTATTTTCCTAAAAGCTACATATGTGTGTGCATGTAAGAAGAAGAAGCTTCCAAATACTTGCAAGAAATTGGTGTTTTATTTACATGATATACTCTAAAAGCGAAAACGTCAAAGATTGCAACTTCAACAATTGTGGCAGTCCCAAATGGAGATAAGTCATTGTTATGATTGGTACAACAAAAAAATTGATTTGTGGTTGTATTTTATGATACAATTACTCTAGAAAACTATCTTCTCTTTTATTGTAGGAAGATCCAAGGGATTCTATTTCTATGAAATGAAAAATAACTTATATTTTATGGGTTGCTTTCATTTTTTTTACGAATCAGAGAAAACAATACGAGCATAATTTCTTTCTTTGAGAAAATCCAATCTTGACCAAGTAAGGAACAATAAGCAAGTTTCTAAAGCTAAATTACTTTCTTTGGAGCGAGACAACATTATGTTGGATTGGTTCTAGTAATCATTTGTCCTTTCTAGATACTTTTGGGTATACGACATTCAAGTTTCAGCGATCGTATGCTATTAAAATTTGGGTAGAATTGAAAGGAATGATTATACTTTTTATTTAATGTCCATAACAATGTGAACAAAAGTTGAAGAGATTTTTTAAACTATTTTTAGCCTTCCAAGTTTTTATATAAAATTCAAAAATAATATTTGAATTATAATTTAATTCTCTTTATAGAAAGTTCAATTATAACATTTAAATGTTATAATCAGAAATTTTGTTTTATTTTTTTCAATAAACAATCAATAAATAGTATGTGGTTATACCACTTCTTATGACAACTTATTATTATTATTATGGTTATAGCAATCATCTAACAAAACTACAACCATAAATCAAAATCAGTTTCAAACTTCTTTTATCTTTATAAATGCAAAGGAAAGCTAATTTAAGATGAAAATATACCTAAATTATGAACTAAATTATACCTATTACCTTTGTAGCTTAACTATTGTTACAGTGATATGCATTCCTTCTAACTGGACAAGGACACATTGAAGTGTAGGCCTCCGAGATTTGGACACGTGGCAAGCCGTCTGGAAAAATCAATGACTAAGATCGAACTTTTACATTGATAAATTGATCCAATGCATCACGAACGCAATCTGTCAATGCTTTCAAATTCGTTGGCGAACGTGTTGGCAAAATCCACCATCATGAACTTTCTTCAAAACAATTCAACTATCATGAGTTGTCTTCATTTAGTTAATCTCCATTAGGTTGTTGAATTCTCTACCTTCGCTAGTTAACCATCATGAATTCTCTTTCCTTATACGCATGATTTGTCTATTTTATATTTTGCATAACACATGATGACCAACATATATAAACTTAAAAGCTAATCAACTTATGTGGTAAACAATGCAAAAGAAGTACGTTATTTCAAGTACTAAAGAATAGTAGCAGAAGTATTGCAATAGAATCTAATGTAACATCTTCTGAAACATTATTAACTGCTACATATCAAGGGCTATCTCGTAAAGGCGATTCCTTTGTCGCATTGATTATAGAATGAGAGTAAAATCAAACATAAAACACTACACGAAAGAATTCTATGAAGAACAAGAGCAATAAAAGGTAAACATGGAAGCAATTCCAGAGGTTACACTTTGTCAAATAAAGTTTGTTGTATATAGACATTGAAAGTATGGTTCAATGCTTGATATTAGTCCAGATCTAAATACTTCAATGCCATTTAGACAAGTATATTATAGAGTTACAACCAATGTAACTCAAGTTCAGGAAATATATGAATACAAAAAATAGATGATGAGACCATTCAAGCATTTTAACTCCTACAAGACTAGTAAACAGAAGATTACAGAACATCAAACAAATATTTACACTATCGGTTATCCTCTACATCATTCTTACCCTTATAATCTTGCACTTCATGTTAATCCTCCCACAATCCTGTATCAGAATTGTAATCTTCCCAACCAGGGCTGTCAAAATAATTTCCACTCTCAATCTCCAATCCCTTATCCGGGTTGCTCTTTGCATACTCACTGTGCCACCATCTATCACGTCCCTCGTGACACTCCTCTTCATCCTCCTGATCCCCCAATTCCCATAGTATTTCCACTTCTGCAGATGTGCCTTTCAAACCTAATATTTGATTCTTGAACTCCTCGACATCAACATATGTCGAGCAGTATGGCAGCAGGTATGGCAGAGCGAGTCTCAGTGTTTTCAATAAAGGAGCATTTCTGAGAAGCAAACCCAGCAAGACTACTTCCTTTTCACTCATTTCTGGCAAGATACCCAGATATGCATTCTTCAGGGTTGGAAAGATGAAGTCTGATGCACCCATCTCTGTTTGCGGCGCTGTCTGCTCCTGTCCGCTTAGCGATGTAATCCCCTGCCACACAAAAAGCGGCTTAGCATTTTGTATGGCCATCCTACAAAACATTAACTCAAAACAAAACACTAAAATATAGGATAGTATTACCATCATGTATGGTGTAACTCGAAGCTCTTCAAGATCGGTAAAAGTGCCGAAGAGGGTTGGGCGAAACAGGTCTGAGCGTGCAGACGAGCATCTTGTAAGGGAGAATTTCCTCAATGCTTCAACATTTCCGTGCCCTTGAATTGACTGTCCTTCAAGTGACCCAACTTTCTTTAAAAACACACACGAATTTAACCTCAATATTGATAGTGTCTTGCAATCCATTAGTTTGAGCTCAACCAAATGATAAGAATGTATCTCCAATTCAGCTAACATGGAACAATTCCTCATTTTCAGTTGTAACAATTGAGGACAGTCTGCTATCAAGGATTCCACGCGGCTGCAACCTACTAAAAGCAAGTAGTTGAGATTGGAAGCCTGTATTTTCATATGTGTCAACTCCTCACATTTTATGAGCAATAATTCGTGGAGAAGTGGACACAACTCTACAAGTCTCTGGAGCCTTTGGTCAGTCAAATTACCAACATCACATAAACAAAAAGTCCTCAGGAAGGAGAAATTTTCACCAGGAGTGGGGATTTCTGGAATAGCGAAGCCTATGAGTTCGATCTCTACGAGGGTGGTGCAAGAAAAAAAAGTAAATGGTAAAGGCATTCTCATGAGTCTGGTGTTATAAAATACTAAACTCATCTGTTTCACACCTTTTGTGCTGCATAGCGAAGGCACTGGTAAATGTCGATTGTCGTGGAGCGAGCCGTCTCTGGAAGACGAAGCCCAAAACTGTCGAGAGGGGCATCGTGCTGGATAAGAATGTGCTCCACTTTATCTTCAGAGGTCGAATAGAATATCCCAACAGAGGACATCGCCCCGCGCAGAGTAGCATTTGTCTGAAGAAATCGGGAGAGAATTCAAGTATTGGAAGTTTAGTCCAAAGGTATCGCCATTTTGAGGCGAGGATGGAGGAGCGTACGGCCTCTATTAAGGGAAGGCGAGAGAGGATGTTAGAGCACAATAAACTCTCTGGTAAGATGCTCAACCTGTCTCGGGTTGCCATTGCCCAAAACCTCCAATGTGCACGTCGGTAAACTAAAACGAAAGACGAGCAATTTTACACTACCATAGGTATACTCTTTTTATTTTATTTTGTAAAGCAGACGCACGGACAAGTGGGTTTCTATGCATTCCAGTAAACGAGAATACTGAAATTTCAACTAATCGTAGTACAACCTTTACACATTTGATTGTATCGCGAATAAAACATCGCGATTATTGATTTGTTTGATGTCTGGTCGACTCTACTTTTATTTTAGTCGTGGTGCATGAATTGTCTAAACAACAAGAAAATGAATTATCCAAACGATAAGACCCATCCTTCTAACCATGCTGTATCCACGCGAAATTATTATTCTTGAAATGTATTAAGACTAAGTACAACTTATTTGACTAGTAAAAATATTTATAGATGCTCTTGAAAGGCACATAGGCATGATTAGTATAGAATTTATGTTTTAAAAATATTTTGAAATGGTGTTTTTTTTTTAAAGAATTCAATTTTATTTTATTATATAAAATATTAAAGGAAGATTTGTGTAGTAGTTGTCAATATAATATTAAGGTATTGTAAAGTTTCTCAAGTAACCAAAATAGTTAAATATTATTCAAGTATTCATGGAAATAATGGTAGTTTTCACCACCATATATTTAACATGTCAAAAATGCTATATTACTTGAGCATTCAAGCTAATTTAATATGTTTTATACGAGTACTCATTAATTTCATGACATTCTCACTCATGTAAAATATAGTGAAGATGAAATAACAAAGGTCATCATGAGGATATACCACATTTAGTAGAAAAACTATCAAATCTATCCGGACTATTAAAGAAAAATAATAATTTGATTATCCATCAAGATGCCCAATAATTGTTTAGTTAATAATTAAGAAAGTATTAATGCATGAAAGTGTCGGTGGTCATGCATAGCTTAAACTTGATCTATATAATCCAAATTACATCTTAAATAATTTAGAACAACCATTTATTTCACATACCATTTTCTCAAATTATACTATAAATTCAATCTAATCTTATAAAACCCATTTCTCCTATGAAGGTTTTGCTTATATTAAAAAAATCCTCAAACTCAAGCTTAAATCACCTAATTGGCACAATACGAATTAAAGCATTAAACTAAATCCTCCAAAATCAATATTAAGCGATTTAAACCATCCATTTGTCCCAACATAAAGTTTCACGAAATAACAAGTCCCAGAAAAAAACAAAACATCTTGGCTTTGTTTCTCCATGTTTCTCCAAAATTACATTGTACCATTTTGTTATTTATGTATTTGCTCAAATTTTACCAAACCTTCAAATTTTCCATTTTGGGAAATGTAACAAAATATCTCAATCAACTTAGCCTAATCATTTCAATCTTCGTATGAGCAAGCATTTCAACGTACCTTGAAACCATATAATATTTGAAGCAATAATGTCAAAAGTATGCTCATCACTTTGAAATGACACAAAATTAAAATAGCTGGCTGTAGATCGGCACTATTCAAAGAATCATTACACAAATATGTTCTTAATCATCAACAAAAACAATAAAAACAACAAAATATTAAAAAATGCATCAATGTTGAAAGTCCTTATAACCCTACAAGAAAGATAAAAATCAAGTACGTGATGCTAATGTAAGAAAAAATGCTTCATCGTCGCCAAACAATACTCATTCTCACCTTATCTGCGCGCAGATTGGGAACATTGAAAGCCTTGTCTTTTCCTTACCCATGTAGTGCCCACTTCCCTTCGACACCTTTTTGTTATTGATTTCGATATTGTCGACTATACTTATGGATATTATTGTAGCTTTTGATTTAGCATGATGTTAGATGTTAGAGATAATGGACTATTGTTGATTTTGATTCATATATGATGTGTGTGGATTATTAGAGACATTTTATATTGATGTTGATATGTTGTTGACATGGTTATATATATATTTCAGACATGTGATATTTCATCATATTGAGTAGACCTAGACAATTGAACTAATTTTATGATCATATGGTTATTGATGAAATTGTAAATGATATCGTTACTTTCCTAGATGATGTTTTGATTCATATATAGATGATTGTGGAGTTATATTGTATATTTATTTTGGATGTTTTGATGTGGCCACGAGGCCGAAGGAGGTGTTATGTGTTTTGCAGGTAAACATGTCACAACAAAAATTGGGGGATTGGAGACCAACCACATTAGAATGCTAGATGAATTCAACAAGGGTCACCATGACAACATGTATTTTGTTATGTGTGTGTGTTTAAATTGTTGTTAGGGGGTCCCCATGGGGGAAATCACCTCAATTGTGACCAAGGGGTTATGTGTTATTCTTTCATTTATTTCCTTTATTTAATTTTAGTATGAGAATTATAGTGATGTTTTCCCCTTTTGTTAATCACTTGATTTATGTCTAGATTAGTAAATTAATTAAGAATGGGTCAAAAGAATTCATTTATTAGAATTGATGGCTCTTGGTTTATGTGTTGTAAGTTGAGTGTTTGTGACCTTAAGTGTTGTACACTCTACCCCTTCATGAAAATTTAGATTTGTCCTTAAGGAAAAATTTTGGAGGCTTGTGGGACAAGTTAAACTTGTCCCACACCTCTTAAATTACTATACCAACCCTACCTATGGGTTGGGGGTCAAAATTAGACCCCATTATGTGTTTTGGGAAGACAAATTGTAAGTTTTTATTGCACTTTCCTTCTTGAAATTAAAGTTTGTCCTTAGGGGGTGTGGGCTTGGATTGTGTGTAAGTAACTTGTCATTCCTCTCACCCACCAATTTATGGTGCATTGGGGTTGAGGTTTGACTTGTGAGGTGGAGTTGAGGATGAGTGATGTGGCATCCTACATGGAGCCACCTCACCCTCCTCTCTCCCTTTTCTATTTATTCAAGTTCTTTTTCTTGTTTGGGGTTACTTCATTTCTTTGTGCTCTTGCATTTTTGGGAGTTAGAGGATTTTGGAATGCTTGTGGATTTGTTGGAGCTTTTGGTGATTGTTTGGGCTTGAAGAAGCTTGGTGTGGGACTCTTGGATCAAGATCTACCATGGAAAGGTAGGAGATATACTCTTGTAAAATATTTTTCCTTTTATATTGTGTATATGTGCATTTTTTTTAGTGTTTTGGTATGCTTGTTGGTTGCTTGGGTAGATTGCTTAAGTGTGGTGTAGGAGGGGACTATGGGGATCTTACATGTGGGGAGGCATAAGAGTTTATTTCATGTTTTGGAGGGAGTTGGGTTGGGTGCCCCACCTTGGACAAGAAATTGCTTGCATTTCTTACTTGGTCTATTTTATGAGGGAGCCATAAGAGATTGTAGGGAGGCATAAGAGAATGTGGGAGGTATAAGAGGTACTTGAGGGAGGAATAAGAGTGTGTAGGGGTTTTGAGATGTTTATTGGAGGGTTTGTAGGTGGGCACCCATTTCCCATTGGGAGGCATAAGTGACCTCCCCATAGATCTTACTCCTTTGGCTTTTGCATGTTGAAGCCTTGTGTATTTTTTTCTTTCCTTCTTGTGATTGTAGTTGTATTGGTTGGATTTTGGTATGGTTTTTGAATCTTGTATTGTGATGTGGAAGCTTGTTTTGTTGCCATGAGTTGAATCCATTTTCATTGCAATGTGGTTGGGGCTCGGGGGCCAATGAGGAGGATGGCTTCTCCTCCTCATTGGAATTCTTGGTTGGGTGGAGAGTGTTGCCTCTCCCCCTTTTTGTTGTGATCAAATGAAGCATGGTGGATCTCTCTTGTTGGTGATGTGAAGCATGGAGCTTTGTTGGTGTCCTCAAGAAATATTTCCTTGTGAGAAAACCTTCTTGTTATTCCCACTTAGGGTGGAAGACTTGTAATATTGTATTCCTTTTAGCTTTCATTCTTGTAATTTTTTCCCACTTCAAGTGGAAGACATTGTATGAGTATTTGTGAAGAAAAAATTTTTTTTGATTATTGGATTTCAAATTTGAGTTGTATATTATAAGGAAAGGAAAGAATTGTGTTAGTAAAGCTAGTTGTTGAGATAGAAAAGAAGTTTTTAAAGAGGAAATATTTCATTCCATTGAAGTTGATTTATTCCCACAAAAATATGTTGTTCTTGTTCAAAAAAAAAAACTATTGGAAAGTTAGTAGCTCTCATCTTATGATTTATTGAAAAACTTGGTTATAATTGTTGGTGTGAATGGTTGGAAATTAGTAGTTTGAAAAGAAAAAGGATGGTTACTTCTTTGTATTCCATGAAATTTATAAAGTTGTGAAAAGTTACATTTTTTTATTCTCTTATAGTAGTTGAAAGAAAGTTAAATTTTATCCAAGTGGATGGAAGAGCTTAAATGTTAAATTGTCTTTCATTGGTCAATCAAATAGTTAAATTCCTAAATCTAGTGGAGAGAAGAAACTACCCATTTACAACTTAGGCTTTAGCCTCTTGGATTATGTAAAATTAATATTAAGATATTGTAACTTTTCTTATAAACCCATTATAATCTTGATATAGTAATAAGTAAAATTTGAGTTGCTATTCTTCTCATGCCTCTTATTCAAAAACAAAACTACCCAACTTTTATAAAGACATTTTAAATTTAGAACTAAAACTTGATGACCCTAATAACTATATAAATCTTACTACTTTGATAATAATGTTAAAACTAATGTATTGTAACATTAAAGTGCCAATAATATCCATTATTTTTACTAGTTTTTATATTACTAATTACCTAAGCATTATTATTATATATATTACTAATGTTATAATATTATTACTAAGATATATATATATATATATATATATATATATATATATATATATATATATATATATATATATATATATAAAGTATATATTTGCATTAGATAAAAGTAGGAATTTAAAAGTTGTTTGAATTAATTTTAAACCCTTTTTGGCTACGGCCACTTTGTGGTAAGTAAATGGATGTGGGGTGGGGAGGGTCGGTGACCCCAACCCCACCCCATTTAATACTAAATAGGGTGGGGTTGGCATCACCGACCCTCCCCCCCCCCAAAAATTTAACCCCCCCTGCATATTCACAAAACCTACACATTTTATTTTATTATTTCCATGGCCATGTGCTTGGAACCCACGACCTCCACCCACACACACACACATTTTATTTTATTAAACACACAGGTTCACCACATTATGGAAATAAATAAAAACATAATATATACACACAACACACATTTTCTCAAGAATGGCAAAAAAAAAAATGAATCCAAATCTTAACCTTATAAAAATGGGCAAGGACCCACAAGCCCATTTGGGCAAACCAAGAAAACTAAGCTAAATAAAATATACAAATGCATTGAAACCCTAGGAGAGGGTGTAAACAAAATAAGTAAATAAATGAAACTTGTAAGCCTCTTCCAAGAGCTTGAAATGGCCTCTAATGGTTTCTCTTCCTCCTCCAATAACCTACAAAACAAAAGAGAAACAATGAGCCAAATGAAAAGAGAAAGAAGCCTTCATAAGCATGTTTTAGGGTTAGTTGCCCTTTTTCCTCATCAAGGGTCCTAATTGAATCCATCCAAGGGATGAGATTCATCCCTACAAAAAGTAGGTGGAGAGTGGGTGAGTGGAAATTACCTTTTAATTTAAATGTTTTAATTTCAAAAATATGGGTTGACTTTTTAAGGGGTTACTTATGGGGTAAGGAAGTGTTTATTATCTTAACCCAATATTAAAGGAGGGACCTTGCTAGTTGTTTCAACATTGTAGAAATTAAATAACCTTGGTATTTAATTACATTGGCCCTTTTTACCCTTGACATCCCTTGGGGAATATTTAACTATAGTAGGATTTAAATTGGTTATTAAATTAACACTTAGGGTGATTAAACATGCTTAGTCAAATCAAATGTATTAAAAATATAATGGAGATTTTAAATATTGTGTTATCTTAGGAAATTATTTATTAAAAATTATTACCTAAGAAACATTAATGTGGCAACTATTGTTGTTTTCAAAATCTTTTGTGGGCACGCTTTTCAAAAAAATATTCCATAATTTTTCTAGTTAACCCTAGGTTGTTCTTGGGTCTCATGCGGGTGTTCTGACCCACTTATATGTCTTCCCATCTTTCCTTTGCACTACAGCGTTATGAATTTGAATGGTTTTATTTTGAAAATAAAATTAAAAATATTTGATGGTGACAATGACAATGAAGATTGGAGTTATAAAGATAATTGACTTTAGGAAGGCCTATCGGCTAAAAAGTACACTCTTTTCTATTTTATTCTTTTTTATTTTGTTCAAAGAGGGTAATTAGGTTGTTAGGCATGCATAGTATTGGAAGAAAGGTGGCCAACTCTAACACATGACAAGGAATTGACAATTTTAATGGTGTTTTGAGTTGATTTACAACTTCATAACATATGTTGATAAAAAAATTCTTTGATATGTCCATGATAGAAGCTGATAGAGCCGAATGCATGGCTCACCAACACTACAAGACAAAGGGTTTGTATCCACAATTTTCACAATTTATTTGTGAATAAAATGTTTAAAATTGTGAATCCGATTTTGTGGAATCCACCCACAATTTTTTGTGGAAACAAAATAATGTGACAAAAAGTGTGGAAATTTCTACAATTCTAATAATTGTGAATCTACAACAATATTCAAATTGTAGAAATTTCCACAAGCTTTGTCACATTTTTTGTTTCCACAATAAAATTGTAGGTGGAATCCACAATTTTGATTCACAATTTTAAACATTCTATTCACAATAAAATTGTGAATGTGTAATTCTTTTTTTGTGACAAGTGTCACAATTTTAATATTAAACTACACATACATAATTGTATAAAGAATGTTATAATATATTATTTTTATATTAAATAAATTATAATTATAAATTAAATTTTACATTTATACGTATATTTTTAAGAACATATAATTGTAAATATTTTTTCTCAAAATTATTATAATTTAGTAAAATTAATAATAATTTATTAAATGTAATAAATTTTCAAATTCAATATTTTCAATAATATATACATTTATGAATAATTTAATGCACAAATACTAATAAATTTTGAAAAAGAAAATTGGGATCACCAATAATAATATTACTTAAAATTATAATATAGCTAACCCATATGTAATAAGTCCTTCCATGCTTAATGGACCATTGTGAATTTGGAGAACTAGATTTAGGAAGATGTATGAAGCTATTGCTCTTTATCATAAACATTATTGTCCATTTAGTGACATCCCTTTTTATTTAAAATTTATCTATTAAAATAAGAACAATTGGTATAGTAATGTCACTATTTGAGTATATTTCAAAAAGAGAGGAAAAATGGAAATATAATTATGAATATACTCATGTAATACATTTGCGTATGCATCAATTGAATTTCATAAAATTTGAAATCTACATTTCATGTTTTGTGTTCCTAAATCTCATGTAGACAAACACCCCAAAATACCTATAATAAAATTACTTAATAACAAATAACTTAGTATTTTCCCATCTGCTACAACATGAAAGCTACAATTCATATAAACTTGTGTAATATTATATACACCTATGTACAAATAAATGGAGAAGACAAGATAATAGCTTTTTTCCCCCATATACCATACATTGCTTGTGCCTTTTGGGATATCATTTCTTGAATGAAGACTGAGAAAAATAACATTCAAGGTAATTATTATAAAAAGAAGTCATAGAGTACTATGTCAATACAATACATTCCTCATTAGATAGTGGTTGGTAATCTTATTTTCTACAAATACATCATTAATAATTATTGATATAAATTATTTAAATATAATAATAATCCATTGCTGCATTATGAACATCTCTTAAAGAGGGTTCCAATTAAGTCTTTAAATCTGGGTTTAATTTGTAACATGCCAATAAGAAAAAAATTGATGCTAAAAATATTTAGCAAAAAAAGAAAAAGAAAAATCAGAATTCAAAAAAGGTTTTGATGTCTGACCAAAACATACAATAATTATTCATCTATGGTATGCACATCTCTTACAGAGGGAACCATTAAATTTTCAAATCTTAATTTAGTTTGTTACCTACAAATAAGAAAAATTTTGGAATCCAAAACTTATCAGTAAAAAATAAAAATAAAAATCAGCATTGAAAAAGAGTAATCCTCCAAACATGTATGCAACATACAATAATAATTCATCTCTCCATGATGCACATATGGTAAAGAGGATACCAATTAAATCTTCAAATCATGGTTTAGTTTCTAACCTGTGGTGCAAGTAAGAAAAATTGAGAATCAGAACATTTATGAATAAATATAAAATAAAAAATCAGCACTCAAAAAGTCTCACCCAAAAATGTAAGCAACAATCGAATAATGGTAACTACATCCCAAAGGCCTTATTTGATTTCATTGCACCATCTATGCCATTAAACTTGCCAGCATAGTTTAAAATTTCAAGTTAACCTACATTAAACTTGCAGCAAAATCCGTTAATTAGCCTTGAATTATTTATTGAGAAGTATCCATAAATAGAAACAATCCATTCATGTTAGCTTATAAAGTAATCCCTGAATTAAAGGCATGATTTCATTCCTAAATTAAAGGCGTGGTTAACTTAAAAATGTATGCTCATTGCAAGTGGGCAGCCTGAGATCTGTAGAAGATGTTTCGCTAGATGCCACATGATCAACAAACATCACAATGGTTGAAACGGTGAGCTCGGGGATAAAATGCATGCTAAAATTGATTCTATTGGCTGTTATGAAGCCCATACATGGTTTTTGATCTTAGGCCTACTCCCCTAATTTTTCTTATTTCACCTCTACTCACTTGTTGACTAGTGGTTGACCAAGAAATGGGTAGGTGGGCTTCATTTCTTGGTCAAATGGGATTTTTCCCTCGCATTCGACCTCTCAAAAGTCACAATTCTTGTAAGTATGGTAGGGTTATGTGTTTCTAAAAAGTTGGATGGTGTTTGACTTATTAGCTCATTAACATTTCTCACACCTTTGTGAGAGGTCAACTTGAAACTTGGTTTCTCATATTGCAGGGATTGGTTTGAGGGGCCTAACTATGGAAAAAATGAAGTGTAGTGCTACATCAAATAAAAAATAAAACATAAATAAATAAATAAATAATAAAAAAGAAAGGGATTTGGTAGTAATGGTAGAAATTAAGGGGTAGTTGGAAGTTTTATGGCGTGCACCTTTGGTCGAGCATGGTGTCCCTTCAAACCTGCCACTTTTTATGTGTAATAATACAAACACTTTAATTGAGATTCAAAGGCATTAATTCACCTTTGAAAACCCAAGGAAAAGTTACAATTTTACTTGAAGTGACTAGATACTTGGAGCATTTGACCAAATAAAAGGATGAGGCTGACTTCTTTTAGAATATGTTGAGGTTGGTTTCGTCTTTCAAAGGATTCATATTTAGGTTAGAAGTTGGAATTGGTGAGAGTCATCTCTATTTGTTTTGAGATTTTAAAATGTAGAGATATACTCTACCTAATTCAAAAGTCAAAAAGTAGTGATGGCCATTATGTAGGAGGAAGGTAGGAGAGAAGAATGTGGAGTGAAGTACTCTACACACATTGATTTTATTATGAAGAAGTACGTACATTATATAGGAGAAATAATCAACTACATTCCCCTAAACTTAAGGAGGAAGATTTGGAAGAAGGTGAGAGAATAAAGGGATAAAACAGAACAAACACTCCTAAAATATGAACTATGCATCATATGTGAACATTCCCCCCTTATTACATTATTCTTGCAAATATGACCCCTGAAAAGTTCAAATTTCACTTTCTAAGAGATTTAGTGAGAATGTTAGAAACTTGTGCTTACGTAGGATAGTATTGGAGCTAAATTTGATAGTTCAAGACGTTCTCTCGAATGAAATGGCAGAAAATTTCAATATGCTTTGTTTTTCATAAAAGACTGGATTCTGAACGAGCTTCATCACACTTTTATTGTCGCAATAGAGAATAGGTGATTATTTTTCAGAATTCCCTGAGTCATCCAAAATACGATGTAACCATACCACTTCGCACACAACTCCTCGTGTGGCATGATTTTGTTCCTTTGTGGATGATATAGAAACAACACTATGCTTTTTGCTTATCCACGAGATAGGTCCATATCCGAGATGAAATATGTATCATGTAGTTGACTTCCTGTCATCAACAAATCTGGCATGGTCCAAGTCGACGTATCCCTGTAAGAAGAATTGATCATTCTTCTTATATTCCAGACCATAATCAGTTGTTCCTCAGACATATCTCAAAACATGCTTTGTTGCATTCAGTGACATTTCTTTGGCTCCTGCATGAACCTGGAAAGATAGATGACAACATAGTAGAGATCTGAGTCAGTATATGTCAAATAGATGAGTCCTCCAACAAATTTCTGTAGAGAGTAGCATCTACTTGAGGTGAGTCCTGGAATCTTGAAAGTTGCAAGCCTTTTTCCATGGGAGTGGATATAGGTTTATAGTCGGACATTCATGTACTTTTCCAGGAGTGTCTTGGTGTACTTTTTTTGGGAGACAAAAATGTGATGCTCCTTTTGCCATATCTCCAAGCCAAGACAATAATGTAGTAGCCCCAAATCTATCATGTTGAAGGTTCTTTTGAGATCATTCTTTACAATATCAACTTGATCTTCTGAACTTCCAATGATCACAAGATCATCTACATACACAACAAGAATGACAATTTCTTTGCCTACCTTCTTTATATACAAATTGGAATCTGAGGGGCTACGAGTGAACCCATGCTACAAAAGGTGATCGTTGATCTTGATATACCATGCCACGGGAGCTTTTTTTTCATCTGTAATGTGATTTGATGAGACGCCATACCTTCTTAGGCTACTCTTCATCAACAAATCCTTCAGGTTGGGTCATGTATACTTCTTCTTTTATATCACTGTTTAGGAAAGCACTCTTGACATCCATCTGCTGAAGTCTCCATCCTTTCTATGTTGCAAGTGTGTAAACTAATCGATGGTCTTCATCTTTGCAGTGGGTGCAAAGGTTTCTTCATAGTCGATGCCCTCTTTCTGAGCATATCCTTTTGCTACAAGTCATGCTTTATGTTTGTCGATGGATCCATCTACCTTATATTTTGTCTTGAAAACCCATTTGCAGCCTATGGGTTTCTTTCCTGTAGGTAGATCAACAAGTTCCCATGTCTCGATTTTTCATGAGTGAGTCATATTCTGTATCCATGGCTTCCTTCCACTGAGGTTGACTGAGTGCTTCACGAACATTATCTAGCTTGGAGCTATTCATCAGTGAACTCATGAGTGTAAATTTTACCTCATTTCTTGTTTGACTCCTTGTTTTGACTCGAATGATGTATCTGGGAGTTGTTGCAAATGTGAGTCCTTGATAGTGCTTTGTACCCACTTCGGATGAGAACTTGGCTAATTTTGAGAAGAATTGTGTCGTTGCCATGTGGATTGATGTGGATTCACATTCTCCAGTTCTCTAAGGTCAACAAATAGCTCTCCTGGCAACATTTCTTTTCTCTGAGTAGTCTCCTCTGGCTCATCATCTGATTTGGATACTAATCGGTGAGATGTGGTTGGAAGTGGTTCTTCTGTTGATACTATTGAGTCAAAGGATGACTCGTCACAAACCACGTCCCGACTCTCGTATATTTTCTTTGTCTTAGGATCCATGAGACGATACGCCTTCGAGGTAGTATTATAGCCAAGAAGGATACACGGGAGTGTTTTTGGCTCTACCTTCTTTCTCTTCTAAGATGGGACATGCATGTATGTTTGCTGACCAAATACTCACAAATGAGAAATTGATGACTTTCTACCACTCCATACCTCTTCTAGCATTTTGTTCTATAGAATCTTTGTCGGTGCCCTGTTGAGAAGATATACATCCATTTGTACTGCTTCATCCCAATAGCATTCTTCTAGCTTTGTAGTTGATAGCATACAGTGAGCCATCTCCATCATTGTGTGATTGAGATGAACAACAATGCCATTTTGTTGGGGCATGTAGGGAGCAGTCAGGTGCTGCTTAATGTCGTGTTGGTTCAGGAAGGCCAAGAAATTCTTTGATGTAAATCCCCCTCGATCTAAGTGAAGTAGAAGAAGTGGTTGTCCAGTCTCTTTCACAACATGATGATAGAAGTTCTGGAAATGTTGAAGAGACTCACTTTTCTTCTTTAGGAAATATACCAACATTTTGTGAGAGTGGTCATCCACGAACAATTGGAAGTACTTGTATCCTGAAAAAAAAGTAGGAAATGGGCCATTCAGAGTGGTATGAACTACCTCCAAACACTTCTTGGCATGGAAGGTGCTCACTTGAAACAAATCTTTGTGTTGTTTTCTTGCAAGACAACTAGGGTAAATAGGTAAGGAACTGGACAATTTTGGTAGTCCATGGACCATTGCTTTTGAACTCATTTGGTGTAATGAACTGACCGACAAGTGTCCATATCTAAAATGTCATAGGGTAGTTGATTCTATTGTAGAAGCAGATAAAGCTACTGCAGAAGATGAAATAATATCTAAAGCAAATAACTTGTCTTTTACAAATGCTTTAGCAAGAACCGTACCTTTTTGGGAGATTAAGCATGATTTAATGCCATTTAAAAAAAGGAATTCTACCTTAAGGTGATGATTCAAGAGCTGCATAACTGACAAGAGGTTGCTAGTCAATCCAGGAACATATAGTACCTTTGTAAGTGTACATTTTCGTGGTCCCAGAGGAATGGTGACATTCCCTATTCCTTCTGCAATGTACTCTTTATCATCCGCTATCCGAACTCGATCTCCAGTTGGTTCTTTGTGTAGTGAATTGAACAACTTCTTCTCACCTAACATATGCTTTGCTTGCAGAGTCTATCAACCAGACTTTCTTCGTGGGTGAGAAGTTTGAGAGACGAGTACAAGTTCTTACCACAATGATGGATGTTGATGTTTTTTTTTTCCCACAGGCCAAAGGACTATTTGCTGCTCTGATACCAAAATGTAGGAGGCAGATAGGAGAGAAGAATGTGGAGTGAAGTACTCTACACACATTGATTTTATTATGAAGAAGCATTTACATTATATAGGAGAAATAACCAACTACATTCCCCTAAACTGAAGGAGGAAGATTTGGAAGAAGGTGAGAGAATAATGGAATACACCAAGGAAGAGATAATAAAGGGATAAAACAGAACAAACACTCCTAAAATATGAACTATGCAATGTATGCTAACACACGATGCCCAAATCGTGAGCACAAAGCGATTGAAAATGCCTAGGAGGTTCTTATCCTCCTCAAGAAATCTGATCACGATAATCCTTCAATGTTCAAAAATCCTCCTAATTTATTCAAAATTCGGTTCTATGGTTCTTGTTATCCCAATGTCTTATGCCAAGGTTCCTCCATTCATGAATATTTTGGAAAAGTTAGAAATGTTGACATTAGGAAATGTTGATCTTTCTCAAAGAGTTTCTCTAGGAGAATTTGAGAGATGGAGGAAATCCACTTCTTCCACAACTAGACATGCTTAATTAGGGATAGAGGGAATCTCAACCTTGTGTGTAAATTGATGGCAAAGAACAGTTCCATGGGGTCTCATGTCACAACCTGGAGGGTCATGGTATTGAGTTGGAAAATACTACAATGAATATTGTCCTGGATTATGGTCTCTAGACCCATTTAAAGACAAGGAATCAAGGATTTCCAAAGAGCTTGAAGAAGAAATAAGGAAATTTAGCAGAGTCAAACTTTCGGGACATGACGACAAAAGTGGAAAGAGGAAGGACGGTTTGAGGAGACGAGGAAATAGAGATGAAAGCCGGAATGATTATGGCCTCCGCGTGAGTTATGTAGTGCCGCCATTCGTTAGAGCCGCCACTTCGACACTAAAATGTACTACAAAGTCAGATGGTGGGAGAGACCTGCAACTGCCAGGACTACACAAAAATGGAAAGGCTCCATCCAAAAAAATAGAATGGAAAACTAGACAACGATATACAGTACATAATTTCACATCTCATTCAATAGGAAGCGAATACAAGTCGTTTAGCGATATGGTTGTCTGTGAAGATTCAGAAAAAGGCAAAGAGAGCTACAGAAGTGGCAGAAGAACAGGTAGCAGCAAGGTCAATCTTTCTACAATCTGAGAGAAGCAAAAGTGATAATCTGAATTTGCAGGCAACAAGAACTGGGTCGGTTAGGCATGGTACTTCTGACATGAGCGATAATGAAGTTTGTGGAGTCAAAGTTTTGCCAGTTTGCAAAACATTCACATCTACCACAATCACAGCTTGTGAATGCCCACATAGATGACTGCCTTGCCCAAGCATCTGACATTCAGATAAAGCAAGGTAAAATGCATAGACAGAAATCAAGGATGCAGAATAAGCGGTCAATAGTGGATATCTGTGCAGCTGCACCACCAGTTAAAGCTTCTTTCGATTGTCTAGAAAATTTGGCAATGGCTGAATCAACCCCTTAAGCCACAGCAAATCGCAAGCTAAATAAACCCAAGGCACCGACAGAGAAATTATGTTTAGAAAATGTGATTTGTGATAGATTATTAAAGTTCAATTGCAAGCGGAAGGAAACAAATGGGAAAGATGGAAAAAGAAATGTCAAGTCGGTAAATCGAAAACAAAATGATAGTGGTTTGGTATAACATCTTGTGTTTCAAATGCGATTGAGAAAATATGGGAAATTATTGCATTATGGAGGATTAAATAAGATGTATGAGATGGGCTTAGTGAAAAAGGTTTTAGCATCTCTCTAGCAACTACCACTACTAGATGGACGCCAAAACCACTTATTTCTATTGTCGATCAATTCTAGACATGTTTCATCTCACCTTGTCCTTCATAATTCTCGTACTTTAGTTTTTTCCATTTGCAGAGTAATAAATTTAAAAACCTTTGGTTTATCATACATTTGACTATTTTATATAAACTTGTTTTGGCAAAATGGTAAAATGTCATCTAGTACTTATGTAACCCGAATAACACTTGGTAGTCAAGCACAAACTTAAACCCTCCTTCAGACATGATTTGGAAAACTTCGTAACCATATTAGATAGTTGTGACACCCTTTTATTGACAAGCTGAGTTTGTTCCCTCATAAACCCACCAACTATTCCATTGTAAAAGCTAGTAAATCATGATATTCATAGACCTACAAAGAAACCTTCGAAACCCAAAAAGGGGATGTAAAGTCTCGTTTGTGTTCCTTGTTATGAGGAGAGTTGCCTCAAGCTTTAAGTTCAACCCCAATCGACTGTTTATACTCTCTTTGTTGCTCCTCTAGGAGCCCTGTTACCCCATTTTCACTTTTAGGAAGTTGTTAAAATTGAAAAGTTGGGTTTCGTATCGGCTCGCCGTTTGAACCTGGAAACAAAATGCTTATCCGCCTTCACAAACCTCTAGTATTTTTACTAGACAATTTCCTAGAACCTTCAGTTTAGGGAAAAAAACTCTTCTTGATAGTTTGGAAAAGGCATTTTATAGGCCTCGGTCATAGTTTGACTAGGTCAAACTGGACCAATTATGACCAATGGCTCTAGAAAACATGTCGCCATTTGAAAACCGTTTGTTAGTTCTCAGTTCCGTTAACTCTAGTGAATTCTCCATATATAGGGAAACTTGTAGGAAGTTTCTCGTTGTGCATTTTTCCATCGAATGTCAATTTTGGATGTGGTTTTTTTATCCCTCGAGCTAACTTTTGATCATTTACAACTAGGTCAATTATGATCAATGGCCTCAAAAAACTAGCCACCAACCGTAAACCATTCGCCGGTTTTGAATTCCATCAATTCCTGGGAATTCTTACTATATAGGAGGACACATAGAAACTTACCCATGGTATGTTTGCTCATTGGAAGACAACATTTGAAAGTGGTTTCTTAGCCTCCGAGCCTAAATTGAACATTTTTGCAACTAACAGGAAAACATAAAAAAGAAAGTTGTAAGATCCTCATCAAAGTTAACAAACTCCTGTGGAAACTTGTTGACACTTGTAACAAACTGTTTGAAATTCTATCAAGTGACTTGTTGTGTGAAATCAAACTTATGGAAAATAGGGTTCTCTCTCTCTCTCTCTCTCTAGTTAAGAAATGAAGTGAAATGGAATGGAATAAATATGTGTCTCTAACCCTCTCCTTAGAATGCAAATTATTAGTATGTAAATTTGAAACTAAAAATGTTAATTATGCTAGATCTAGGTGGATGTCATGCCAATGATTTATCATTGATTTCATGCTCACATGGTTTTGTAGGATGTAAGTAAGATGGCGAAGCGGCGTGGGTGTGATTCATTGTATATTGTTAGAGTTTATGTATGTTAATGGAAATAAATTTTTATGTATTGTATGTTATAGTAAAGTTATTTATTGAAATTTGGCAATATGAATGAGATGCTAGTTTTAGGGGTGCTTTGGGAAACATGCATTTAACTATAGGTGTACTTTTGATTCAAATTGGCATATGGTAAAAGGGGTTGGATATATATGTTAAGTAAAATTTTAGAGGATAGTTCTACATTTTGCAAAGTATTGAAAGGTTTATTAGTGAAATTTTGTAACATTTTTAAGGTGCTAGTGTTTAAGGGAAATGTTCATCTATATATGGGTGTTATTTTGATTCCAAAATTTGTACTGTAAAAAGTTGGATAAATGTGTTATACGAAATTGAAATTAATAGCCTATAGTGTAATTCAATGTGCAATTGATGGTTAAATAATTGGTGTGTTGTGTTTCTTACCTTGAAATGTAATAAAGAGATATAAACAAAACAGTCAACCCTAGTATAAAATTCACGTATTTAAATACTCTTCATGTGTGATTTCTCTTAGTATAGAAAACTAAAACCTGAGGAAGAACTAAAATCCTTACGCTTGATAACACCCTCTAGATTAAATAAATAATATCACAAGTTTTAGTTTATCGTCATAGCTTGTATGTTTAGTGACATCATCACAAACCCAATGGTTAGGAATGACATGGTCAAACATTATCTAGAGTATGTGGTACCCTTCTAGGATTGGTAATTGTGTGTGTAGCAAGGAGAATGTTTATTTTTTTCTTAAGGTAGAATGCTATGGAAAACCAACATTAAGCATAGTGTAAAATCCTCTTGGACCAACATACTTGTTGAGTGGCGAAGATCGCCAACTAACCTTGGAAGTCACCTTTAAGAGTTGGGATCAGAAAATAACTCAATACCCAACCCCATTTATCATTTGGGTTTTATGGTGCAATACTAAGAGTTATTTGTGAAACTTAACAAAATTTTAGTGTATGATTAGTTTGTGGGAATGTAACCATAATTGGTGTGCTAGGAGAAAATAAAATTTTAGATCGTTCATATAATGTGTTTAAACCATCTTGTGGCGAGGGAATAAATCCACAACGTGTGATCCCTAATGTGAACCGTAGTCCTTTAAATGAAGGATTATTCCCCTTGTTCCCCAATTTTCCTAGTGTGTAATGGATGTACGTTGTGAAACTAGGTGATCTTGTTTTGGGACAATTCCCTAGGACGAGAACTAGTGGGCTCACGAGCATGCAAATGTCCTTATTATCAAATGGGTTACTCAACAAAATTCAAAACACTAATTAAATCAAATTAAGTGAAATCATTTTAAGATGAATGTAAATGATTCAAATAGGTCCTATATTTTAGATACCTACACATGAGAATACTAAGTGTGAATACCCTTTAACCCCTCTCAAACAATAGTGTCGGCTTGACAAGAAGTGTCGAATGTACCTAGAGTTACAAGATGATTTTGGAGATAAGGGTGTTCAATCACTCTAGTTATGACCTTAGTAAGGTGGGTAAAATTTATAATTGAATATCTCTTGATATCATGCATCTAATACTTATTTCCTTGATAGCTAAGAAATTTAGTGAAGTAGATGAGATACATGGTTAGTTGTCATAACGTAAAAAAATAGACTAACCTTAGAACTTAAATGCTAATATGAAAAGAACGTGAAATCTATCTACTCTTAAATCAATAAACTTCCTTTGCTTCATGAGAACCTCCCTTGTTGCAACTAAGATAAATGGAAAATCCAATCGAACATGCAACTTAGAAAATGAATCCTTGGAACAAATACTAAAAGGATCATGTATGTACATATGTTCATACCAATAACTAGGTTACAACATTCTGGTGTGATGAGGGAAATAAGAAAAATTAGATGGGATTACTACAAGTGAAATGTTAAATAAAGTAAAGATAATGTAGTCTAATTATAAAATAATTGATAAGTGATTTCAAGAAAATAAGGTCAATATCGAAATATGAATGTAATAAATATGTAAACCAGGAAAATTTTGTCATGGATGGTGCCTATACGGGAGTCATAATGTAGTTGAATCATTGTGTTGTGTCTTGTCATTTGGGAAAAGGTGGCCTTGATGTGCATCATGTATTATTCATGTTATCTATATGGGATAAGGGTTGTGCAAGAATCTCATGTGTTATGTGTTGTCCTAAGAGATACCTTGCGTTGTCATGTGGTGTCATGTAAATAACAATGTAAGTCAAAAAAATAAAATAAAATTTGTTCCGATATGTGGGGAGAAAAGAAAGGAGAGGAAATAGAGATATTATATCTCTTATTTATTCATATTAAAAATAGAAGCACAAGACATATTATATAGCCGAGAGGCTTAACAATATTCCCCATAATAGTTGGAGGGGGTTACAACTTATCCGAGAAGAATGTGATATCATCTAATCTAAATAATCTAATTATATAGAAGATATGCTATGTAGTATTATGCCAACATTCCCCCCCTTATTACATTATTCTTGTAAATGTGACCCCTGAAAAGTTTAAATTTCACTTTTCCAAGAGATTTTGTGAGAATGTCGTGCAACTTGTATACGTAGGACAATCGAAGCTAAATGTGATGGTCCAAGACGTGCTCTCGAATGAAATGACAATCAATCTCAATATGCTTTGTGCATTCATGAAAAACTAGATTTTACGAGCTTCAACACACTTTGATTGTCGTAATAGAGAATAGGTGACTATTTTTAGGAATTCCCAGGTCATCCAAAATGTGACGTAACCATATCGCTTCACACACATCTCCTCGTGCGGCACGATATTTTGCCTCTGTGGATGAGATAGAAACAATATTCTTCTTCTTGCTTATCCACGAGATAGGTCCAGATCCAAGATGAAAAATGTATCTTGTGGTTGACTTCCTGTCATCAATAGATCTGGCGTGGTTCGAGTCGACGTATCCCTGTAAGAAGAATTGATCATTCTTCTTATATTCTAGACCATAATCAATTGTTCCTTGAACATATCTCAAAACATGATTTTCTACAGTCTAATGAAATTTCTTCAGCTCTTGCATGAACCTGGAAAGATAGTTGACAATCTAGTCTAGTATATGTCAAATACATGATCCCTCCAACAAAATGCCTATAGATAGTAGCATCTACTTGAGATGAGTCCTGGAATCTTGAAAGTTTCAAGCAT
Organism: Taxus wallichiana var. yunnanensis; assembly: GCA_018340775.1. NCBI lineage: Eukaryota > Viridiplantae > Streptophyta > Pinopsida > Cupressales > Taxaceae > Taxus > Taxus wallichiana. The sequence continues at coordinate 92,396,057 of CM031241.1, read as the reverse complement.
TTCTCCATGGGAGTGGATATAGGTTTATAGTATGACATTCTGTATTTTTTGAGGAGTGTCTTAGCATAATTTATCTAGGAGACGAAAATGTGATGCTCCTTTTGCCATATCTCCAAGCCAAGACAATAATGTAGTAGCCCCAAATATGTCATGTCGAAGGTTCTTTTGAGATCATTTATAACAATATCAACCCGATCTTCTGAATTACCAGTGATCAAAAGATCATCCACATACACAACAAGAATGAAATTTTTTTCCTACCTTATTTATATACAAATTGGAATCTGAGGGACTATGAGTGAACCCATGCTATAAAAGGTGATCATTGATCTTGATATACCATGCCCTTGGAGCTTGTTTCATTCCATACAATGATTTGATGAGATGACATACCTTCTTAGGATGTTCTTCATCAAAAAATCCTTCAGTTGGGTCATGTACACTTCTTCTTTCAGATCACCATTTAGGAAAGAACTCTTGATGTCCATCTGTTGAAGTCTCCATCCTTTCTATGTTGCCAGTGCAAACAAATCTGATGGTATTGATCTTCATAGTGGGTACAAAGGTTTCTTCATAGTCGATGCCCTTTTACTAAGAATATCCTTTTCCTACAAGTCATTCTTTGTGTTTGTGAATGGATCCATCTTCCTTATATTTTGTCTTGAAAACCCATTTGCAGCCCATAGGTTTCTTTCATGTAGGTAGATCGACAAGTTCCCATGTCCGATTTTTCTTGAGTGAGTAAATTTCTCTATCCATGGCTTCCTTCCATTGAGGTTGACTAAGTGCTTCACGAACATTATCAGTCTCAGATCTATCAATTAGTGAACTCATGAGGGAAACGTTTACCTCATTTCTTATTTGACTCCTTGTTTTGACTCGGATGATGTATCTAGGAGTTGTTGCAAATGTGAGTCCTTGATGGTGCTTTGTACCCACTTCAGACGAGAAATTGGTTGCTTTTGAGAAGAACTGTGTTGTTTCCATGTGGATTGATTTGGAGTCACATTCTCCAGTTCTCCAAGGTCAACAAATAGCTCTCTTGGCAGCACATCTCTTCTTTGAGTAGTCTCCTCTGGATGATCATCTAATTCAGAGACTAGTCGGTGAGAGGTGGTTGGTAATGGTTCTATAATTGTCACTATTGAGTCAAAGGATGACTCGTCACAAACCACGTCTCGAATCTCATATATTTTCTTTGTGTATAGCCAAGTAGGATGCATGAGAGCATCTTTGGATCAAACTTCTTTCTCTTCTGAGCTGGGACATGCATGTATGTTGTGCAACCAAATACTCGTAAATGATAAATTGATGGATTTCTACCACTCCATACCTCTTATGGCATTTTATTTTGTAGAATATTTGTTGGTGCCTTGTTGAGAAGATATACAACTATCTATATTGCTTCAGCCCAATAGCGTTCCTCTAGCTTTGTTGTTGTTAGCATGTAGTGAGCCATCTCCATCATTGTGCGATTGCGACGCTCAACAATTTTGTTTTTTATGGGGTGTGTAGGGAGCAGTTAGGTTCTTCTTAACACCTTATTGGTTTAGGAAGGCCAAGAACTTCTTTGATGTGAATTCCCCCTCGATCTGAGTGAAGTAGAAGAAGTGGTTGTCCGATCTCTTTCACAACATGATGATAGAAATTTTGGAAATGTTGAAGAGCCTCAGTTTTCTTCTTAGGAAAAAAACCCACATCTTGCAAGAGTGGTCATCCACGAATAGTTAGAAGTACTTGTATCTTGAAAATGAAGTAGGCAGCAGGCCATTCAGATCGATGTGAATTACCTCTAGATGCTTCTTAGCATGGAAGGTGCTCACGGAAATGGATCCCTATGTTGTTTTCTTGCAAGATAGCTAGGGAAAATAGGAAAGGAACTGGACAATTTGGGTAGTCCATGGACCATTTATTTTGAACTCATCTGATGCAATGAACTAACCGAAAAGTGATCATATCTAAAATTTTAGAGGGTGTAGATTCTATTGTTGAGGTAGATAAAGCTACTGCAGAAGATGAAATAGTATCTAAAGCAAATAACTTATCTTTTATAAATGCTCTAGCAATAACCATACCTTGTCTGGAGATTAAGCATGATTTAATGCCATTTTGGACAAGAAATTCTACCTTTAGGTGATGATTCAGGAGCTGAGTTACTGATAAGAGATTGTTGGTCAAGCCAGGAACATATAGTACCTTTGTAAGTGTACATTTTTGTGATCCCAAGAGGAATGGTGACATTTCTATTCCTTCTACAATGTACTCTTTGTCATCTACTATCCGAACCCGATCTCCAGTGGGTTGTTCGTTCAGTGAATCAAATAGTTTCTTATCACCTGACATATGCTTACTTGCACCGGAGTCTATCAACCATACTTTCTTCATGGGTGAGAAGTTTGAGAGATGAGTACAAGGTTCTTACCACAATTGGCTCCTTCTGATGTCTCCTCATCAGAGTCATCATCTTGTTGGGCTACGAGATGTCCCTTCTTCTTTCTCTGGTGGGGATGTCGTTTGGAATTTTGAAAATCACCACGTCTGATGTGCTTGTTTGACTCAAAGACCCCTGTTTCAAGCCATTATACTAGCAATGATCAGTTTCATGAGTATTGGTTTTGCATATTTGACACCATCACTTGGAATTTTGAGCTTGCGGACTTTTGATTTTGATCTACTTGAGATTGCTTCATTGGGGACCTTTTCGATTCTTCTGGCCACGTTGGGGCCTTGAGAAAAGGGATTTTCCTAGGCCTCATCTTGGACTGAATTGATTTCCTCTTCCTGCTACAATAAGTTCACGAGTTCTTTGAATGTCACTACCCTGTTGGATACATTCAGTGTCATAACGAAGACTCGAAACTGAGAAGGGAGTGCCCTCAAGGTGATCGGAACCAGAATCGTATCTTCTACCTTCTCACCAAGAGCTATTAACTCCGTTCGCAGCTCGGCAACTCGACGTAAGAACTCCTCAACTTTCTCATCGGATCCCATAGATAGGGTATGCAATTTTGACTGAAGATGGAGAACCTTAGTCTTATTCTTCACCTCAAAGATGGTAGCAAGCTTGTCCCATGCCTCCTTCGGTTTCTCTGCATCCCGAACATGTGGTTGCACGTCATCGGTGATACTCAACATTATCATCATTAGTGCTTTAGCACTTGCGATCTCATATTTAATGAGCTCATTAGGGTTTGTTGGAACTTGTGCGAGACCTGTGACAATGCTCCATAATCCCTCAAACTGAAGGATTGTACGCATTTTTTTCCAGGCCGCATAATTTGGCCCTTTAAGTAACTGAGCATCGAGAAAGAAGCAACTTCAGAGCAGACATCTTAATAATAATAAATTATTTATTTATTTCAGAAGTTATTACAACTTTTACTCACTGATGAGAAGTACCAGCTAGTAGATGCTCATGATACTTGGGTGTTAAGAGATGATGAAGCTTTGGGGGGAATTCTTCTTCGTCTTCACAGTTGGCATCATACCCAGCTTCAAGTTCATCTCGAACTTGCTTTTCTTGGAAGCTGACATCGAAAAGGAAATATTCAAGAATCCCTTTTCGAACTAGCTCGTCAAAGACTAGATTGCCTATGTTTTGAAGCTCGTTGAGCAAGGAAAAATAGAACCCAAAGATTTCAGGGGCTTCTGGACTATTTTCTTTAGTGTGCGAGTTGATGTTGCAGCTATCAACAGTCTCATTGATGTTGTGGCTTTCAATAGTCTCATTGATGTTGCAGCTTTCACCAGTCTCGATCGTGATATTCATGCTCGTCATTCGACATTGGCTTTGAGAGACTCCAAGTTTCTTCTCCGGGTAATTAATGGCACTTTTTTTTAATTATAGTAGGAGATGTTCAGGCTTCATGTAGCCAAATCTTCTCTCCTCGTGCCACTCTAACTCTTTATGCAGACATGAATAGTATTTCTCTTTCTTTATGCACTTAATCTCCTACTTCACAGCTGGTATTATCCTCTTTCATGGTTGGCACGTGCAGGCGCTTAGAAGGAGGAAGATCCAATGTCTGTGTTGGAACTATGTTTATGGATGAGTGCAAGTTGCAAATATCCACGTACAATAGAAATTAAACTCTCCACTTAGGTCACTCCACCAGGTGAATGATTGGTCTCCTCCACGCATCAAGTTGTAAATCTCTACGCAGTGTTTGAGTATGACCACGTAGTAGGAGATAAATTCTTTATAATTTTCTAAAAGCAACAGAGAAATTCTCTTGCACTAGGCACTAAAACTCCACGCAATAACATATTTTAATTGCACCAAGGAATAAACTTCCATGCATACCAATGAGACTCCTCCCACGTGGCCACGAGCAGGGGAATGTTTTCACGTTGGTGTCGTTGGTGTTATGTTCTACCTCCACGCACTATTCTCCTTCTATATCGTTGAGAAACAAGCATAGATCCTCACACAGGTTTCAGGGAACTTTCACGCAGGGTCTTCACCCTCCAACGTTTGGAAGAATTACAACATAAAAACAATATCATTCTCTTTTCCACGCATATGAGGACTGTATATTTTCTTTTTTACCAGATTGTGGGGATAAAATAAAGGAGACGAAATAGAGATATTATATCTCTTATTTATTCATATTGAAAACAGAAGCACAAGACATATTATATAGCCGCGAGGCTTAACAATATTCCCCATAATAAGCTGGAGGGGGTTACAACTTATCCGAGAAGAATGTGATATCATCTAATCTAAATAATCTAATTATATAGAAGATATGCTACGTAGTATTATGCCAACACGGTATTCGTAGTGTTGTTTTTGTGTGTGTAAAATGTGGGCATTACGGGAAGTGAATTGTCATTGTGTTAATTTCAGAATGTCATCCTTCTACCTAAGGTGTCTTTCCATATCACATCTATGCCATGATCATGCATCAGCCCCTTCAAGAACCGATGCAAGACTATGACACAGACAAGAAAGATAGGATAGATGGAAAGTGGATCGCCCCAAACTTTCAAAGGGACATGCCATTTCCAAGGTTGAAGTAGGTTTCTATTTATCTTTTATTCATAGTTCAATTTTATTAAGTTACTTTGAGTTCATTAATTATGATTAAGTGAAAATTTCCTAGTGTGTATGAGTTGCAAAGAATTCATTTAACACCATGTTAATGAAAAGTAATGAAAATGGAAGTAATTACACTCATCACATTAAGAGGTTTTCATTTATTTCATAATTATAAAGTACAATGAACCCACACAAGCCGTGGGAATAACTCTAAAATCAAGTACATAAATGAAAGTACACATATGTAAAATTATGAATAAAGGAGGAAGGAAATCCATAATTTCCCACATTTGACTACTAGTTGTCCTCATCTCTTATCTTTTCATCTCCATCATCTATTGCCTTGTACTTGAAAAAAAAAATGGAATTTTAGAGCTACATATTTCATGCCTATTATACTCATAGCTTTAAATAGGTGAATTTCTAGAAAATGAGCTTGAAAATAAGACAAGAAAGAAGAAATCTATCGAATATCATCTTCGGAATCATATTAAAAGAAGAAATCAACAAGATAACAAAAACAAAATCCTATGGCTTTTATATTTTTCTAAATTTTTCTTAGTGTGAAGATACTGATTATAAAGATACAACAGATTTAGCATGGTTAATAGATAATAATACACGTACTTCATAGAAGCTTGCCATTACAAATCAACACAATGAAATTACTTACAACCATGTAGTTTTGGAAAAGGAACAAAAGGGTGAGATCAGATATTAAGGTTTCAAGAAAACTTTTCTAGATCTTTAAAATTAGGTTACAACGATACAAAATTCCATAAGCAATCTTCTTAAGTATACGAGACAAATTCAAATTTGAGGATTAAACATACATGCTCAAAATTTTACTTTTAGTTTTAAAAAATCCTCGAGCACGAGACCCTTTATAGTGACATTTTAAGATGCTAAAATCATAATCAATACTTGATATAAAGCTTTCGAGTATACCTCTAGCACTTCAAGTACATAATTTTACAAAGGTATCAATATTTTAGAAGAGAAAATAGCTTCCAAGTTTAAAGTTTAAAAATACAAAGGAAGAATTGAGAAAACCTCGATCTTTGGAAAAAATTCATTGTGCTTTGTAAGAAGGAATTTTAATGTCTTTTCAAGAATGTTCTTGAAAGTTCAAAGTCTCTATAAACAATATACAACCATCAAGAATGCAGATTGTAGAAATAAAAGATATTTTCTTCATGTAAGAATTTAAGAAAATTTATTGTTGTTGAACTCTATCTATTTTCTAAAACTTCAAACCAAATTACATACTTGAATAAAAATGGAGAGATAAGTAATAAAATCTTCTAAAATGATAGCAGTAGGTGTAGTAAAGCTACATTCATACAATGAAGTTCAAAGATCTCATTAGAGTTCTTTTTGTACAAAACAAGCTCATGGAAACAATGAATCAAAGCTACTGAACTAACATTTCAAATCACAAATAATTTTGTAGGACCTAGGTACAGATCCTCCAAAATAATCATTGATAGTTAACCATGCTAAAATTCAAGTTACAATCAATAACCAAATCTTGAAAGGAGGTATGATACAAGAGCTCATAATACAAATGCATATTATTGAGTAAAGGTTCAATAAATTATCAATAGATCTAGAGCATAATATGCTACAACAACATAAAGGACTTCACTAAATGACAAAGTTGGAAGGTTATCAGAGAATAATCATCTTCAGCCCAAAAATGGAGTCACTTATTTTTGAAGATTTATAACTATAAATTCAATATTTCCTTCATACTTCCAACAAAGACATTAGATCATAAATATGAATGACTATGCAATTCAGATTTCCAGTACAAATCAATGAAGGGATACAACCATCCGAATGTGTGAAACTACTAAGTAGTGCAAAGAATAATATGAATACCCAAATTTTCAAATCCAAAACAAAAGCTAGAGTACAACACAAATAGTTCAAGCTAACAAGAAAAATGAGTTATATGGAAAAGCTAAAATCACAAGACCGGAAGCTTGAATCACCTACAACAAATCATGATACCACAAGAAGGAAAATGGTGATCCATATAAATACCATACAAAGTTGTAATGGAATCATAGTTATAAAAGGGTTGTTTAAATAAGAGCTAAAATGTTAAAGAAAGCGAGCTAACATATCAAAACATTGGACATATTCATGATAAGGTATAAGTCATAGCCATGTAGGAAACAACAAACCCTTAGACCAGCTCAAATACCAAATGAGACAACTACAGATGAGAAATGAATAAGGGAAAATTCCATAGTTTCATACCATTTAAATGGAAGTATTAAAGATTTTTAACCTCAAATAAAAACCACTTGCAGCTCATGAAATTGTCCGATGGTGGCAAGAGCTTCAAGAAAGGTAACAATGGTAGTTAACCACTAATAAACAGCCCCATAATGAAAAATATATAGAATGGATGGCTATGGATGAAGCATTGGAATGAGAAACATCATGGCCAAGTCCCACTAAACCTAGAGTAACAAAAAGAATAATAATCGAGCCATAAAAGCATAACATAATGGGGAAAATTTCCACCAAAACATCATAATGGCAAGAGAAAGGATGAAAAATTAGTAGTTCTGAGTCCATTTCGACCCAATAGTGAGAAAGTGGTGGTAAGCCCTTGAAAATAAAAATTTAGATCTAGCAAAAGGTAGTATGGTTAAATATGGAAGCACAAATCACCAAGATGCAGCGAGTCCAAGCTCAAGTAAAATCATGGCTGCATTGCATCGCATGCAGGACAATGGAGGGCTCAAACTATCAAATAAGGAAATGGCAGCCTCATTTTTCAAATGTAAAACAGAATATCCTGAAGCAAAATTATGGCTGCCACCAACAAATTTTAGAGCTCCTCCAGTCAACATGGCCTCCACCATCGCCTCACCAAAAGGCCAAAGTGCAAAATGGGAAGAATTTAGGGTTTAGCCCTAATTCGAAATTGAATGACCATGAGTTAGGTCTAAGCTATGGTAATCATACCATAGTTAGTTACCTTGCAAAACCCTATGTTATGCCACATACCCATGTGAAAAAGGGAGGGGAAATTGGATATTGTTTAAATAATTATGCTTTTGCATGTGCAAAGGAGACAATGTGGCTGACATTATGCATGGGATGATGTTTGTCAAACCTTAGCAAGCTCAATAGCAAGGTCATTACACATTTTTTTACATGGAAGAGAAGGGTAAGTTAAAGGGATTATTATTGCTTTCATGTCACCAAAAACAAGCTATGTAACCTATTTAGCTTTTACCCATGCAATGCTCACTAAAAGCCAAAGATAACTTTTTCACAAAAGACAAGAGAGATGATTAATTAAATTATACATGCAAAATTCCTTTTCATTAGTTACGTTAATATTTACAAAAGGAGTCATACAGCCCAAAAGGAGAATTAAAATGAGTCAAATCGGTTTGGTGAGAGTGCAAGTGGAGGGAAAGGCTATTTTTATCCTTATGTACAACATGTGATTTTATCGCTATATTATTTTATTCATTATAAAGACTAAAATTATCATGTAAGTGGGAGATTAGACTTGAGACTTTTTAGACTATTTTTAGGGGAATGGGGTGAATAATTGCTAAATATTGTGTTCCTTGGCAAAGCACAAGGGAGGACTTCTTGATGTAATAGAGTGTTGGAATTATTTTTCCATATTTTCCCTTATATGAGAATCAGTTGATTGACCTTTCCAAAAATTTGCAGTGGTGTGTATTCAGATAGTTATTCTTGTGAATTTATTCCCTGAATTATTTAATCTTGCTTAGGCTATTTTACCTTCTTTGTGGTTAGGTGTTATGTTAATTTTAGTGTGTAATTTCTATCTTGTTATTGTGAGAAATCCCTTAGCATATCAAGTATTTTCCTTGAAGTTAACAAAACCCCTAGATCATGTTTACTTCATTTATTCTCATCATATTATGTATGTTCTCTGTCAGAAATCCCTCAATTACCTTTGGTGTATCACCCCATTTTTACAAGTTTATTATCCATCTTCTTACCCTTAACCCACGATCTAGTTTAGGGATACTCCAAAAAGGAACCAACCTTAGTAATCTGGAGATTCACCTCACAACAAAGGGAGACCCATAGCCCATGAGGTGTCTTAGTTTTCTATCCATAGAAGTGAGGGAGAAGAAAAGTTACAAATCTATCACCCCTAAACACAGGTGCACTTCTGTTAGATAACATTAACATTTAAGGGAATTTGGGGATTAGTTCTTAAAATGATTTTGTTTTACTCTCTTTTTATTTTTTATAATCTTGGGTTGGGGAAAAGAGAGGGGTGACACATGTCACCCTCTCATTTGGGAGGATAATTTCCTTTCTTCTCTTCATATACCTCCTCATGGAGGAGGAAAAGAGTTTTGTAGCTTGTCATTTTTGCATTTTGATTTGGGAGTTGAGCTTGGAGCTTTGGCTTTGGAGTGGATTGGATAGCTTAGAGACTTGGAGAGCTATTTGAGGTAGGATTCTTGTGCCTTATTTTGTTTTATTGTATGAATTTGAAGAAGAAAATGGATGTTGTGTGTGGCTATGTGTTTTGAATGTTGTTGTATGGTTATGATTTTATGTGTTTAATTTATTTTCTCCATCCATCATGTGTAGTGATGGATTTTGGAGTAGTGTGGGGGAAGAGGGAGGGAATTTCCCTCTTTACCACATGGCTTGATGGACAAGCCATGTTGGCATTCTTTATATTTTTCCCTCATATGGTTTGAGGTGGGGAAGGTTGTTCATATGGTTTGAACCTCCTTCCCCATCCTTGGAAAGGAAACCCAATGAGGTTTGAAAATCCTCCCAAGGAGGAATTTTGGTGCTTGGGAGGAGAAATAAGGAGGGTGTGTTTGCATGGAGGGATAAGGAGGGCTTATGGAGTTATTTTTGTGTGTGTTTCCTATGGTTGGATCACACTTTTGGCATACTTGGATTTCTCATCCACTCTTCCCCATTGGAGGGAAAACATGGATTTTTCTCCCCTTGTGTTTGGTGGTCCTTTTTTGGTGTTTTGTGTGTTGAAATTTGTTGCATTGTGTTGTTGTTTCTTGTTCATTTCCCTACCCACTTGTGCATACTTGAGGATTTCTTGCTCTCTCCCATGGGATTGGAGGGAGGCTAGCATGTCCTCCACTCTTTGGAGATGGCATGTAATGATGCCAATAGGTTGGGAGGTAACCGAGCCCTATCTCCTTGTGTTTTGAAGATCTTATGACATGGAAAATATGGAGATTTTTGATTGAAGATCATTGGAGAAAGTTGAAGAATTTGTTATGTTGTTTCCAACTTTTGGAAGTTTTCTTCACTTGTGGTTCATTTAGATTTGGAAATGATGTAATGTCCATTATAAATAATTCATATTCTTGGGATTAAACTATGTATTTTTGTACTCGTAGGGATTGTGTTGAGCCATCCTCTTGTGAAGGAATGTTTTCATTTGTAAGATTGATTGTCTTCTGTAAGATTGATTGTCTTCTTGTTACAATTTTATTCATTCATGGTTAGAGCATGTTGTATTACTCCTCCATCTTGTTGTAAAAACTTCCTATTATTACTCTTGAAAATGTAATGTAAACAAGTGGCAAATGGAAAAGTTAATTTGTTTGGATCCTCTTCTTGAGAAGGGACTGTGTGTGTAGAAATCTTAGCCTCTCGATATTAAAGAAAATTTCTACTCTTATTGTAGGAGCATAGTTTTATTATATCTTTTCTTCTCTATATTGAAATAATATCGTAATCTTGTGACATCTATATTGATAGACATTGCATCATGAGAAATATAGGTGTAGCTTTACCTTCTTGTAAGCATGAGCGAAAGACTTAAATGGTGGAATGGAAGAATGCATTTTAGTTTGCATTGAAATAAAGATTTTATGGGAAATGAATATATGCTAAGAATACATACATTTGAATCTCCCTTGTTATATTTAGCTTACTCCTTGTTTAAAAAAACACTCTTAGTCATTCGCTTATTTCGTTACAAAATGATGTACTAATTATATACGTTGTAGAAAAATGGAATGTAATTTATTGGATTCTTTTGTTTAAGTTGGGTAGAAAGGATGCATTTTTTTGCAATGGAAGTGTTCTCTTTAAATGTGTGTTGAATGTTTAATTAGTGAAACTCAAAACTTGATGGCTTCCATTGGGATCTTAAAAACTAAGAATCCCATGGTTTCATAGTTTAAAGAAGTGAGATTTTCAATATATAATAAAAAATAAATTTTATGTTGAGATGTATTGTCACTTAGAAGTGAATGAGACACTTGGTATATCCTTTTTATAAAGAAATAGTTGAATAATTAAGGTTTTAAAATGCCTTTGTTTCCCTTGTAAGTCATTCTATGTCAATTCATATAAACCAGAAATTTAAATAGGGTTTTATTTTGTTCTTAAACCTCCATTATTGAGGAAACAAGATAAAAAAGCACGAATAATGTACATACATACTAATTCTTTGAGAGAGAGAGAGAGAGAGAGAGAGAGAGTGTATTACTATTAACATTTACAAATATCTATGTTTATATTTAGATTTAATCATTCCCGGATTATATATATATATATACACACACACACACACACACACAAAATAAAAATAAAGAAATGGTGTTCCCCATCCAAATCTAGTGAGAGTTGAGATGGAGCTCTCAAGAATCTAAATGGTATGATCTCGCCCATATCTTCTTCAAACCCTACCTGCACAAATGAGAGGAAGAGAAAACTAAATGGAAGCAATTAAAATAAAATGAAAGTAATAAAAATCTAAAAGATGAGGATTAGGTATTTTTGAAATACCCAAGATCTAAGGATAAGAATGAAAGAATCTAAGGGTCTAAAATCAACCCTACAACTTCAAGTTGTGGGAATAATTATGTCATGGGTTTTAAAATGAATTAATGGTTGTTTGGGGTAAATAAATTTAAAAGGTTTCCTTAGGAAGTTTTATTTAAAAGCCCCATATGGGAATAATTTTTGTATTGTCTTTTAAATGGTTGGATTAAGTTTGGGGATGGTAAGTTAACTCATGAACTTCAAAAATTGATTAAATAAAATAGTTATGGTCTAACGAAATAAAAATTAATATGTATTTAAAAAAAAATAGACTGGATTTTTAGTGGTCTTTAGGTGTATTTTAATGTAAAATTGGGGCTTTACATTTGGTATCACAACACATGTTCGTACACCGGATGCTCTGGGTGAAAACTTTAGATTAATTAATAATGGGTAGTGATAAAAGATAATTATTCAAATAGTTTCTACAACCGTAGACCAACCTGATAACCTATTATTCCATTCCATACACAAGATTTCAGCCGCACAAGGTACGAGGTTCCAATCCATCAAGGACTTGGGGGCGTATATCACCTACGCCCGAGCCGCATGCCCCCAAGTTTAGACCACAGATTTTAGAGGTGATTTAGTATCTTCTAGGTATTATGCAGCAAGCAGGTGTCTCTTGATATAGCGTGATATGACAGAGGAGGATGTTTGTCAGGGAGAGGATACACCATTGGATGAGGGTACACACTTAGAGAAACTTCAACATGATACTCGAGACAGGATATGTCCCATAGTACTTTTATTCACCATGAGAGGGTGGCCTCACTTCATTGGATCCACTCTCATATCATCGAGGGACCTTTACATAGAGCACGACACCATTCACTAGAGGTGGAGGTGATAGGACATCTGCGCCATGATCATGATGTATGCGGCATGATTAGAGACATTCTTTCATTGTAGCTAGCTACTTACATTGGAACTTTGGATGGATTTGGGGACGAGTCATGGCTCCTCAACCCGTGTGCTATTTTGGATTGCACTCATATGAGAACAATTTTAAAGCCATATTTTCTATACACCTCTTCCTTGATGCAACATGCATATGGTGGAGGAATGAGGAGTGAAAGTTCCACACGACTAGAGACATAATGACTTAGGAAGCTATTTAAGGAGTGCTTCAGAGCTTGTTATATGCTTGAGAACTTTGTTAGAAGAGGATTGGTGAGTTCTATAACCTACGAAAGGGATGAGGCACGGTTATGCAAAGATGAGAGTAAGTTTACGAGTCTATTAGAGTACATGGACTATTTACAGGACAAAAATTACAAGTTAACAGGTTTATTTCAAGTCCCAATGCAAATATATCCCAGGAAGTTAGGATGTTATCTCCTCCCACACATGAGAAGTCCGTAGAGAAGGTCTACCTAGCTGAGGAGAACAGGACCAGGGCCCAGAGCACATGGATAGAAATAGGGGGTAAGTATCGGAGAAGATGTAGTCATTTCAGGATCAAAGGTCACGAGGTACAACACCACCCCCTAGAGGAGGATTTAGGCCTCCACAATCAGTATCAAGGCCTCCACAACACACATAATAGTAATCACAACATCATGCTCACTAGCAACAAAGGGATAGGAAGACTTAGAGCATGCAGAAAAGAGGAGCTAGAGGAGGTTTTGGTGGGGGTAGAGATAGGAGATAGGGTCCCAAAGAGGTATAACAAGATCATACTCAAGAGTCCGCTAGGTTTGGGCTAGTAGGATCGGTGCATTGAAGCATACGGGAGTGACCACTTCTCAAAGAGGAGTAGTAGGATGTTTCATTTGTGGGTCCCCTGATCACTATGTGTGTATGTGTCCGCACAAACCCACCACCATTGATGGACAAAGAGATCCTATTTTTGATCGGACCATGGGAGACATAGGATGTGCCCATCATGTCTACGTAGCGGTAAATAACCTCTAAGTCGAGCATTAGGCATGTTCATCGAGATGACAAGTATTATAAGGGTATTTATTTCTTAGTTATTTTTTATTCATGTGCATCATATTTAGTTATATCTCCATTTATAGTAGACCATTGTGGGTTAGTGGTGGCTACGAAGCCAAATGGTTGGCATGTCCAGTTGGCCTCTGGGGCCAAACTTGTAGTAGATACCTATGTGGAGAATTGTGTACTTGATCCGAGAGTCTTCTCCACCACCTTGGACCTTTGAGTATTGCCATTAGCATCTTATGAGGTTGTTCTAGGCATGGATTGGCTTGAGTCTCATCGTGTAACACCCATAATTTTCTACCCTCTAAATAAAGAGAACAAATAGATTAATAGACAAGTTCACGGTAAAAAAAAAAATTGTTGTTTAAAAGTGATAACAAGGTTAAGCATATTCACACTTAATAAATTTCACGGTTAAGGTTTCCTACACAAGCTTGTGATCAATGGAATTAAATTAATAATTAAATATTATAATTTAATTCCTAAGTTATATTTATATTTTAAAACATCTACTAAGTCTCATTAGTTAATTTGATTATCAAGCACCAAGGTTATATTATTTTCTAACTCAAAGGTTTAATTGTTTTACCTAGCCACTAAGTGACCCCATTCACCCCATTACCCATGTTCTTTCTTTTTAATTTAAATTTTACATTCCCACAAAATACCCTCCCACTTAAGTGAGGTAGGGTTTAATTTGGGCCATAGGATTGAATCTATCCTATCCCTTAGATTAATGTTTCCTAAATTTCCTTATGGTTCTCTTTTAATTCCTATTTTCCTCAAACAACCTCATTTGTTCTTTTCTTATTTGCAGGTTTTGGAAGAGGAGGAGGAAGAGGGAGAGCCATGAGAGCAAGGAGGAGAAACCATGGAAATTTCTCTTGAAGTTAGATGAAATATTTTTCCATTGTAATGTTACCCATTTGTAGAGATCCTATTTTGGATCTAATTTGTTAATTTAATAAAATCATTTCCTTTTTTTGCATTCATCTATTGGGGAAACCCCATTTATTTTAAATCAAGGAGTTTTACACATTTGAGTTTTTAAAAATAGATTGGAGGGCTTGGAATGTTAAATTTAGTTGATTCCTAGTTGCTGGAAGGTACCTAGTTGCATTTTAAGCTTAAATTTTACTTAACTTTAATTATGGGTTGTTCATGGATGGAAATTTATTTTTCCATCAAAAGTGACAAAACCGCCACCCTACGCAGGCCAATGGTTTGGGCGGTGGTTCTGAAACCACCGCTCTGCACGGGTATGCAGTTCTATTCACCAAAAACAAAACCTTCAACAAAATAATATTTTCACAGTTTTTCTTCTTGAGTTGATTTTTGATGCAATATTAATTTTAATGAGGGTGTCTTCTATTCATTTGATGGTAAGGTGATAGTATATCTAGTTTCTTAATTTCAATTACAAAACAAAACTAAATCTCTATTCTACTCTTTGCGATAAAATGTAAAAATGGAGTATAACATTACTACAATACATTATATTTCACAATTTCCATTTTTCCAACAAAACACAAGAATTCAACACACTTCATTTCAATACATCTTTGTTTTTCCAAATATACATGTATATTGCAACTTTGAATGCTTACAACTTTTAGGAGAGTTTCATTTCAAGACAAATAAACAACTTAAGCTTTCCTTTCATTATAACATTTCAATACAGCTATAGGAACTAGTAATTTTTGCAAATCATTATTTTGTAATGCAAGACTTTAACTCTTTTTCTTTCACTAAGACTAATCCATTCCAATAAGGTAAGAAACCAAGAGATATTTCTACATTTACTAACTCATTTCAATCTTGGAATAAATGAAGTATTACAACTTTCCTTCAAACATAAAAATATTAAAAATTCCACTCAAAGTGGGAATAATAATATGATCAATACAAAAAAGAGATTTTCCACAAGGCCAAACACAAGTCTTCTTTCATGTCTTCTCCCAACTTGAAACTTCAACCTTGCAATTCTTCAATCTTTCCAAAGCTAGGATCATAATACAAAGAAAGGGGGAATAGGAAATGCTCTCCTCCCAACCTTTAATCCATTAAGAGGAGAAGCTATCCCCTAGTGTCCCCGAGCCCCAACTAAAGAACAATGAGGTATCTTGAGAAACATTTGACAACTTTTTAACAAATATGGCTTCCACAAAACATACATTTCAAAACATTCAACACAACTAAAATGACATACTCAACCAATTTTATAACTTTCTCAAATAATACATAGGTTTGATACCAAACCAAATGGAGAAAGGACTATGGGAACCACCTCCTTTTTCCTCCCAAGTGAAGTAGGAGTTTCACCCTAAGCCTCCAAGTGCAAAAACAAACAACAAAATATCCTTATCTCTCCCCTTGCAAGTATGCAAAAATGACCATGATTTCCTTTTCACTCCCCATAGGTGAAACTCCCAATCACACTCCCTCCAAAATGCATGCCTCACAAACTCCCTTTTCCCTCCCCAATGGTCCCATAAATCCATCTCCCACACCCAACTTAAGGCATACTACCCAACCACACAAAAAAAACCATCACAACACTCATACAATATTTAACAAACACCATTTTCTACATTTACAAACATAAATAAGAAAATAACAAAGATGGAGGTCCTACCTCTCCATCAAGCTTCCAAGAGTCTTAACTCCATAAGTTTTTGACACCTCTAAGCCAAGTAAACTCCAAAAATAACTCCAACAAGCTCCCAATTCCAAAAATGCCAAAAGAAGAAAATGAACAAGTAACCCCAATTCCATCAAATTCCATCAATAAATAGAAATGGAATGTGAGGATGATGAGGTGGCTCCATGTAGGATTCCACTTCATCATTCCTCCATTCCCACACACAAGTCAAAACACCATGCCCAAGACAATAAATGAGCATGTAAGACTATGACAACCCAAAAGACACTCAAACTTGCACACCATGCCTTCTAAGGACAAAATTAATTGTGGTAAGAAGGAAAGTGCAATTATTTTCACCCTTTTACACTCCAAAAGGATAAATAAGTCAAAAATTAACTTCCCAACCCATAGGTATGGTTGTTGGGTAAATTTAAGAGGCATGGGACAAACTTAGCTTGTCCCACAAGCCTCAAAAAAGCCTCCCAAGTCAAAATCCGAATTTTTAAGTTGGGGTGGAGTACATCACACACAAACCAACACAAATACAACTTACATTCACAAGATTTCAAGGACCATCTACCCTCTTAATTATCCAATTGTCACATCTTTATTTTAGTTAATAAATTAAGTTGGATTAGCTAATTAAGACATAATTATAATTGTTAATAAAGTGACAATAATTTCCAATAATTAAATACATGTACACAAATAAAACACATACAAAAATTAAAAGAAAGGGAAAACATTTCACCCCATGGCCACACATGTGAGGTCACCCCCCATGGGAAACCTCCTAACTAGGCATGCAAAAATAACACAACATAACATTACACAAGTTGTCAAATTTTTGCACGTTGCTCAACACCCGACATCCTTCCATGGTTAGTCCCCTATCCCCTTTTGATGTATGTGATAAAATGTCCTGCAACACAACAAAATACCTCTCTGGCCTTACGGCCGTATTAACAACATCGAGACAAATATACATATAAAAATCAATACTCATCATCCGAAATTAAGTAATTCTATCATCTATCAACATATCAAATAATATGATTCTAACATCCATGAGATTATAATTCTACTTAGAACATCTAAAGTATAATGTGTCAGTATAAAATCCAAATAGTGCAAATCAACATATATCAAACTGTCTACCAATGTCATCTAAAGTAACATAACCCAAATATGAATCACAATATGTCAATAGTCCAAATATTTGCATAGTCTACCATCTACTAAATCAATCTATCACAATAAAAATGTCTAAATATTGGTCTAAATTTTTTTATCAACATAATACAAATAGTGTCGAAGAGCAGTGGACACTACACATTGGTCCAAAGTAGACTATAGAGGGAAGATAATTGAGTGTCAGGGTTACCTTGGGAGTTAAGTTGTTATTTATGGGATGAAGAGGCCTATCTCATTGCATATGATCTCAGCTAAGAAACTCAAGTAGAGCTTGCACTGGGGTTGTCAATTATTTTCTATCATTGTTAGTGGAAGATCAAAGAGTACTTTAGAGCATTCACCTCTTGAAGATCATGCAAAGTATTATGGGGGTTGGAATATGTATTTCCATGTGAGCTTCCTAGGTTACTACCTCATAGAGAGGTGGATTTCACCATAGATCTAGTACCAAGAGCAACACCAGTTTCTAGGGCACCTTATTAGATGATGAATCTAGAGCTTCATGAGCTCAAGATTTAGTTAGAGAAGTTATTGGAGAAGGGCCTTATTCACCCTAGTGTGTCCCCGTGGAGAGCGCAAGTTATTTTTGTTAAGAAGAAGGATGGTTTGCTCAGGATTTGTGTTGATTTTAGGCAACTAAACAAGGTCACTATTAAGAACCATTATCCACTTCCATGATTGATGACTTATTTGATCATATGAGGGGTGTCATAGTGTTCTCCAAGATTGATCTCAAGTCAGGATATCATCAGTTGCGCATTGCAGATGCAAATATTCACAAGATATATTTTCGTACTCGATATGGGAATTATGAGTTCACGATTGTCCCTTTTGGCTTGACCAATACCCTATCTATCTTCACGAGCCTCATGAATAGGGTATTCGTGACATTTTGGATCATTTTGTCTTGGTTTTCCTAGATGATATATTGATTTATTCTTGTTCCGAGGAGGAACATGAGGAGCATTTGAGACATGTACTACAGGTTTTGAGAGATCGAAGTTGTTTGGGAACTTGGAGAAGTGCAGTTTATTTCAGACAAAGATTTAGTACTTGGGTCAGATCATTTTAGGTGAGGGTATCTTAGTAGATACCTCAAATATAGGACTTATTCTTTATTGGCCAACGACCACATCAGATTACTAAGGTGAGGAGCTTCATAGGATTAGCAGGTACTACCACGGGTTTGTAGAAGATTTTTAAAGGATTGCACATCTTATTACTTCTCTTCAATGAAAA
This sequence comes from Taxus wallichiana var. yunnanensis, assembly GCA_018340775.1. Taxonomy (NCBI): domain Eukaryota; kingdom Viridiplantae; phylum Streptophyta; class Pinopsida; order Cupressales; family Taxaceae; genus Taxus; species Taxus wallichiana. The sequence goes on along the minus strand of CM031241.1, from coordinate 92,377,158 downwards.
GGAGAGAAATTATATTGGTCGAGATAAGTGTAAACAGGCCTTCCATTTGCTTAAGGAGAGGTTCAACATGGCACCTATTTTAGCATTTCCGGATCCGATAGAGGAGTTTTTGGTTTGCATTGATGCTTCAATAAAGGGTATGGGAGAAATTATTATGTAGGAGAATTGGGTTATTTCCTTTGAGTCATGTAAGCTCAAATATTATGAGATTAACTACCCTACCACGAATTAGAGATTACAATTGTTGTTCACGCTTTAGTGTGTTGGTGTCATTTCATTTTGGGTAGGCCATTCATTTTGAGGAAAAATCATCGTAGCCTTCAACATATCTTCTCATAGCTGAACCTCGATGCTTGGCGGTGGTATTAAATGGAGTTTTTATGTGAGTATGACATGCAAGTTCAAGTATATCAAAGGAAAGAAGATTTACGTTGCAAATGCACTTAGAAGATGATGATATATGATTTCTTCCACGATACTTCAATCGAGACCTTCGAGGTAGGATTCTTTAGCATCTTCCAGAGGACAAGTTTTATAAGGGTGTTAGGTAGATGTTTTTGAGTCACATGTTTCCTTAGAGGGTAGATTGTCAGGGTGTGTTTTAGTGGAAGATGGTATACTCTAGTTTCATAGGCACATCCATGTGCCTAAAACATGTGATCTTAGCAGCTTCATTCTTTCAGAGGCTCATCGAACCCCATATGCAAGCACATCTAGGAGTGAAGAAGATGCACACCGATTTGAGGGAGTTATATTATTGGTCGGTTATTCAATGGGATATAAAAGATTTTTAGCTTGTTTTCTTGAGTGTCAAAGGGTCAAGGGTGAGAATTCTCATCCCGCGGGACTCTTATATCCTCATGATATTCCCAGTGTAAATGGGATAGTATCTCCATGGATTTCATTATCGGACTCCCTATGTCTTCTTATCATCACAATGCCATCATGGTCACTAAGGGAAAGTTGAATAAGGTTGCACATTTATCGTCGACCAAGGTCACCTATAATGCACTAGCCATTGCCAAAGTGTTTATGGAGAATATTTTCACATTGAACAGGATTCCAAAGACCATCATCAATGAAAGGGACACCATTTACACTTCATATTTCTACGGACTTTGTTTCAAGCCGCTCGGGAACATAGATTAGTTTCAGATTTAACATATCATCCAAATACATATGGAAAGAGTGACAAGGTTAATCAGGTATTAGAGGACATGTTGTGGATGTATGTGATGGACCAGTAGAAGAAGTGGGAAGATTATCTACAATTGGTTGAGTTTACATACAACAACTATCATAGTTATATCGGTTTGGCTCCCTATCAGGATTTGTATGGATGTCCTTACAAGAAACCTTTGATTTGGAAGCAGGCTAGATGATAGGATTATAATTTTTCCAACTTACCTTTAGGATGCCAAAATGTGCTCCAACTATTAGGGATGGTTGGCCGGTGCGTTCATCTCATTGAGATAGGTTGTTTAAAAAAGGACACCCAGAGCACAAATTATGACCTTTCAAGTTCCTATTAATTTTAACACATCACAAAACATTCTTTGCAACTTTATAGTAAAAATACTAGAGGTTTCAAGGTCGTTAAGAATTTTGTTGCTTAGGTTCGAAATGGTGAGCCAAAATGAAACCTAACTTTTAAGTTTTAAAATCTCCTAAAAGTGTAAAACAAAGTGATAGGGATCCTAGAGGAGTGGCGAAGAGAGCACAAACGGTCAAATGAGGTTGAGATAATTCTTGTTACGACTCTCTACATGAAAAGGAACACATAAAATCCTTCACATCTCTTTTACGAAGATCAGAATGTTGTTTTACAAGTCTCTGGAAATTTTGTTTTTCTAACTTTGCAAGGTAGACAGAAATGGTTGTTTTAGTTAACTCATCTAGCTTTCGCCAAAATCAACGTACGCGAGTACCAAGTTTTGGCACCTTGTGTTTATCAATGGATGATGTTGTGGTTGTGACATAGTTGAGGTCAAATTGTAACTAGGTAGAAAAATCACAAGGTGTTGTGTTATTGATTTCACTAGTCGTCTCTTTAAAATATCTAATTGTTTGAGTATCTAATAGTTTAATATTTTTATTTTAATGTAAATGAATAACTAAATTATTCGTTATAAGAGATAAAGGTAATGATACCATTCCTTGAAATACTAGCATCTGTAGGGAAAGAGGTGCTCTAGGTGGGTTTCCTCACATTCTCGCAAAGCTCCAACTCTATCTTAACATTCGTCAAACGATTTGCGTATGCCCACAACCCCTCCATCTCGTATCATTCAAGACAACATCCAAGGCCACATATACACTAACCCTCTAAGCATGAAGAGCTCCACAACACCAATGAACTTCCCACAAAATTGACCATCTCATGTGGTGTTTTTGTCATGTTTTGTAACTATCGGAAACCTTTAAATCCTTCTCACTTATTACATCTTGTACAACCACTATGTCATTAGAAATAAACTGATAATTTCTCTAGCATAAAGACTCACCAAATGGGTGTGATCTTCAGGATATGACATGTATTGAAGTTATAACTAGATCAGACCAATATTAGACTGGACCAACCGACATCAAGACCGATGCTTAAAGATATATTAGTTTGAGAAAACAGACACTCAACTTCCCAGACTAATCAACTTGTCAGGTGGTTATTACCCTTCATAATATGACTTACATTAGATGTAGAACTAACTCAGACAATATAAATAATCTCTTAGCCCCATATTCCATAGAGATTTTAATTTATACAAAATATCTTAGCAAATGGATACGTTATTGACAAAGATAAAAGGAGACTCACTGTCAGAATCACAAATAGGGTAGACTTTCTACACTCTAAAACTAGCCACTGCATCTCCATAATCTTTTGTTGTGTTTTATCTTGTTCAACTAGTTCTTTTGCAAGTTCAATGTCTAAAGCCTCAACACCTACAATTTTTACTCCATATTTGGCACATAGATATGTATTGTATATAAGTCCACCCAGAACTAATTTATCAAATTTCTTATACATCTGATTTAATGTACCAATCTTTGTATCATACTTGGTACTAGCAATAATAACAATAAACATATTGCTAGGATTGAGAATAGCTTGCACATGGTACAACTCATCCTACATGTATAAGCTCGCATATGAGGGTATGTATTTAACAACATGGAATGTTGAACCATGAGGCTGCCATGACCCAAATGCATTTGCCAAAAAAAAGTTAAGCCCTTTTCGAAAAATCCAAATCATGAATATCCTCCATCAATGTTGTGTACAAAACCACACTTTTATTTTTTTAAAGACATTTAGTCAAACAACTCACATGCCTTGCGTAAGGTTCCACATTCTGCATACATGTCTACTAGAGCATTTGTAACTACAACATCTAAAAAAATTCCTCTATCTTTTATGCTTTGATGGATGTCCATACCTGTTCAAAGGCTTGTATTTTGGCACAACTCGGAGTACATGGAAAATGTAATCCGATTAGAGACCTATTTGTTGCATAGGTGGAATAGTGTGACTATCTCATGAGGAAACCCATGTCTTTTATACACTGTTGATAGCCATGGGCACCCATGTAAACCTACCCTGTCCCCCAATGTAGCTATCCAATTACTACTAAAATTTTCAACGTTGACACAGGTTTCATCGTGGTTAAATCTTTTGGATCTCTAATAAAGTGAATTTATTATTATGAAAGGGAAATGACATGTCCGAATGCCATTTATGGAGCCCAAGTTCCCTATTAGGAAGGCCCACATCTTCCCATTGTTGCATACCATCCTCCACCACTCTTTTGATTTTTTTCACCTACTTCTTCTAAATACCCTTCCACCGCAAAACTTTCACATCACCCATTTTAATTTTTTTAATTAAATGTGTTGGGCACTACGAAACAAGAGGTAGAGTGAAGTGATTTGTCAAAGTAGGAACATAAATGAGAACAATAGAAGTATGCAGAAAGAGTGGAAATTTGGGGTTGATTAGCAATAGGGATGGAAGCGAGGATGGATGTAGGAACATTAAGCTCCCCAAGATTTGTGGCCTCCTCATGAACACTGAATAAAATTAGATTTATATCCTCGGGATATTCATTAAGATGATCATTGAGCTCTTGCAGGTGGGCTTGAGTAAATTTACAATAATATTGACCCATAATAAGAAGATGATACAATACCTAGAAGTAGGTTGGATTCGAGTGATGGGTAACCAAATTATTTAATGAAATATGAAATAGGATAAACCCTAATTGTAAATTCAAGATGAAATGATATAGAAATGAAGTACAAATATGACCTAAGTAATAATCTAGAAAAATATGAAACCATAGGTGCAAGCGAAGGGATAAAGTACTTAGCTAATTTCACAATTAATCTAGACTGTGTTGAGATTGAAAAATGATAAATAGGAGGAGGAAAATGTCATTAGCAATCCTCGAAAAATACTAGAAGTGTCGGAATAAGATAGAATCAAGTGCTTGGATCAGGTCAAGGGCACTGGGAATTACTGAGAACACTTTTGGGTGCCTATGACATCTCAAAACCTCATAAGTTAGTTTCTATAGTGTCGCAAGATGTTTTCTAATGTTCTTTGTTGATCACTTATAGGTCACTAGAAGCTCACAAAGTTTTCCTATAACTTGCAACGAGAAAGAGAATCAGTAAAACCCTAAAGGCTAAAGCACATCAAATCCTAAAAAAAGATGCAAATGGGAAGTCAAATTGATTGCGGCGGTCATATAATTGAGTGAACTTATGATTTGGCAACCGCACCACATTTCAGACTACATGTAATTATACATGTGTGTGTGTAGAATCGTGCCCTAGGTGGCTCTTGTGCTAGACACACTTGAATAGTGATAAATAGATAGATGCAAAGCAATGTAAATATATGTGTGGATGGAAAAATTAACTTCCCCTCATATGAAGTGTATGCAGAAGAATGTAGTCCCTTGTCCCTTGAATGAAGCTAGATGGATGTTTTGATGCTCTTAAAATGCCTTTGGATGCAACCTTAGGTGCTGATAGTAGATTTTTAGTGCTTGGTCATTTATTATGGTCGCATAACATTGTATTTATATTATTACCTTGTTTTTATTTCATAATTAACCACTAAAAGGATGACCCATAAGAAAACAAGATGCCCATCGGCTAGAAGAGGTGATCAAGATACAAAGAGGTCGAGGGTGCCCGAGGAGGATTAGGGCACTGGTTCTTGACGCGTCTTGGCTAGGTTATATTGTCCAAACTCGAGAATCTCAAGTATCAAAATTAAAACTAGGTAATAGGGTGTGTAAGGCCAAGAAGGAAACCAAAAATAAAGCAAAGAGGCCAAAAACAATGGTCAATTAGTATTTTTCTCGCTTAGGAATCATATGAATGAAATTATGTGATTAGGATCTATAAATGTACCCAAAGTGCGTAATTTAGTGTCTACACATCCATGATGTGGAAGCAGAAGAAATATTTGTAAAGTGCATGAGAAGAGGGTGTGTGGATACAAGCAAGGTGGTGAGACATTGGACTTAGTGAGAATACATATGCATGCAATACAACTCCTAAGAAAAAGTGATAACCCCCATGTTTACGACCATTTATAAGTAGTGTGTGGTTACAATATGGTGTTCTCATGAGACATTGGATAATTGACCACTCACCTTGCGGTGGTTCATGAGTCATGTAAGATTTGAGGCCACAAGAAGACCTGGTTTAAAGCAAAGGAATGACATGCAATATGGCACAAAAGGTGAAAGAAACATAAGGGTAAAAAGACTACTCAAGTGTGAGAGAGGAAATATCACATCATAAAAGAGTAGGTTATTTTGCACAAGGCTATGACAGACACTCTTACTAGCCGCAAGTTAATGCAGCGAGCCAATAAAAATCAATCGGAAATCCCTATAAACCTATAAGGAAAGCTTGAAAAAATATGTCCCCTTACACTAATGATGGATTTTATAGTTTTCCCTTTAATTACCTAAAAATGTTTTAAAAATGGGAAAAAGTGAGAAAAATCCAAAAAGAGGGTTGGAAAGGAATTCCGAGAGGCTCGGAAAGGGGGAGATCTCATTGCAACTCGACAAGCTAAAGGATGATCGGTGGCGAGCTAACAGGAGGAGCTCGGCGAGCTAGAGGAGAAACTTAGTGAGCTAATTTTTCTTTCCTCGTGCAAGTTGAGTGTCGAGCGCATCTTGATGTGGCGTGACATGTAGAATCGGGTGATTTGAAGTGTTGACTTAGATGGGAAATTTTAGCAAGAAGACTAAGTTGGCTCAAGAATGTGTGCACTATAATTTATATGAGTTAGGTTAGTAAGTGATTCGGTCGAAGATCCCAAGTTGGATTGGGCTATAGTGTGTCAGGGCCTAGGATATTTCTAAGTGGAGGTCACATAGAGCATGAGCTATATATCACATTGGATGGTGAGTGGAGGGAGCAAGGTCCATGATTCATGTGGGAAAAGGGTTCACATAGAGGTAATAGTTGGGGTCATCGATGGGGCACCACATGGAGGCATCGGTTGGAGGTCCACATGGAGGAAACAAGTCCTAAACAAAGTGAGTGGCTTAGAGTAGGAACGAGGAGACCATTGAACATGTGAGGAGTGGACATGATGAAGTGTGCACGAGATACACATTTAAGTGAGAAAAAAGGTAGAAGTTGTCAAGTCGAATTCACGTGCGAGAGGCAATGTTAGCGGGTGGCACAGCGGTGGAGTAATGGCAATGTCAAACACTCCCAAAAGGTTTGAAAAAGAAATCACAAGCTCGAAAAACCAGGGCCATCAACTTGAAATAAGGGTACAACATACACAGGGAAGGCCAAGGAATGCACCAAAAGTAGGAATGGAGCACAAGAGTTGGAGTAATGCAAGGATGAGACGAGATGCAACCATAATGAGTAGGGTCGTGAATGCATGATCAAGAGAGCTGGAGTTGACAACATGGAAGACATGCCAAGATCTCAGAGAAAATCATGGAGGAAGTAGTGAGTAGGAATTAATCTAGAACCAAACACAAGCAAGGAAGGAGGAGAGCCGAGAGAGAATCATGAGTGTTCAAAGGCCAAAGAAAACCCCGATTTTAAAATTTCAAATAAAAAAGAGCCTATGTAAAATAATAATGTAGATCGAATCGAGTAGTCAAGGTGAGTTGTGCAGAGACAATACAAAGGGTGAGCTGGGGGAGCTAGTTCGGTTCCTATCAAAGCAAGCTAGGCAAAGTTAGTCTTGAAACAACTCTTACAACCCTAAAAACACAACATGAAAACGTTTAAAACCTTTAAACAACCTACAACTACCAAAAGCTCCAAAACACGCATACCCCATAGATCCACAAATACTAGAAAATATGAACAACCAACCATGGATGAGATTTTAAACCCAAATTAATATAATTATAGCACAAATGGAATATCCATTACGATGCTCGCACATGAAACCCAAAAATCATGAATAGAGAGCAAGAGAGAAATGGTAAACAATGAGTGACACGGATCCCACAACATGTGCTTAGATACCATGAAGAATAATGAAAAATGTTAAGCACGAGGGTCATGCGGGATAACGTGAACATCGACCAAATTGCACTTTGCTAGCGTGACAAGGTCCTATGAAGTAGAAAACATCAACCATGTATGTGCATGGAAATATTAGAAAGGGAAAAATATCATGTACCATCCCATAGATTTGAAAAAGGTAAGGGGTACAAATAGGGGGTGCTATATAACCCCCATTTCTTTCAATCATGACTCCTCAGTGGATAATGGGAGTTACATTCCTGAAATGGGAAGTAACTCCCATATGACGCACTAACGTGTAATGACATGTAAGGAATCTAATGATGACCCTATCATAACCCCTGTGACACCTAGACCTATGACCTCATTTAGGTGAGGTGACCTACCACATGATGTGGAAAATGACTCACACCAAAAAATACTTGGTCACAAATATTGAAATTAACTCATCCATTATATTTGAACATCACGTGTGGAGTAATCAACACATTAGAGTTCACAATGGAGAACTCGATACTTTGTAAAGGTAAAACTTTTAGCTTTTGATACTTTCACAAGGGTTTTAAAGGACTTTTCCCATCAATATAGATATTAGCATAGATAATAAAATACCCTACCTCATCAATCATTAAAGGATTCAAAATAAATGTAGTTGGGAGGAGAGGCCATGGTCTTAATTTTAAGAGATTTGCTCTATGAATCTCTAGTACCATGAAAATGATTTTTGAGTGTCTAGGGACCACAAAGGTTTTCTATTGCTGAAAAATATTTCTCACATAAAAAATAAACTAGTTCAACATTCAAATAGTCATAAAGATGGTGATCGCATGGAGTCGTCTAGGGTGAGAAAAATGGTGTTTGGATAAACTAAGGCATCAACATGTTTTAATGGATTTTTTCAAGAAAAATATGAATTAAAATATTTATTCCTCTTTCAATTTTTTTCTATTTCTTCATTGTGCCATTTTGAAGGGAATGAAAAAGGTTTTAAAATCACTTGAATGTGTGATGGAGATTTTTAAGGCGGGATGCAAAGTTTTGAAACAAAGTGAAATCCATGGAGCTCTATAAAAATTTCCCAATTAGATGAGGGTGGAATTTTGGAATGAACATGGGTTTCAAATCCCAAACCATAAATGCATTAGGGTCTCCAAAAATTTGGCAATTCTAGAAGGGCAAGCCAAAGGGGGAAATATAAATGAAGGAACAACTTTCGACTTTTGGTCAACTAAACCATAGCCAATAAGAAGGAGGTGAAAATTTAGAAGGGGGAATAAATATTCCAAATGAAAAAAAAATGTAGGAAGCCTCCCAAATGGCCACACCAATTAGATCATCTCACTTAAACTTTTTGGTGTCATCACCCCAACAGAGAGATATAATAATAAGTGACTTACCAAGAACCAAGAGTGAAATTGTGATTTTCTTAGAGATATAATATATGATTTAGACTTGAAAACATTTAAAAACTCCGTTGAAACCATTTTAAGAGCTGAAAATGATTCCTTTTTTAATTTGGAGCGAATTCAACCTTTTAGTATAAGAAGGAACAACAATGATATGAGCTACTATAGGAACTTGAGATGATTTGGAGAATTAACAATGCTTAGGAGATGAAGAGGATTCCATGATCTTTCATTTTACTACCTAATGAAATTTCTAATCCACCGAGAGATCCTTAAATTTCATGTTAAATATGATATTTATTTGGAGACAAAAACACTTTCTTCACAAAAGTGCTACGAGTGAGTAGGTTCCCATAAAGTGTAAATAATTTCCAAAATATTACATCAAACATATTAAAACAAAGTACAATATGAAACCTTTCTAAGGATTATAATCAAGATTCTTGAAAACACCTAGAACTCAATCGTCATTGTCCAGAAGTTGACACTTACAAAGGGATAAAATTTTAAAAACACATACCAAGTTTCTTTAAGAGTGAATTTTGAGGGGTTGTAATGAAAAAATCATACCAAAATTTTACATTCCAACATTATGATGACAAAGTAGATCCCACAAAACACATTTTCCCATTTTATCTAACATATTTTGACTATGCTTCTCATGATATCTTTCTCATCAATATCTTCCCAAGAAATCTTAAGGAATTTGAATTGTAATGGTTATATGATCTTCCCACAAACTTTATTTTCTCTTTCACTAATTTGGAAAATCACTTTTTGAAAAAAATTATATCAACATTGGGGAAAAATTCTTATGTACAACTTTCGAAATGCATAAAGGATCTAATGAACGTATCAATGATTATGTATTACAAGACAAAACCATGATTACCAAGATGAGAAATATCTTAGCTGCAAAATTATTACCAGATATCTTCACACAAATATTACTTTTTCTTTTACAAGAATCATTCATATTTAAAAAAATCAAAATTTTGACCTTTTATTTCATATAATCATATATTGTGAAGTTGTGTTCTTACATATGAAAAATTCAAGTACATTGCTAGAAATCATAATACATTTAATAATATGTTTCAGTAAAATCCACATTTAAAGGAAAGACCAATGATGCCAAGGCTACTTGTAAGGAAACTATCAATCGTATTTGTCAACTTAATATGATAAAAAAATTACAACCTTTATGCCAATAGTTAACTCACTTACCTTGTGCCCCACACATTGTATTGAAAAAATTTCCTAAGTTTAACCTGTGTCTCTACCTCCACCTTTTGAGGTTGATATGTTAAATCCTCAAAGTTATATTTTGATACAAATTCCTATTGTAATTATCTTCAATGTATGGTCACTTTATTAATAGGTGTATCAAGATTTTCACTTCATTCAAGATATCATTGATTCAAATTCCATTGAATGGCATGAGTGGACTAAATATTCTAAGCCAATGAATGATAATGTTAAATCAAAATTCTTTAATGATCTAATTCCTAAGAATAACATTGAAAAAATTTATACTTAAGTACCGAATAATTATCATGTGGTGTAACTACCACACTTCTATGTAGGGTTTATTTTAAGAAGACCCCTCTGAAAAATTAATTTAGTATTTTTGGCAAATCTCAAAAATCATCTTTCAAATCATTGGTGAATTTCTGAAAAAATGTTTCATGGCAAAGGCAATTTTGCAAAAGCATTTTTCCCTGGTTTCACAAAGTTGGTCGGGTAGGTTGGTCGGGGACTAGGTGGGAAGTTGGTTGGGTAGGTTGGTTGGGGTTAGGCGGTTGAGGGGTTGGGCGGGTGAGGGTTGGATGGCTAAGGGTTGGGCGGGTGGGTTGGATGGGTGAGGGGTTGGATGACTATTGGGCAGGTGGGGTTGAACAAGTGAGGGGTTGGACAGTGAGGGTTGGGCGGGTGGGATGGACGGGTGAGGGGTTAGATGACTAAGGGTTAGATGGGTGGGTTGGATGGGTGAGGGTTAGACGGCTAAGGGTTGGATGGGTGGGTTGGACGGGTGAGGGGTTAGATAGTTGAATGGGTGAGGGTTGGACAAGTGCATTAGAAGGGGTGGGGTTAGACGGCTAAGGGTTGGGTGGGTGGGATGGGTGGCTCACAACCTGATAGTTTGGATGCCTAAGTTATTGGACGACTTAAGCCTTAGGGGTTGGATGGTTAAGGGTTGGACAGCTCAAGGTTGGATGGATAATAGTTGGAAAACTAAGGGGTTGGATGGCTAGGGGTTGGACGGATAAGGGTTGAATGGCTAAGGGTTGGACGGCTCAGGGTTAGATGGAATAGAGTTGGATGGATCAAAGTTGGGACGGATCATATTTAGATGGTTAAGGGATTGGATGACTTAGATTTCAAAGTTAGATGGGTCAAGGTTGCACGACTCAATGTTGGACAACACGGGGTTGGAAAACTAATGGTTGGATGGCTTGATTTTAATTGTTGGCAACTTGGAGGTGAGGGTTTTCTTATGTTTACTTCGACGAATATGCGCACAATATGATTCGAAATGGTGGTGAATTACATTCATAAGCTCTTATATATGTGTAAAATCTAGGTGAAATGAATAGTATAAGGGACATGTTGGTCGAATTTTTCAGCGAATAAGTCGGCTGCGAATCACATAATATTCACCAATTCAAATTTCCATAATCCTCGATTTTGTGAGTTTACAAAAATTTGCCACTAAAATTTTCCCTGCTTTTATGATCATATATTGGATAATTTATCAAGCAATGAAACTCACACATTGTCATCTACATTGCTTGTCACTTTTGATGAATATGATATAAATGAAATAATTATTTATAATACTTTATCTATTCATGTCTCTATTAATCAAATTCTTATACGTGAGGATTTGAATGATCCACATGGTAAGGATAATCAATGTTCTCTCATTCTACTTGAACAATATCTTGGAATTTCAATACATAATCTTGCATTCAATAGTAATCCTTAATTCTAGTGCATTACTCTCCCTATTGTTGTTGTTTCAATTACTACAATAGTTCAATTCTTGGTTGTTTCTTCTCCTAGTTCGGTGCATGACATTTAGGTATCCCTTGGCTACATGCTCTAAGGATTTTCCATCAATCATTCACCAATGTGTTAAGTTTATTCGTAATCATGAGTTGTCATGATTTCTATTTTTCCATTTGAGGTTGATTTTCCATGTTTTACTAGTATTTATTTTACGGATTCTATTCCTAGTTCTACCCATATTGCATCTATGGATAAGTTTTGGTTGCACGCATTTCTCAAAATATTCCTAGCCATCCTAACTTATTTATTAGGACCTTGGTTCTATACATAATCTCTAGAATATCTAACTCTCTCAAATATCCTAATAGGCTTTTGGTTGCACACACTACCTCTCATGGATCTATCTCTCCTTGGTCTCCTAATAGGCATTTGGTTTAACACACTCTCACTCTTGTCTCTCACTCTCATATGATCCCACATTTGTCCTCTATTGTACATGTTATCCCTACATTTTCTCATAAGTCTTCTAGGTCTCATAGTATGTCTAGGAGTACTCATTCTTCTAGTCCTTTCTATATTCCTTCCATTATGTACACTTTTCATACATCTACTTCATCCAATTCATCGCCTAGGCATTCTTTCGTAAAAATTGGTATGCTTGTATGCACTTTTGAGTCACATTCTTTGGAACAATGGAGCCTTAAGACTTCATATTATTCAATCATTGATTGAAATATTCAAGAAGTTCTCATGGGTATCTAGATTCTACCCATCCCTATAAATAGATAAACCAAAACATTGACATAGTTTCAAAATATAAAAACATTCATATATTTACAAAAATACAAATTTAGGTTCGTTATACATAGCTTGAATCTTAAGTAGTTTACATTATACATATTATTTTTTTGCTTTTCTTTTATAGATAACATATGTCTTTAATATTTACACACATGTTCACGTGGCATATTGAGCTTGATGCAGGACATACGAGAGCAAGACACCGTGATAGGTGTTGGCCAACCCTTTAACAAAACTTCTTATACATATGGGGGCATGTATTATACACTATACAAAGGTGTTAGTATTTCATTATAGTTATTTTCTAGTTTGTTATTATGATATAGTACATATTTTGTATACATGTTATCCTTTGGGATGAAAAGAAAAATACATGTGTCTTGTGTAGTGTTGAAACCCTTTGCTTAAAATGCTTTTATCTATATTAGTTCTTGTATCATTGAATAATCTTCCGACACTCTTATTTTTCCTATATTCTTGCTACTTGTGTGTTTTACTAAATTATTTTGTCATATATTATGGCCTATGTTTCTTGTTTTTATTATAACACTATGGGTGTCACATGTTTTAGGCTGTATGCCTAGCTTTTGTGATATTTTTCGAAGGCCTATGGGGCTTGATTGTTATATGAAACCATGGGTATCCCATGTTTGATGGTCTACACTTTTGTGTGACACTCTTTGAATATTACTTAATCTCACTCTAATTTTGTTACATTTTTCTTCATATACATTGATCATTTATACAATAGTTGTTATTTCTAATGTTACTCTTGTTGTGCACTATGTTTTTCACCATGTGCACCTCCTTCTACATGTACATTTTATTTAAGGTTTCCACCCCTTCAACATCCTACACACTTCTACAAATTCCTAGACAAATAGTGTATGGACATGTACATCTCTTCCTTTGATCGATGTCTTAGATAGAATTATGGGATACTATAAATGTACAGAGAGGGTATAGGAGGTCATTAAAAACATAAAGTAAAAATTCCATAAACCGAGGCACAATTTTAAAGAAATTGTCTAGTCGAGACCATATGGAAAATGATTTCCTCTTCACATGGTATTGGATAGGGTCAGGTACACTAACTTTCTCAATAGTGTCAAATTTTCAATTATAAGTACAATTTATTTGTAAATTTTTAGCTCAAATCAAGATTAATTACACAGATTGCATGACCTACTTAACTCCTTCACCATAACACTTAGTTTATGTTACGGTTTCATGGATTTGATGAGCATTTTTCTTCTTTCTTCATCTCCATTTAGTACATTACATTTTATATTTTTTCTCTTTAGTTGTGTGGAACATGGAAACAACATGGGGATCTCTTTATCTTTTCTACTATATGTCCTTATTTATAGAATTGGGCCTAGATCCATATAAAATAGTGTAGCTCACAAAGTTATAGAATGTATTGAAGTGGTTAATTTATTCATATGTATTCAATCCTTTTCTATTTCATTCAAAGGGGAAGATAACAAAGCTATTGCAAGAATTTATTACATGTTCTTCTTCCTTCGTGGGGTATTTAGGTACTTCATTCCTCTTCTTGATTATTTATTTTTATATTAGGTAGCATGTACCTAACACTCCAACTTATTCTTCACACAATAGGGGATTGTTCACCCCCAATCCTTCATTAAGCTCAACAATCCAAGTCTCTTAGTGTAAGAAAATAACATAAACTTCTCGCTCTATATAAAAAAATAATATTCCCTCCATGTTTTGCATCTCTTTCATTTTATACAAAATCAAATTTTACATTTGAGTAAAATTTCAATTATTTATTATGGTCATTGACTAGACTTTGTGTTGCAAGTTTCATCATGGAGTGTTCCAACACCAAAACAACGTGACTTTACAAAAAAACTCCCAATAAAGACAAAATGTGTCTACACACTCAATTATCTTTACCTTTAAGCATATAATTTTCATTTCATACTTAAATGTGGAAAAAATGTAGACACTCAAATATGTAAGTTTACTCTTTGACACTAATGGTTTTGGTAATGCACTCTTATTAAAATAAACACACCCTTTCTAAATTATATCATCGCTTAGTATATCCCGAGGTCTCTTGTATATCTTGATCATCCATGCATGCTTATATGTTATCAAATCTATAGAATAAAATGCATAAAATTCATTAACAAAGTCAATTTAATAGGATATAACCCTTAATTATAACATTTCTCATCCTTTTGTAAAAAATTTATAGTTTGTTCAATTTTTTTATATTTGTTCCTAGCTGACTTCTATGGTTTTGAACCAACATATCCTCCATCTAATATTTAAAGTCCATATTCTTCATTGTTTTGCTTCTTCTTTTTGGTTCATTTATTCTTTCTAGGTTGGCCTTGCCATGACATTTTACCTTCAAAACTCTATATAAGAAAATTAACACTACCTCAATTAAGAACCTAAAAATATATGGAACTACATTGATATACTCACTAAAATTTTCAAAGCCATGACAAGCTTCGAAACCAAAATAGGTCTCAAGCATCTTACTAATTCAAAGGAACAATATTTCTCATCAACAAGAACTCAAACATCCCCTTCCCAAGTACTAGCAAGATCCAAACTCAACTTGTGAATTTTCAAAGAGCCTTCAATTGCAAAATCTAGCTACATAAATTTAGATATCATATATTATGTGGAGAATGAAATTTGGTTTAAGGCCTTTATGAAGAGGTTCCAACATCGATGGTCCATGGGGTTCTATCAACCCAACTAATGGTTGTTTTGAAGGCTCTCATACCCATGGTTAGGGTTTGAAAAATCATTCAAGATGTTAAGAGAACTTTGCAACGTGGGTGACAATTAGGGTTTCATAGTGAAAAACATTTTTAGGTAGAGGACAATCACATAAAATTAAAGAGCTAGATTTAGTGTAGGTCCAAAACCATACAATAGTGTCAAGACCATATAAATGGTCTTGGCAGAGTTGTAAGGTCATGTCCCTCATTAGTTTCATGTCATAATTCTAGGAAGAAAGCATCAACAGGTTCAGATCCCCCATTACCAACAATTTAGTCACCTGGAACTTCCGAGATCCATCTCGCAATATTAAGCTTATATATGTGCACTCATTCCTTTGCATTTCTAAGTTCATATCTTGTTTTTGTATATTAGTTGCAAGTATTAATGTGTTGTTCTAATATTAGATGATTAATGTTGGAAGTTATTAATCAAAATAACCTCATAGATCCCCTTCACATTTTTAGATCCCCTTCACATTTTTTTAGTGTACTTACCTCAATAATATGATTAGGTTGTTTTTATGTTATAAAAAACCTCTATCAATGCATGATATTTTTGAAAGATTAACATGAATTTCTTTTTGTTAATGTTTTTAAGCTTATTAGTGACCATAAAATTGTGTAGTGCCAATATGAAGACACTTGGGAAAAACATTTACAACACGTCACTTAAAAAGAGAAGATAGTTTTTGTAGGGCTAAAAAAATCAAGAACTTTGTTAAGTGTGGGAGCGACTTTCAAATTTTTTAAGCATTATTGTGATTAAATTACTAATTAGCCCTCCAACTCTAAGTTTTGGTTCACTTTCTTCATCATAATTTCAAGAAATTCAATTGTCTAAGATATGAAATATTTGCAAAAATTGAAATAGAAAATGTCTCCTCAACTTTCAAGTTTGGATGCCCCACCTTCACTAAGTATTCAAGAATAGGACTTTTAGATATCTAAATCAATTCAAAAACTAAATAACAAAACTTCTAAATATCGTTGATTTCCTAAAACTACCAAAAAAAAATGAGATTTTTGATTCCTTGAAAGTACAAAACAATCTAAGATTTATAAAATCAAACACTTACTAAATGATGGAAAGAAATAGGTAAAAACATGACTTCACAATTTTCAGGTAATTTTCAATTATATTTTTATTTTTGTCTCCACCTTTTAGGAGAATTTATTGGTTACAACCTGATATAGGTGAGGAGAAAACTAAGTTTCTCTCCACGCATTAATCCCCTTCCTTTTTTTGGATTTTCCCTAAATACTTAACAAAACATTATTTTTCTTGTAGAGTCATGTGAGCAATTTTTAGAATAATTTTCTCCTCGAAAATGGAAGTACGAGTGAAAATTTTGAGGTGTAGACGTTAAAATATTTTGTGAAGGTCTCCTTAATTGTTCTCGTTTTTCCCTCAACTCTGTCATGTTCCTCAATTTAGACATAAATTATAATTGCATGGAAAGGTGTAAAATCAATTATTTTACTGGATATTCAATCATTTTAGAGACTTACACACATATGGACCCTTACCTTGCTTTTAAATCCCGTTGCTAAGTCATATTCTTCTTTTTCGTATGGATTATGCATCTCCTACCCCTGTCATTATGCATGGGCCATGTCATATATATCATATGTAGATTTTTTCATGGCGGAAAATCTAAAAGCAATCCTATTGATAATTGCGCAGAGAGGTAAACTTTAATAAAAATTACAAAATATCACTTTGATAATGACACACATTGACTGTGATCATTCATCCTATGCAGCTTTCTTCCACCCCCTTTGAGTGGGTACATGCGGTCATGAAATCAATGTCTTTTTCTCATAAAATTTAAGAAGTTTGTTTAATTGAGAAGCTTTACTTTAGGGAGAGGACCCAGTCATGGTGCATTACCCAGTAGTGGTGAGGGTAGTTGACATATTTGACTCCAGTTTTTGCACAGTAAAATATTAATAATTGAATGAATACTATCCTATAAATGTACAAACACTCTTCAAAATTGATGTGTATGTCACTTTTCATGTACAACCATGAATCTATCAACAATAGAATAGTCAATATCATTTTTAAACATAAAATAACATATATTATACTTCCATGTTTGCCAAATTTAAAGTCAACATGTATTTAATACAAAGATATATAATTGTATTTCATCCCTATACAAAATTGATACCACATCATCATATCAATTTGATGTCACTTTCCATATAATTTAAGTTCCCATTTTACTATGTAAAAGGTCTTGTCATTCACACACTTTGGGGCAGGTTCTCACAAGCAAAAGTCCAAAGTGCACCATTTTCAAATACAAGTTGTCTTTTAAGCATTAACTTTCTCACCATTTTCTATACCAACTACTCCCATAAATGATATCCGCATATTTTCAACAAATGTGAGGCTCAAGAAACAAAGATTGAATTGAAATGAGAAATCAAATCAAATTGAACTTCAAATATGAGTATTGAAATAAAATA
The DNA here is from genome assembly GCA_018340775.1 of Taxus wallichiana var. yunnanensis. Lineage (NCBI taxonomy): Eukaryota > Viridiplantae > Streptophyta > Pinopsida > Cupressales > Taxaceae > Taxus > Taxus wallichiana. Next base: position 92,359,166 of record CM031241.1, on the reverse strand, counting down.
TCATAAATCTTGATCCACCCCTATCAATTTCACCCAATCAAAAACAAGCACAAGGATCAACCAATTTTACCCAATCAAAAAAAAAGCACAAGGATCACTCAACTACAACACTTTTCATATCTCCTATAAATCCAGTTCCTCAACTACTCTGAAATTTTATTCAGTTAGAGTTATTTTGCTAGTGCATGACAATTACAGTTCCAAGCTGCCGTAATCAACTGTTATTCCACATCATAGTGCCACATAGTAAGTTCTTAACTCTGTTCTTATATTGATGCACATTCATTTAATTTTAATTTTTTTTTTTTTGTCAATCTATATATGGGAGGGGAGCCTGTAAAAAACCTGGTAATCCCAAAAATCTGTCAAAAGAAGCGCTTGAGAATTCTCTACAGCCCAATCTACTTTGCAAACAAATCTGACATGTTACCCACCATGCATACTTGCTGGTGCATACTTTGCTGGTTCATACTTTATGATGCCTTTTCATGTAGATGTATATTAACAAGTAATTCCAGACTAAATTAATGAAATATGTATTTCACATTTACAAGTAGATGTATGTTCCCCTTGCTGGTGCATACTTTATGCTGCCTTTTCATGTAGATGTATATTAACAAGTAATTCCAGACTAAATTAATGAAATCTGTATTTCATATTTACAAGTAGATGTATGTTCCCCTTGCTGGTGCATACTTTATGTTGCCTTTTCATGTAGATGTATATTAACAAGTAATTCTAGACTAAATTAATGAAATCTGTATTTCATATTTACAAGTAGCTGTATGTTCTGTAGATGTATATTTACAAGAAATTCCAGGCTAAATTAAGGAAAGGCTCTATATTTGCAAATAGATATATACGAAATATACATCTACATAATACACATCTGAATCTAAATATACATTTACAGAATATACAATGACAAGAAAAGGCAGCATAAAATATACAGTTACATGAAAATGAAGCATAAAATATACAACTACATGAAAAGGCAGCATAAAATATGCATCTAACATGTAATTACTTGTAAGTATATATATACATATTTCTTCAATTTATCCTGGAATTACTTGTAAATATAAATCTACATGTACACATACATCTACAGGTTTCATTAATTTAGCTCAGAATTACTTGTGAATATTCATCTACATTAAAAGGAAGCATACAACTATATTGCATGCTGCCTTTTCATGTAGATGTATATTTGGTTATAAATTCAAATTTGTATTTGTTTCAATAACATTGCCTTCCTCTGTACTAGCCCCATTTTCACCTTTGATTTTTGAAGTATCCATTGCTCAGAACATAGGCACTCACATCAAATGGCTGCACTTCCTTTTACGTTTGTTGATTCAATATTCTAAAATTTATCTATCTTAGCAGGTTTTTATTGACATCATGAGGAGAAGGCAACTTCCAAAAAGAGTAAGACCTGCATGTGCCAAAATTAGGGGAGCAAGATTTCCGCCAAGTGAAGAACATGAAGAAGAGGCTAACAATACCCCACCTCAAGATGCCAATGACACACCACATGAAGAAGTAAATGTCCAAGCAATAAGAGTGAGCCCTTCAACACAAAATGTGTCAAAGCCAAGATCTGATTGGAACAAGTCTGATATGGATAATGCCATGAAAGATGTTGAAGAATATGGATACTCTAAATGTGTTGCCTGCAAAAATGGGGTATACCAAAGAACCACCCTTACTTCTAAGCTAATGGGCATTACCACCACTAAAAGAAAGGGTCCACCAACAATTCTAATAGATGAAGAAGAGATGGAGATAGTGAGTTGGTGTCATGAAATGGCTAACATGGGCCATGGGTTAGAAATTATACAACTTAAGACGTGTGGCACGAAACAAGGTCTAACCCATTCACGGATGGTTTTCGGGTAAGTCATGGTGGGCGAGTGTTTTAAAAAAGACACCTGGAACTAACATTAAGGACAGGTTCAAGGCCTTGATAAGGATCGAGCAAAGTGTGTTTGAGGCCATCAATTGTTAGTTCCTTCTACATTAATTTGTCTAAAGCTTATGAGGCCAACCCATATGGACCAAACCGAATATGGAATTGTGATGAAACTGGATTACAAGCAAGGAGGAACTGCAGTATGAGAGTGCTTGCTAAAAGGGGTAGTAGGAGTGTGCCATATATCATCCCAAAAAGTAGAGAATGGATTACCATATTGTGTTGTGTAAATGCTGTCAGACAAAGCATTCCAGGATTCTATCTTTTTAACGGAAGAGCCATTTAGAAAATTATATCGCAGTGTCAGGTTGTGAGCCTGGAGCTTGCATGGCAACACAATCACATGCATGGATGACAAAAGATTTATTCATGAACTGGTTACATCACTTTGCATCATCTATACCTGGTGGAGTGTTTCCTACCAATAGGCATTTACTAATTTTTGATGGCCATGGTTCACATGTTGCTTTGGGAACAATTCAAGAAGCCAGAGTTTGGGGATTGATTTGTTAACATTGCCTGCACACACCTCTCATAAATTACAGCCATTGGATGTGAGTGTCTTTGCTCCATTCAAAACATACTTCAAGGAGGAGAGACGCAAATGGATAGTTGCAAACCATGGGATAGATGTGAAAAGGGATGAATTAGCAGAGTTAGGGAGCAAAGCATTCATAATGGCTCTTACACCTAAAAACATTAAATCAGGATTCAAAAGAACAGGGATATGGCCTCTTAATCCCAATGCCTTGGATGAAGACATGGGACCAAGCAGAACATTTGACACATCTTTTCAAGATGATGCTGGTGCAGCAGAAAATATGCTTCATCTATCTAGGGTTGATTTAGAGCAAAGTGAAGATGCTCAGATGGTGCCTAACACACAATTGGAGAAAGAATCAGAACCTCAGCAGATGGAGATAAATATAAATGAATGTGTTGCTCAACAATTGGAAACTCCAAACAGAATTAATCAAATCGATGAATCACTATCTTTGCCCACAGAAGATAGCCCTCCCGATTGGATGAAAGAAGCAACTCTTAATCTTGGTGTCAACTTGAACTTCAATAATGAAGAGGTCAGCCTCTCTTTACCCTCTCATCCAACACTACTTCATGACTCAGATTTGGTGCACTACTATGTTGGCAGTCAACCGAAGAAAATGATGCAGATTCACAATTAGAGGCAACAGGGTATTAGGGGCAGATTCAAACCAAACTTGTGAGGCAAACCAAGGACAAAAACTCTTGGTAGATTCTTGAAACTCCCTGTGGAAAAGGTTAGAGAATCATCAAGGTCAAATAGTGCTTTTGGTATAAGATTGAGTAGGGAATCTCTACTAATTACCGCAGATCAGTACATGGAGCTTCTGGTTGAGAAAGAGAACAGAAAAAAAGAAATAGATGAATTGAAGCAAAGAAAAAAGGAACAAATCCAAGAGAAGAAGGCTGAACGAATTGTTGAAAGGGAGAGGAAGGAGCAGGAAAAGATTGAAAAAGAATATAGAAGGAAAACAAAGGAGCACCAAAAGTTGATTCAAAGGCAAGAAAGGGAACAGAGAAAGGAACAGGAAAGGATTCAAAGGGATCAAGAGATAAAGGAGAAGGAGTTTGAGAAGGCAAGAAGAGAGTTAGAAAGGAAAAGGAGATTGAGTAGTCCAATTAATCCTTTTCCTGATCAACACCCAATGTTAAGAGAATTAATGGGCATACATTGCCCTTTATCAGTTTCAACACATAATACTGCAGTTGGAGTGAATGCTTCTCCAAGTTCTGATCCATTCCCAACTACGCCTGTGAGGGATGTCAACATGGGGAGGAAATTGCAAAGTAACACCCCAGCTTCAACCTCAACTGCAGATTCAACACCACCCTTCCTCGGATTTTGGAAATGATATTTTCAAAAGTAAATATTTAATTTTGAGGGCTGAATTTTTGATGTGTGGAATTGGCCTTTCGATTTAAAAACTACAATATATTAGTAGTAGTTATATGGCCCAAGTATATTGTAGGGCCATGTTTTTGTAATGGACAATGGAAATGTTTACTGAATGAATATATATGTCTTCCAAGTTATGTGATACCCTTTTTCAAAGATTTAAACTCCTATTGTTTCTGAAAATTACACTGAGTAACATAAAATAGTAAATGACATTAAAGTAACAGCCAGAAGCCAATAACACAATCTACAAGTAGAAAAGAGAAATATGCAATAGTTTTTATCACTGCCTCAATGAGGGTAAAAACCTCACCTATTAGAACTATATGGACTATAGATATTCAAAGAGAATCAAACAATTGCCAAACTAAAAATGTGTTGATAACAACAAGCATCTCGCACTTCCATTCTCAAATACTCCAACAAGCATAACAACACCACTGCAAGACATGTACAAATTATACTATCGTTTTTAATATGTAAAATCACCAAATTATACAAATCAGTTACTAATAATAGGGGTTACCATGTCTTTTGACAAATCAGCCTCTTGGACTTTCTTGTAACATACGAAGGCTTTCATCAACTATGATTGAAATATATTCATTTATAAATCCTATCTGATTATAAATCGATCTCATACTAGTGTAGTTTGAATCAATCAACTCCATTTCATTTATTGCTCAAGGAGCCTAAACCCTTGATTAGCTTCAAATATGAACAATTTTCCAAACTTCACATTAAAACAACTAAGTTTTCATTACCATAAAATAAGTAAATGACTAAGAACAAAACATGTACAGAACGAAACCTCTTTTGAAGCATCCACGGCAAGATTCAAATGATTCTTTCTAGTTTAGAAGGAAGCAAAGTTAAAATATCACTTAAAGTAGATATTATTGCTGAAGAAAGAAATCAGAAGTACCTTCCACTCTCTGCATCTGCTGTTATAACGTATAGCCAGGCAATACACTCAGAAGTATGACTAGCTCCCAACACAGAGGTGGTCAGTGTAAACACCCACACACAAAATTATCAGGCCGAAACAGTAAGCAACTTTGTTGTTAAACTTTCCAGCGAAAAATGGTAAGCATTCCCCTCTTGATCCGTTTTGTTCCACGAATTCGTTGCATTCCGCGGAGGTTCAGGTGGTTAACATTTTCCCAGAGCTGGATGGATGTTTGGGAGTGTTTGGTGCAATGAATATCAGTAAATAAATCCGCATGCCAAACATTAAGAACTCTTTTGCTTCCCTGACACGGCATAGAGGATGTTTATTACTACCATATCCCTATGCGTGGATTTCACAGTTGTCAAAAATAGCGAAGGAGATGGGGCTGTAGAGAATTCTCACGCGCTTCTTTTGACAGTTTTTTGTGATTACCTGGTTTTTTTTAATGTTCAGTATAGTGTCCCAAAGTTTGGGTGCACCGTGACTGGATCCCCTCTCATACAGTAAGACACTAACCTTATTCTCTGGGCAATAAACAGAAATCCAAAAAAATTGAGTATAGCAGACTAGGATAGCTGAGTTACAATGTGTCGAAGCAATTACCTAAAATTAATTAATGAGAAGTAGTAGTAAATAAATAGATCCCTATAGCTACGGTGGGGTGGTTATTTATATCCCTATGGTCGTGTTTTCTAAGATAATTACTTAGTCTACATTGTTGCATAACAATGATCAGGATTCACTCGGTGTGTACATTACGAGTGCCTATCAAATCCAATGTCCGACAAAAGGACTCATATCGCTATGGAGCTTGGGTAACATGAAAATTTCAATTAACAGAGGAACCATGTGGAGTCATCTTGTACCAGTGTAGTTATCACAGTCTCAGATTACAAAGGCAGCTACATTCAATTACAGTATCAGTGATCATTAGGTGGTCATGTTCTTATAGGAACCTTACTAATGGTCATGGCATCATACTTGTCGGTGCAGGTTTTAGAGAACCACTGAACTATTATTACATTCATTCAACAAGTATAATGTATATCAAACAATGGGTCTGTGCCTGTTGCTTTGAGGTTCAAGAAATATGCAGTTACAATTGTGTCAAAGAGAGGAAAAGGGAAGGATCAAACCAAATTTTACGCTACCAAATGCACAAGTTCCATTAAGAGTGATCAAGAAGTAGAAGAGATAAAATATAATCTCTTTCAAAAATATTATCGGCATGAAGAGATAAGATGAGGACAAGCTACAAACCTTATTCTCTGGGCAATAAAGAGAAATATATATAAATACTTATGTGGCCTGGCTAACATTACGTTATACTATCAGTATGTCCTTAACCTATGTACATAGATACAAGAATGGAAACGTCGTGTACAAGGAAATATTATAAAGCAGGATGCATGGTCCTTTCAATTATTTGGGGGATTTTATTGTTGCTCATGTAAGTATCCCCAAATGAGAGTAAAAATCACACTTTGAGCACGCTCACTTGAGCACAATCGAATGCTACAATGATACAATACTCATGCGCTTCTTTTGACAGATTTTATATAAATTCAACAAGTAAAATGATACAACTCTCACGCACTTCTTTTGACAGATTTTTTGGATCACCCGGTTTTTTTTAATGTTCAGTATAATGTAATTTTCAGAAACAATAGGAGTTTAAGTCTTTGCAAAAAGGAATCACATAACTAGGAAGACATATAACACAATCTACCAGTAGAAAAGTAAAATATGTAATAGTTTCTATCACTGCCTCAGTGAGGGTAAAAACCTCACCTATTAGAACCGAATGGACTGTAAATATTCGAAGAGAATCAAACAATTTCCAAACTCATTTGATGTGTTGATAAACACAATTGAAGGAATGCTCTGCATCTGCACTTCCATTCTCAGTCAATCCAACAAGCTCCTCCCCACCACTGCAAGACGTGTACAGAAAATATCATCGTTTTTAATATGTAAAAGCACCAAAGTATACAACTCAGTTTTTAAACCCATGACTGGCTTCAAATATGAACATTTTTCCAAACTTCACATTAAAACGACTAAGTTTTCGTTACCATAAAAGAAGTAAATGACTAAGAACTGAACATTGTACAGAACGAAACCTCTTTTGAAGCATCCACGACAAGATTCAAATGATTCTTTCTAGTTTAGAAGGAAGCAATGTTAAAATATCACTGAAACTAGATATTATTGCTGAAGAAAGAAGTCAGAAGTACCTTCCACTCTCTGCATCTGTTGTTATAACGAATAGCCAGGCAATACACTGAGAAGTATGACTAGCTCCCAACGCAATCTTCGTCAGTGTAAACACCCACACACAAAATTATCAGGAAAAAACCGTAAGCATTCCCCTCCTGATCCGTTCTGTTCCACTGTTTTGTTGCATTCCGCGGTGGTTCGAGCGGTAAACATTCCCCCAGCTGGAGGCGGTTTGGGAGTAGTTGGCACAATGAATAGCAGCTAATAAATCCGCATGCCTAACATTACGAACTCCTTTGCTTCCCTGACATGGCGTAGTGGTTGTTAATTACTACCATATCCCTATGCGTGGATTTCGCAGTCCTCGGAAACAATGATTTTTTTAGTGATAAGTGGCAGCGAATATAGTAAACGGTGGGGGTTCTACTAATTCACACTAATTGGTCCGCACCGTGAAAACTCGGAAATTTTGACACCTCACACTCCAGCTCATGTGTACGGTGATCTACGTGTCAAATGTGTTGGCAAAGGAGATGGGGCTGTAGAGAATTCTCGCGCTTCTTTTGACGGATTTTTGTGATTACAGTGTTTTTTTTATGTCCAGTATAAACCGCCAAAGTTTGGGTGCACCATGACTCTGTCCTTAATTGTTCTCGTTTTTTCCCTTAACTCTGTCATGTTCCTCAATTTAGAGATAAATTATAATTGCATGGAGAGGTGTAAAATCAATTATTTTACCTGGATATTCAATCATTTTAGAGACTTACACACATATGGACCCTTACCTTGCTTTTAAATCCCGTTGCTAAGTCATATTCTTCTTTTTCGTATGGATTAGGCATCTCCTACCCTGTCATTATGCATGGGCCATGTCATATATATCATATGTAGATTTTTTCATGGCGGACAAATCTAAAAGCAATCCTATTGATAATTGCAGTGAGGTAAACTTTAATAAAAATTACAGAATATCACTTTGATAATGACACACATTGTACGCAGTCATTCATCCTATGCAGTGTCTTCCACCCCCTTTGAGTGGGTACGCAGTCATGAAATCAATGTCTTTTTCTCATAAAATTTAAGAAGTTTGTTTAATTGAGAAGCCTTACTTTATTGTGATTTTTCACATTCCGATACCAAGTGTAAGTTTTTCTTTATTGTGAGTTCGCTTTAATAATATGTGATTAACATGTGATTGTACAATTTTGCTTTGGCCCATTGTTTTTTATTTTATTTTGAATAGACCCTACATTATCTTTTTGAAAATAAGTTTTTTCCTCGTATTTCAAATTAGTAATATATTTGTATTTTCTAATAATAATGACAGATTTTATATTAGTTTATATATAATTGTCGAAAATAATTGTTTATTATTATTTATTAAAAAATTAGATAATATAATATAATTTTTAATAAATATAAATGGAATTCTTCATATTTAATTGATGTGAGTAAATTATTATAATATTTTAAAATTGACTATATATTCTTTGACCAACCACCACTTTTATGTTGAAAAAATTACATCTTCTATTTTTATGTACATGCTTACAATTAAAAAGATTATATTTTCAATCCATGTGTGTATTCTTTATAATATAATGTAATGTTCTCTAGTACTAAGTATAATAGCACATTTGTTACGATACTACAATCCATATCATCATAAAATAGCACTACACCATAACATTTTATAGAAATAAAACCTTATCCACTATTTAATTAAAATTAAAACATTCCTTAATTCATATTAGGAAACATCTCCTATTCAATAGTAACCATTTGGAGTATATATTTATATTTTGTGTTTAAAAACTCATATGAAAATATGCAATTTTGTAGGAGAAGTAGTATTTGAAGTGGAATTCTCTATTTAAATTTTTCATATTTACGTTTGGCATTTACAAAATGGTGCACTAACCAAGATCTCAAATACACACAAAAATATCATTTCAATTAGTGAAATAATATTTGAAGTAGAATTCTCTATTTAAATTTATCATATTTACATTTGGCATTTATAAAGTAGTACACTAACCAAGATTACAAATACACACAAAAATATCATTTTAATTAGTGAAATAATACTTTTTTTTACATACCAATTTTTAATTACACACATTTTTTGTGTGTGTGTGTGTGTATATATATATATACACACTTTGCATGTAGGATTTCAACTAGGACAACTATATTAGATATCATACAAAATTATAAAAGAATTGCTTCTCTTAATATGATAAAGTCATTTATAGTATGCCACCTGAATGATTGTGGTTGTTGTTTGCTCATATTTGAAATTATGTCTCCTTTTTGTAAATAGGAAGGGGTCCCTTCAACCCACCTTAAATATCAAAAATAAAATAAAATGATAAAGTCCAACTTTATTATTTTTGTGACTTCTACTCTCGACTATTCTCCTAAAACCTACATTTGGGTGTGCATGGAAGAAGCAGCAGTTTCCAAATCCTTGCAAGAAATTGGTGTTTTATTTACATGATATACTTTATTATTGAAAAACTTGAAAGATTACAACTTGAGTAATTGTGGCAGCGCCAGATGGAGATAAGTCATTGTTATGACTGGTAACAAAGATTTTCGAATTTGTGGTTGTGTTTTATGGTTCTATTACTCTGAAAATCAATCTTCTATTTGCTACTATGGGAAGATGGACAAGGGATTCTACTTCTATGAAATGAAAAATAACTTATACTTTATGGCTTGCTTTCACTTTTTTCCTGAATCCAAAAACTATAAGAGCACTATTTCTTTCTCTGAGAAAATCCAATCTTGATCAAGTAAGGAACGATAAACAAGATTTTGAATCTAAATCTACTTTCTTTGGGGTAGATACAATTATGTTGTTGTATTGGTTCATGTAATCATTAGTCCTTTTCAGATACCTTCAGGTATTCGGCATTTCGGTTTCACAGACCTTATGCTTTTAGAATCTCGGCAGAATTGCATGGAACGATTATGCTTTCTATTTAATGTTCATGACACTGCGAACAAAAGTCCAAGATCATTCAAGCCTTTTAACTCTTACAAGACTAGTAAACAAAAGATTACAGAACAACATATTTGTACTATCGGTCATCCTCTACATCATTCTTACCCTTATAATCTTGCACTACATGTTAAGCCTCCCACAATCCTGTATCAGAATTGTAATCTTCCCAACCGGGGCTGTCAATATAATCGTTACTCTCAATCTCCAATTTCGGATCTTCCCAAGCGCGTCTCTTACTATAATCGTTACTCACAATCTTCAACGGATCTTCTTACCGGGGATGTAAGTATAATCGTTACCCCCAATCTCAATCCCGGATCTTCCTTACCGGGGATGTAAGTATAATCGTTACCCCCAATCTCCAATTCCTTATCCGGGTTGTTCTTTGCATACTCACTGTGCCACCACCTTTCACGTCCCTCCTGATACTCCTCTTCATCCTCCTCGTCCCCCAATTCCCATATTATCTCCACTTCTGCAGATGCCCTTGTCAAACCTAATATTTGATCCTTGAACTCGTCGACATCAAAATCTGCCGAGCAATATGGCAGATCGAGTCTCAGTGTTTTCAATAAAGGAGCATTTCTGAGAAGCAAACCCAGCAAGAATACTTCCTTTTCACTCGTTTCTGGCAAGATACCCAGATATGCATTCTTCAGGGTTGGAAAGATGAAGTCTGATGCACCCATCTCCGTTTGCGGCGCTGTCTGCTCATGTCCCCTTAACGATGCAATCCCCTGCCACACAAAAAGCGGCTTACTTATATGTAAAACGAAACATCCTAGAAAACATTAACTCAAATAAAAATACTAAAATTTAGGAAAGTATTACCATCATGTATGGGATTACTCGAAGCTCTTCAAGATCGGGAAAAGTACCGAAGAGGGTTGGGCGAAAGAGTAGCATTTGTCTGAAGAAATCGGGAGAGAATTCAAGTTTTGGAAGTTTAGTCCAAAGGTATCGCCATTTTGAGGCGAGGATGGAGGAGCGTACGGCCTCTATTAAGGGAAGGCGAGAGAGGATGTTAGAGCACAATAAACTCTCTGGTAAGATGCTCAACCTGTCACGGGTTGCCATTGCCCAAAACCTCCAATGTGTACGTCGGTAAACTGAAACGAAAGACGAGTAATTTTACACTACCACTTACATAATTTTTATTTTGTAAAGCAAACGTACAGACAAGTGAGTTGCTATGCATTCCAGTAAACGAGAATATATGAAATTTCAACTATTTCGTTTCTTTTTTTTAGCGCATCTATCGTGTGGCGGGCGATAGCATCGTAGTACAACTTTTACACATTTGATTGTATCGCGAATAAAACATCGCGATTATTGATTTGTTTGATGTCTGTTCGACTCTACTTTTATTTTAGTCGTGGTGCATGAATTGTCCAAACCATAAGACCCATCCGGATTTTTTCCCCATATTCGTCTCTCGCTCGAGGTAACCGTCGTATATATCCACGCCAAATTATTACTCTTCAAATGTATTAAGACTAGAACATATTTGACTAGCAAAAATATTTATAGATTCTCTTGAGATGCCTATAGGCATGGCTAATATATAATTTATGTTCTTTAGAATATTTCGAAATGATGCTATTTTAGAATGTAATTTAATTTTATTATATATATAATAAATAAATCTTTGTATAATTGTAGTGCCGACCAGAATTTTGACCAGAATAATAATTAAGAACTTTCAATGTTGGGCCCAATACTTAAAAGAAATAAGTAAAGAATTTTTTTCCGAGAGTTGAATCTCAAAACATGTTGTAAACACATAAATATGTGATGTGATTTGACGCTAATAGGATGTTGTTGCAGCTTCCATCTCTTGAGTTTAGGGTTTTGTAATGAATATACCTACTTAAAGGAATAGATGATTCAACAAATAAGTAGTTATCACCAGATCACTTCATATGAGAGACAAGATAAGTGTAGTGCCGACCAGAATCATGTCCAAAATAATAATAATAAATGTTAATACATGGGGCGGTGAGAGGAAAAGATGGGTCTTTGAGTGACGCCGATCCTTGTGGGGACTTCTAAATTTAATTTTGAATTATTTACTCCCAACCATGGACACTTATCATTATTATTTGTTGGGCGCACTTGTTTTGTCTTCCTTGCTTTGGATTCCCTATTTTTTTATTATTATTATTTTGTTGTCTAGTGAGTGTGTGGGGTTGTTGGCCACCTGCTCCCCTTTTATTGTTTTAATTATGCCATACTTTGGCTCACGAGAAGTGGGTAGGAAACACCAAAAACAAGAAATATGGCTGCGTGGATACATTGGTGAAGGATTTGCAGATGTTGTGGAAGCTCTCACACATGCATCATGTAAAGCTTGATTTGTCCGACTACTATTAGGACTAGAGGATTGGGAAGTAATGCATTGAAACTTATAGCAAATGCACTCTACTAGCTAGAAATCTATTCTCTTCTGTCTCAAAACGCTAGTTGTGAAACAGGGTATAGACGTCCAGCCAAGCACAAAGGTAGAGGAATTCGTTGGTGTTGTGGTTGCAAGCACTCTGGCTGACATTCCTGTAGAAACGAGATGCATGCGTAACGCATGTGAAATGTGCACCAAAATGCCTGAAAATATGTGGCCTCGTGAACTGAAATGGCTATACGTTATGCGCAAAATGGGTTTGTTGAATAGGATTAGAAACTTTCAAGTAAATGTGATTAAAAGTTGCAGTGAATGGATCTCAAGGACGTGCAGGTAATGTACCAATGTCAATGTGTAGTGATCTATTTCCAGAAATAAGAAGGTATTTTGTTCCTGGAGAAGCTATGAAAATAGCAGAGGACCACTTAAGTCAAGATAGAAAATACAAATTTTATGGAAAAAGGAGTTTCAGATGGATCAATAGTATGTATTGTTCGAGAAATAACAATGTGGCCATTGTGAGCAATGTTACCTCAAGGCGGGTGACATTTAAGTGAATATTTCTGTAAAAGTAGTCATTATATGAGAAGTTATAAATTTAGTGATAAGCGATCTATTTCATGCTCCATTGAAAAGAATGTGTAGAAGTTTAGTTTTGTGGATGTTCACAGATGTGTAAAGGTTTTATGCAATTATAGATCGCCTATTTGGTGACATTAACATAGAAAAAGGTTGTCCAAAGGAAGAAGCATCATTTCCATTTACAAATGGTCAAATTGTATGCCTGAAACAACATAAACAAAGCCAAAGAGGATGCCTCATAGAGACACACCAATTCTATATGCACACACAGTATCTCTCTGACTGACAAAGTAACCCAAGTGGTAAATATGGGACTAAGTGAAGAAATAGTGCATGGTATGCAGATAAGAGTGTATGGATGTGTTAAAATGATTCGAGAACTTGAAGCAAAGGGTAGTGGCAAGTGCAAAACAAAGATCCTAAATCTGTAGCAACATTTCCTAGTTTTTGCCAAGAGGACAACTTTGAAATGGGTATGTACCCATCTTTTGTAGTAGTTGTCTATACCTTGGTAGAAATGTTTGTAAAGGGGATAAATGCGTACAAAATTCAAATGGAGGATTTTTTGAATGCACACAATTTGTTTGACGAAATGCTAAAAGTCATTCAACACCTTATGGAATTACATACACAATAGACACAAATTTATCCTAGGCATGGTTCATCTCTCATTATTTTTGTTCTTTAGTTTTTCTTTTGCAACATAATGAAATTTTAAAATTGAAATATTTTCACATATTATACTATATAAAATAAACTTGTTTTAAAAATAGTAAAACCTTATATCATAACTTACAAGATCCAATATTGCTTGGTAGACAATAAACTTGAACCCTCACTTCGTGATGATCTAGCAAACTTCGCAACCAAACTAGATTACTATAGTACCTTTTTATTGACAGGTTGAAGTTGAGTTCCATGTAAATGATTTGACTGCTCCCTTGTTTAAATAGATCAATTGTGATTTTCTTGAGACTTGTAAAGTAACCTTCGTAACTCCGGAAAGGAGATGTTAAGTTTCCTACGTGTACCTTGTTATGTGAGGTGTCACTTCAATCTTTGAATCGACCCTGAATGAACATTTGTGACCTTTTTGACGCCCTTATAGGAGCCTTGTTACACTATTTTCAAAGAATGCTATTGACCAAAATAAGCTCATACTTATTTTGGGTCAATTGACCTCCTTTTCCCCCTTTTGTGCTTCAATCTGAATTTTCATATATTTTAAGCACTTAAGGTCCCCTGAAAGCATTTCCATTAGATAGGAAATTTCTTCCCCTTTCCAAAAATGTAAAGAAGTCCTTCTAACTCCTCATATTTTGCAAGTTACGGGTCGGTGGGCCTAGGGAAGACTTTTTGCCAAAGGGAAGATCGCAGACTGGTGGGGCTTAGGAGACATCTTGGCACTTTGCACTTTTCGCTAAAAGGCACAATTTGTAATTACGGGCCCGCAAGCTCGTGAAGGATCTTTGCGCCAAAGGAAAAAAATGCCTAAGGCCCATAAAGGGACACGTGGCCATGTTTCAAGTCAAAGCGGGAAGGCAGTCGTCAGAGGAACTTTGGAATTTTTGGCTTTTGTTTTGAAAAGGCATAAAGTATAAAAGTAAGATTTGGGCAAACTTAACTTTAGAGACATACGCTTTATAGAAAATATCCAAGAAAGAAAGTGCCTCCTACACATTTTGTTATGATTCAACTAGAGTGAGAAAAGAGTCATCCGCAAAGTGGCCATTAATGAGTTGGGACTGATGATCAGGAAGATATATGCCTCTTAATCACCCTGAGCAATTGTATTAGAAATAAGGTAACCGAAAGCATCTATGCAAGACAAAAAGATTCGGTTCCAAAGGGAAACCTTTCGATCGATCAAAATAACCCAACAACAAGAATGGTGTAACGCCGAAAAAAGACGACGGCGCTCTGGCTAACAACGACGCAAGCGTAACAACAAACAATCCGATTAAAAGAAAACGAAATCTTTTTTTTAAAAAAATAAACATGGTTGTGCTCAGATATCAGAGCTCGAACTACAAGTCACGATAAAGCTTCGAGGTAAGAGATATTTGAACCTATCTCATTTGACGTTAGTAGAGATGTAGGGTTAAATCAAACGAGCTAATTTGTCTATTCGGGTAATACCGTGTTGACAAGATATCTCCGAAAGGTACCCCAAGAGTAAGATATAATTTATTTTGTATCAATACATTACCCACTTCGATTTTTTTTTATTCTTGCTTTATTCTTCGATTATATTACGTTATTCCAAAATTAATACACTACATTATATGTAAATATAGATTTATATATATATATATATATATATATATATATATTTACATACGTATATATATATACAAATTTATATAGGAAAAACACCCATATCGGTATGCACATGATATTTGATCTATTTTGTTGCATTGTATATTGTTAATATGCTTAGATATACATACTACCATACGTATATCTAGTGTTTAAGAGAGTTTAACTACCTATCACTGCTATTGTTTATATATAGCGCTTAACCTAAATTTGAAATTTTGATACAAAGGATTAAGAGTCAACTTGGGGATAACTTTTCAAACTTGGCTTAAAGTATATGGTTGGACGGTGGGATCGAGCTACCTACCAAAATTACTATGCCTCCTTGCGTGCCGACTCCCTCACGGTGCGCCGCCGCTGCTCCAACCAATCGACTAGATCTGCAACGGCATTTAACACATCCGGCTACATGTTGGGTGTTGGAATTACGGCCGCGTGGATACAGGAGAGTTTTAAATAATTGACCTGCTTTGTCCCTTTTTTTTTAATCCTTTTATTCTCTGTGCTGTTCCTGGTGCGTTAGGAGACGAGCACTTCCACCATCATTGGTTCAAGTGCCAAGGGTGCTCTTGCCAAAATCATGGCCACGGCAGGGAGGCGCCTCCATTCCTCTTGTTTCTGGCTTTTTTTTTTTGAC
Source organism: Taxus wallichiana var. yunnanensis (assembly GCA_018340775.1). NCBI lineage: Eukaryota > Viridiplantae > Streptophyta > Pinopsida > Cupressales > Taxaceae > Taxus > Taxus wallichiana. The sequence goes on along the minus strand of CM031241.1, from coordinate 92,343,131 downwards.
TAACTTTGTTTATTATAGCGTATACTAAGCCATAAGCGATAAAGCCAACGGGACAGAGCAAGCGAGGGACAGAGAGGAGGCGCTAAAAACGCTAAGTTGTCACCGTGTTGTTATTAGTTCAGTATCGAATGCACCCTCAAGACCAAGTTCAGCCCACTGTATTTTACGTTGCCACAGGCGCGTGGGGTTGCGTGGAGTTATTTTTTCATCCTCATCGGGCGCGTGAAAGGAGGACGTGTTACCTCCATATCCATTGGGTGCAGCAGATGTGTCAAGTCGCCCAACTATGTCAATATGTTGTTATGCAAGTAAGGCGTGATCCACAGGCGCGTGGACGGATAATGGTGGAGGCCTAGGTCGCCCAACCATGTGGTGATTTGTTCGAAAGTATCCTCAAGACTCGGGATTCTTTTTCGTATATATATATTTTTAATTTCTTATAGTTTTATGTTGTCCCTAGCGCATGAGGAGAGAGTTACCCCTACTTTCATGGGGTGCCGCAAGGAGAGGGCGGGAAGAAGGCGAGAGGGCGCCCAAAGGAGCATTCCGTGTATAGCGCAATCCGCTCACTTGAAATGCACCTTCGTGCTTGGATCCTGCCTTTAAGAGATCTTTATCAAACCGATAAGAAGCGAGGTGGCGTTTATACCTTCCGCGTAATTCATCTGCATTCGTGATTGACAATGACTACAAGTTTTTGGAAATGTCCTTATGAAACTATATCCAAACAAATAAAAGAAAAAAAAAGGTGAAGGGCGCTTAAAAGGAGGAAGGACAGCGGCCTGTCCCACTGTGTGGACCACTGTTCTACGAATTTTGGAGCTTTCCCTGTGTATCTTAATCAAAATCGATTAAGGACAAAGTGAGATTATTATCCGAGAACCCGATGGAAACTCAATATATTGATTTTTTATTGACAACTTAACAGGTATGGTACACAGCACGTGGAAAACGAAGGGATCTCATAAAGGTGGGTCTGTTCCATTTCCAACAGGTCATGAGCACGATTGCTTTGCAACACAAAAGGAGAACCGGTTCATGCGCGGGTCAGGATGGGAGCCTGCTACGGCCATACTTCAGTTTGAGTTGAATATATACAGATAATTAACATTAGTATGTTTGGTTGGTATATGTAAGAATATATATAGTATGCTGATATTTTACAATTTATTAATGGACTATATTTTCTTAGGCATTAATAATACTTTAATACGAATTAGATTAAAAGTCAGTTTTCTTATTATCAAAAGAGGAAAGGAAAAGGGGCTAAAGTAAGCTTAGGATTTTTACAATAAAAATTTCTTTCCACCTATTTTAATAGAAACATTTGTATGAAATTTCAATTAGGGGTGATTTCCTTTCACTTACTAATTTGCGAGTAATTTCACAACGGATTCTTAAATGAAGAAGCATAGTAGAACTAGAGCCTAGATGCTTTCATGATTATATTGAAGGCTATAAAAAAAAACTTAAGTCCTTTCTTCCATAATACAAGAAAAGGGAATACACTAACATTTCGCTTTTCAATTCATCTCCTTTTAAGCAACAAGTGAGATCTAGCATGTATATCCTTGTAAATTCTACCCAACATCCACAAAGAATTTCCACAACATTTCCAATAATTTTTGAGAGTAAGAAATACTATCATTCCAATGCAACTTGTCCTTCAAAATCTTTTACAACACATCCTACTTCATGTGAAACAATTTACAATAATGGAAACTAGAGAAAACAAGGCAATATTACATTTCTTTCTCCACTCAAGGTGGGTAATTACATGATATTTTTAACATTGTCAACAACAAGGTTCTTGTGCTCCATAGTGTTCTTCATCCATGCTCCATGTTCCAAGTATTCAAATCACAACCAAGATAGGGGGAGAGGCAACACTCTCCTCCCAACCAAATCTCAATGGAGAAGAGAAGCAATCTCCTCCATTGAACCCCGAGCCCCAAACACAACACAATGAAGGGTGGTCTCCAACTCAAGGCAACAATACTTGCTTCCACAATACAATACATTCACAACACTCAAAGCTAAAATACAAGAACAAAGAGACACACAATAACACCAAACATTTCACAACAAGGCTTGCATCCAAGCCAACAAGAGAAGGAACTATGGGAATATTTTTCCTTATGCCTCCCAAATGAGATGAGATGCCCATCCAAAACCCTCCACAATAAAACACAAGCCCCTATAACTCTTATGCCTCCCTCAAGTACCCCTTTTTCCTCCCATACTCTTATGCCTCCCTCCTCTTATGGCTCCCTCAAAGACAAGGTAGAATGTAAACATTCCTACCCAAGATGGGCATCCCTCTCAAACTCCCTCCACAATATCCTAATCTACTCTTTTGCCTCCCTCATGAGTATTCCCATAGACCTCTCCTATACTACACAATAAGCATTCAAACCATTTTTCACAATACACCAAAGTAAACATGCATTTTTACAATTTTAGCATAGAAGCAATAATAATATGAAAGCAAAAACAAAGGAGAGGGTTCCCTACCTCTCCATTGGAGAAGCCTAAACCAAGAAACTTGTCCAAGCTCCTTCCCAAATCAATCCAAGCATGCAAGTCCAAAAACTCTCTTTATCTCTTTCTCCCAATTCTTCTCTCTCAAAATAACAAAGGAGAACTCTTCAACAACACAAAAACAAAGCTCCAACCCCCTCAACAAGAGAGGAAGTTTCAATAAATAGATCAAAGGTAAGGGTGAGGGTGATGTGGCTCCATGTAGGATGCCACATCACACATCCTCAAACCATCTCCCAAGGTCAACTCAAATCCCAAAACACCATAAATGGGTGGTTGGGTTGAATGACAACCCTCTTCCACATTCAACCCTTTCCCATGTGCCTTAAGGCACAATTAAATGCAAAATGAGGAAAATGCACTCCAAAGTCATATTTCCCTTCCCAAAACAATAAATAACCCCCTTTTTGGATTCCCAACCCATAGATATGGTTGGTAAGGGGTTTTGGGAAGTGTGGGACAAGTTTAACTTGTCCCACAAGTCCCCTAAAATTGCCCTCAATCTCAAATTCGAGATTCTAAGAGCATGGAGTGGTCAACACTCAAAACCAAGCATTCAATACAAGAGGACACACAAGGCTCAAGGAGCCAACAATCAAATTTATTACACCCACTTGACTTTCCCCAAGGCTTAAAAACTAAAACAAGATATTACATTAATCCAAACACACTTAACAAAAGTAATTTAACAAAAGGACTTCACAAAAGAAATCACCTACTAAATCAAGTAAAACAAGTAATAAAATTCTTACCCCCTTGGTCACATTAGAAAATTTCCCCACTTGGAAATTTTCTCAACACATAAAAGAATAAAGGGTAACACAATACAATTTACTAGTTGCCTTGACGACCAATGTTGTAACCACCCGACATTCTATTGTGTTTGGTCCCCAATCCCTCATGGTGTGATCATGTCGTGTTTCGCAAAATGCAAAATACCCTCTTCGGCCTTGCGGCCATGTCAAAATATCCAAAATAATCATATGCATGAAATTCATTAACATCTATACGTAATTCAATTATCCATTATTCTAGGTCTAAATCACAACTTAATTATGCATTGCATCATTATCCAAAATCACAGTAATGTAAATTCAACAACTACATTCTACTCATCATGGCGAAGAAATCCAATGTTAGAACACATGCAATATATCCATATAAAAATAATATCAGTATCCAATAGTTTGTCCATGAGTCAGTGTAGATCATACTGAAAACAAAATCCAACCGTAATCCAAATGCATCTAATCACAAAACATCATGCTAATCAACATCGCCATATCTAAAGTCCGCATAACTCAAAATGATAATCAACTAAGTGTCGTAGGGAAGTGGGCATTACAAATGGTGTCTATTGATGGTGAGACAAGAAGATGTATTAGTGAAGAGAGTGCTAACTGCGTTGAGGAAGAAATCACCAAATCCCAAAGCTTTAAGCATGATAATAATGAAAGGTCATTCTATACGGTCATAAGCTTTTTCAAAGTTGATTTTGAGAAAAACCACCTTCTTAGGAGAAGTGCAAGCCCATTCCATTCCTTCCCAAAAATTAATAATAATATCCAAGATGAAATAGCCTTTGACAAAACCAAATTGTTCAAGTCAAACAATTTTGGGCAAGAGACAAGCCACTCGTAGAGCAAGCACCTTTGCCAGAATCTTATAGGAAATGTCGAGAAGCATTATGGGACACCATTTATTTATGAGTTCTAGATTTCCAACCTTGTGAATGAATTTGATATTGCCTTTATTAATACAGTTCCTAAGGGATTGCGATTGCAAGGCTTCCTAATAAACCTATAAGAGATATGACCAAACAATGTGTCATGTTGCCTTATAAAATTCGCAAGGAAACCCATCCAAACCTAGAGATTTTTCATCAAGGAAACCCATCCAAACCTAGAGATTTTTCATCCGCAAGACAAATAAGGGAATTATGAAGCTCCTCCAGAGAAAGAGGAGCATCACAATGCTTTCAATCTTGGGCTGAGCTTACAAGGACCCAGTTTAATACATGGCGTAGGGCATTATTTCTTTCAACAGAAGGCTCTTGTGCTTAAAAGACAAGAGTATAGTGGTCAACAAAAGTAGAAGATATTTCCAATAAGGCTATGAACTGTGCATGGGCAAGCTAGACAACTTTGATTTGCTCCTTGACATTCGAGCTCTGAGAATTTTGAAGAACCCTTTTGAGGCCCTATCACTAATCTTCAACCACTGCAAATGAGCCTAGATCTGAGCTCCTTTGGCTCTATGCAGTTCAATAACCTTGACCTGATCTCGAAGTTTAGCAACTCACACTTGAACGGTGGCGTTAAATGGCTGGATCTCGAGCAATCAGGTTGTGCGCTAGAAATCCTATTGGAGAGCCTCATCAACATGCTTACGGACCCTTGCCACCTATTTTCCAAAGTGTGGAAGGAATTTGGGGTAATCGAATGGATTAATTCCACCATGAAATCTATTAAAATATAAGGAGGACATGATGCCATATTCAGACTTAGGTAATGTATGTCATAACCCTCGGATGATGCAACAAGAATACATTCATGTAAAATGTGTGCTAGGAGGTTTAATAGAGGTCCCATCCCAAGTAAGTGTGAAAGATAGCGGATGTGATTTGAGAAAAAAATCCGCCACTTGGTGTTAGGAGAATGACTATTAGTTGCTAGTGCAAAACCCAAGTGTTGAGATAACATGACATGATCAAGTCGTTTGAGCACATGCTTCACACTCTCCAACCACCATCTCATCAGCAAGAGACCCAATTTGTCATTGGAATGTTCCACCATTTTAAAGTCACGGAGAATAGGAAATAAGAAAAAGGAAAATTATCCCCTAACCATTTCCATAATGTCATCCTTTTCGGACCATTTTAGAGGAATAAATATTAACAATACCAAAAGAAATTCCATTATCATTAAAAAGAACCCAAATTGCCCTATTTTCATAATCATAACTCGTGGTAGATATTATGGAAAAAAATATAGGTGACACGAGAAACACCACCTTTTCCTTCCAAATTTGAGGAATAAAAATGTAGAAAATTCATAACAATACACGATAAGGAGTTCTGAAGCAAAAAACCAATAATCTTAAACTCTTCCAAATAAACAATATCAATATTTCCAATAATTTGACAAGCATGCTTCATAGAATATTTTCAAGAGGATTCTATGAGACCTCTAACATTCCAGAGAGACAAGTGATGAAAATATAGACATGGAATGTTCTTCCTCTTGTCCATCTTGTAGCATATCCTTTGAATTTAAAATATCAAAGGGATTTGACAGAAAAATATGTTGGTCTGAAGAAAGTGGCTCTGTCAAGTTAGGATGGTGCTTAGGCCCATTTGGTCCAATGTTCCCCGTAGAGTCCCTAGAGGGCTCCAAAAGAGGACGTTGTGAAAATGATGGAAGAGCCGAATTCTCAACTTTCGGTTGAACCAGAATCATTTGGCTCTGTATGACAAGGGTGGCTTGAAAAAACTTAGCAGAACAAAAGCGGATGGTTGAGAAGCCGAGGGCTTATTAGGAGGAGGTAGAATAGCTTCTAAGGAAAGGTTGCTCGCCATGTTCTTATTAGCAACCTGGGTCCAACCTTCAACATTTTCTTCTGCGAAGTAGAAAAATTAAGTGCATTAGAGGGCTCGACACGTTGGGTCGGTGGGCGGTCATGAATACGATTATCAGATGCTTGACAGTGAAAGTAGGTGTTAGGAAGGTTGAAATAGACAACCTTCTGCAAGATACGTGTGGACCCAACTTGTATATCAATGTGGTCCTGCAGATCAGAGGCTAAATCAACCTCAACACAAACCCGTTTATGCGGACGAGCATAAAATAAATGGTCAAGCTCATGAAAAATCACACGGCCAAGAAGATAGATAATATCATTTAGAAAATTCCATATTTGTAATGGAAGACCCAAGAGTTCAACCCAAACCAGAACTCACAGAGAGACCTAGTTAGTTGGGTTGAAATCAGGGCTCCATCGTGACAAAACAAGTAGAGTGTTTCCAAGGTACCAACAAGAAGAACACTCAAGAAGCAGCTAAACTTGCGAAGGATTACAAAAAGTAAAAAATAAAACCCCTGGTGAGGTTCCAGACACCAAGTAACCCGGATGCCAGCGGACTCCCAGTGGGACACAATTCGAGTTTGAAGGTAGGACTCTAACTGAATACGACCACAAATATGCAACTAAATAATTGTTATGGTAAAACTCACACAATAGGATCAAAAAATAAATCTTAATAGTAACATCCTAGGAGAATTAGAGATGTTACCTCATTGTACACTTTTGGGACGAATTTCCTCGCGTGCTTGGGAGCCATCTTCACCACCGTGTGTAGCTAATGTTGCAACGGATTGGTTTGCAGCCATTTTAAAGATCTGGAGCTGCCCAAAATGGGTGGATTAAATTCCCAAAGCACTTGTGAAAACTAGTAATAATAAAAATAAAAACTTGAAAAGACCAAGGCAAAAAGGCTAACACAAGCGTAATCATGCGCGAAAACCCTAGCATACCCAAATCACTCTCAGAGAATGAATTATCTACAAATAAATAGTTTATTTATTAATAGTTTAGTATTTTAAATGGTTTAGTTGTTAATGGTTAAATGCATCGTTTGATGTCATCAAGAGAGAATTAGTAGCAATAATAATGGAGAAAATCATTGGATTTTGTGGCATTTGCATCAAATGTTAGAGAGGAGGACAAGGTACCAATCACATATTTCTCTATTGCAAATATTTTCACTCCCAAAAATATTTCCATAAACAAAGGCAACACTTATTTATATTCAAAGGTTCTTCATTAGCAAAGCTAAGTGATTGATATTCAATCAGATGCTAACATTCTTCACATTTTAACATTTTGTCTATTTTCTAACATTTTTCACATTTTCATCCAATCAATATAAATTTAACAATTGATATTCAAATATTAATTGTATAAACAAAGACAACACTTATTTATCAAGTAACATATTCCACATTTGTTAAGGTAAGTGATTCACATATGCATTGCACATGCAAACATTCTTCTCATATTTATCATTTTGTCTATTTTTTGACATCCTTCACATATTCAATCAGTCAATATAAAGTTAACCATGAATATTCAAATATTAAATGTATAAACAAAGACAACACTTATTATATTTAGGTAATCCACATTTTAAAAATAAGTGATTCACATATATATTACATATGCAGACATTCTTATCATATTTAAAATTCTATATATTTTATGACATCATTCACATATTTAATCAGTCAATATAAAGTTAACCATATATATTCAAATATTAACTACATAAACAAAGAAAACACTTATTTATATTCAAATATTCCTCAGATGTTAAGGTAAGTGATTCAAATATTCATTGCATTTGTAGACATTCTTCACGTATTTGGCATTTCGTCTTTTCGACATTCTTCACATATTCAGACATTCCTTGAATACTTTGAATATTAAAAAGGTAATTATTATTTACCTTATGTATATGTGGCCTCCTTGCAAATCTAAATTTGGTATATAACTCTACCAGTTATGTGCTCTGTCAATTGTTTCCACAAAATAATTCTTAACCATATTCATCCAATATATAATACTACATCCCATTTGAATTCGAATTCATAGATTTTGGAGGGATATTTATTACTTGACATTAATTCTGATTTTTGTGGGAAAAATGGTGAGTCTAATACAAATTTGTTTGCAAGTGCAATAATTAATGAGGTGAAGGTGGCAAAAAGAAGGGCACTTATGCTTTTAAAAAGCTACAAAAATTTGTTTGTTTTAAAATTCAAATATGTTTTAATTTCATCTTGAAAACTTGAAAGGTCATTTGTGGATTTAAGTGCATAAATGTGGACACAATAGTACTTAAATATACGTGAAATGGGGTAAATGCGAACATGTTTGTTCCAATGCATAAACTAGTGAGATTTTTATTTTGTACACTAATGTACTTATTTTATTTATGTTGACATCTCAATAAGTTGTAAGTTGGTTTTTATAATGAATTCTCAAACACAAGAGTCTAAATGTTAATGTTCCCAATGTGTCACTTCATATGTATGTTTTGTATTAAAGAGTGTACTAGTCGTTCAAGTTTTTTTAGATTTGGTAAGATAAAATATTTGTGCAAATATGCACATTTATTGTGTCCTCTCAGGTATATTAATTTGAATTTATTATTCCACTTAGTAGACCCGACCCTCACAAAAAGGTACATATATGCACATATATATTGGTGCATGTTCGCCAATTGGTGCCTTTCCCCTATGTTTACATTGAAACTAATCACAAATATGGTAGATTCGTTTCACAAGCCAAAACTCTCACACCTCTTATACTTTTGCATTTATTTTCAAATTTTGCCTACATAACATTCCTCTCTTCGACCCATGTCTAGAAATTGAGAAGTTGTTGGCCATTTTTTTAATTTTAACTATATATTGCTTGTAAAAATTGTTGACTATAGAGAATGACTGGGTAAAAATTAACAAAAGCGTATAATTTTTTTAAATAGTCCTCTATAAATATATGGAAATATACAAATCTATAGGAATAAATCATAAAAAAAAAATATATATTGGAATTTACAATCATATGAAAGACAAACCCTTAAAAATAAAAAATAAAAAAATATTAATTTTCATTTGGCATAAAGAGATGATTTAAAATTTCAAGCCTACCTCCACCCTCAAAACACCACCTTGGGTAGTATTTGGCCAAAAACATTTCTTGTTCCAATGTGAGCAGAGATGAGATTTCAAGCCCGTCTAGATGTTTTAACCTATTTTAACCGTATTTTACACTTTGTAAAATAGCCAAATTTTCCTCTTTGACATGAGAGAATTTGGCAAAGCGCCAAAATCATTATGAACATATTCAATATAAATATAAATATAACATTATATAGATATTTAAATAACATATTTACTTTCGAAAATATGTTTATATCGGGCATATGAAATTTACCCACCACTTGTAAATACAACTAAAAATAATGTATATTTTTCAATTATTAAATAAAGAAAAATATTTAACAGAGATGGATTTGGGTTAGTGATTAGATTTGATGGTCGTTTAGATGTTTTTGGTGATTTTTTTGTAAAATACTTAGAAATATTTGAAAGAACCATCACACGTAACTTGCATATTTACAATATGACCGTCATTTTTAGATAATTAATATATATATATATATATATATATATTAAAAACATTAAATAAATATAATTTAATAATGTTCAAATAACAACTATTTTGTATTTTTGAAGAGCAATATTGAAAAATTATCATCATCCATAAAAACTTTGACAAGCATAGGTGGCCATCAAGTTTAACCCCTAGACCGATCAAGTTTAAAACCTTTTAATGTCAAAAAAATTTAGTTCGACGGGTAGGATTAGTCACAAATCTCATCCCTAAATGTGGGTTTACAATATTCTTGTTAGATTTGTTTGCTACAAATAAATTTAAATACATTCGAGTGGCGGTAATTATAAGGGAGAGGAGCCAATCCTTGAGCATGGACCAATACATGTGAGGGTAGATGAAAATAAAGGAGCTAGTACATGTCACTTTCCCACTTAAATTTTGAAAAAAATGCACCCTATAGAATATGTCACATCAAGTCATATCAAACCAATTAACCAATCAAATGATGACAAATAAGTAAAATAAAATGTATGACTTAACTCTCAAGTAATAGTGATCCAAAGATGTAGTGGTGTAACGGTTCTTGATCTCCCAAGAATCGGGAGGTCTAAGGTTCAAATCTGACTCCATGTTAAGGTGATATACTACCGAGCACGGTTTGGATACCTTGTTGATAGTGCACCACGATAATGTGGTTTAATCTGTGGGCTAACTGAAATCTTAAAACTTCCATCCTTAGATGGTTACACGGCCGGTGTGGGTTGGTGATGCCACAATGGGCTAGGGTCGTCTCCCTAGGTAGCCTAACACACAAAAAAAACTCTCAAGTAATAGTGCACCTCAAAATTTATTTGTATTTCAAGTTACCAAATTTAAATATTAAAAAAAGTCCCTTGCAGATAATTATTTTTTTAGGATGAAATATTTATAATGGGGAGAGCATAATCTAGTATTTTTATTTATTTTTATGAAAAGAGATCTTATATTATATTAATGCAATAAGACACAAGATAGCTTTCAACAAAAAGTGGGTGGTTTGAAAGCATGCTCCAAAACCACAAACAAACTAGCCCAAACCTAGGTAAGCAACACACTAGAAAACACATGGGACGACATCAAAAAACAAAATTAAGCTACTGCAACAAACATCCTAGAAGCGGGAGGGTCATGGTCATTAGGTTAGCCTAAACTAGGGAGGCTCTTGTCAAGCATCTCTGCAATGTCCCAACTAGTGGGGTTATCCTCTTAATGTTGGCCACCACCCATGTAAGAGAGATAGTAAGAGGGAGTCGGGGAACTTGTTTGAAGGCGGTGGGGGTGGATGTGGTAGATTCCAGCCATCTAGGATGCATTGGCTTGGGAGTGACCAATGAGTCACATCTCGATCTTCCAAGCTTGGGGAGAGCCCCCTTGCTGCCTTGCTGGGGAAATGCTCCTCTATTTTTTATTGTGGGGAGGGTGGTGGGCTTAGTTGAAAGAAGTCGGGAGCAAGCTGCGGCGACCACCACTTGGGACATATGACACATGGCGGAGAGCATCAAGATGGTGACAATGGCTCCCGAGAAAACTTACACAAGGCATCCCCCATGCCACAACAAAGTATGAAGGTGGTCCACTTACAGGCAGCTTTATTTTCCTAAACTTGTATCTACGTGAAGCACATTGGAGATAACCATAGATTTGTTATACACTAAAAATTGCTGATCAAATTTAGAATTAGCAAAGAAAAAAGCATTATGTTCTTTCCATATCCAAAAAAAAATTTCCCCTTTGAAAACATGTCAAATCTAGGTGAAAATGTGTAGAATTTTGGGGTTATCTCCTAAAAGAATGTGTTACTAGGTAAAAAATTGAGTTCGAGAGGAAAGAAAAAGGAATGAATCCAATTCCAAGCAAGTTGAGCTTTTAGGAAAAACTAGAAAAGGTGCAACAAAGTTTCCAAGTGGCCATAGAATGGACACTTGGGAGCCGGAACCCCAATTTGAACAAGGTGAGAACCAATTGGAAGACCCTGGTGTAAAATACACCAAAGAAAATGAGTAATTTTTGGTTCCACACAAACTAACCAAATAGTGTCAAATCTCCTTCTCCAACATGATGGAGTAGAATGAATCCCCCATTGAGTGTTGAGCTTTTCAACCATGGGAAAATGTGGGGAGAGCCAACAATAACCTTTGTTGGTTGTATAATTGTGAAACGATGTATCAACATACCATTTCCAATCTTTCCACCAAGGGTGAGGAAGATGCATAGAAATTTTGTGTAGCATATGGTCGAGAACCGAATTGATAATTTTGGTAATGCTAGAGCGATCCTAGGTGGTGAACTAAAACCGGGCCTTAAGCTTAGGCCAAGAATACCAAGATTGAGAGTGTTTGTAGAAAAAATATTGAATAGTATAGATTTCGTGTTTGAAAAACTTGAGCTCAGGAATTTCAGGAACATCTACAAGACACCAATCCTAGGCCTAAAAGACCGGAAACCACCATAAAAAGTGATGGTTGATGGAGAGGTCATTATGGAAACCATTACCTTCCCATTATAGTCATAGTTTGATGCATTCCTATACCTTCCATATGCTTTTAAGCACAAAAGTGCCAACAACTTTAATCGGAATAGGAGCAATAAGGAGATTAACAAACCCCAAACCTTTCCAAGTGGGTCATTTGTAGGGGAAACCCTCCGCGATGTCATGGCATAGAATCACTTTCCACACTTCTTGACCCTCAATGCATCGAATGATCCATTTTTCACAAAGTGCCTACCTTTGGCGTTGAATGTCAATAAGGCCTAACCCCTCATAATGCATAGGAAGGAAGTAGATATCCCAAGAAAATATATGAAATATTTTTCCAGTGGAGACAATGGCCCATAGAAAGGCTTTGAGAAGTTTCTCCAGCTTTTGGATAGATGTTTTGGAAGGCACCCAACATGAGGAGTAATAGACATGAGTGGCAACAAGGACTTTAGAACAAATTTGGAATTTTCCTACCAAAGACAATGGTCGGGTGATCCAAGTATTTAAATTTTTGCCCCTTTGTTGAATCACGTACTTCCATAGCTTAACCAACAATACTTGAAAGGAAAAGAGAATTCCAAGAAATTCAAACATTTCACCGTGGGTAAGAGTCTTCCACTTAAATGAGGCCAACTAAATGGACACATAGAGGAAAGATTACCTATAACACTGAGTTTTTCACCATTGGATGGAAGAACTAGAATCTAGACAGAAGATATCGAGGCAATGCATGGCATTGCAGATGTTATATTCTTCCTCAATAAGGGTGAGGAAAGAGTCATCTATGAAGTGACCATTAATAAATTGAGGATTGTTTTGCGAAGGTGGCATAATTCCCATGACGAGCCCTTGGTATTTAGCTTGAGCTAGAAGATACCCAAATCCTTCAAAGTTTAATAGCAAACACATATAGCGTGAGTGCTAACAGACACCCTTGGCATCTAGAATGGAACAATTCGAAAGACTCCAAGATGAGGTTATTGATGGTGATCTGGTAAGAGGCATTGGAAAATAACATTTGAATAGATTGAATGAAGATGGGGTTGAAGCCTAAAGCTTGAAGCATAACAAGAATAAACGGCCATTCAATCGATCATAAGATTTCTCAAAATCAATTTTAATGAACATAACATGTTGATTGGATCTACGAGGACCATTCCATGCCTTCCCAAACATAAATGATGTTATCAAGAATATATCACCCCTGAATGAATCCAGTTTGTTCCGGTTGGATGACAATGGGAAGGATATGATGCAACTACATAGCCAGAGCTTTAGCAATAATTTTATAGGAGACATTCAACAAGGTGATGGGCCACCAATTAGTAATTTTCTCAGGATCCCTAGGTTTAGGGATGAATTTGATGTTCCCTTTGTTGATCTCGCAACCCTAACAACTAGTTCGAAACCCTCAAAATAAACCTCAAGAAGATCTCGGGTGAGAGTGTCCCATAAGGATTTATAAAACTCGCAAGGGAAGCCATCACATATAGGGGCCTTATCATTTTCCATTTGCGGGACCGGTGCATGATTGTCACCAATGGTAAGCATGTGGTCACAAGCCACCTTTTAAGGGGGAGAAAGATTGCATGGCACCATGCAACAAACATTGGTTGAGAGTTGTTTGTCATTTTGACGGAAGGTTGTTGAGCTTGAAAACCAAATTTTAAGGGACCAGAAATTCTTGTAGCATAAGATGGGGTTAATGACATGAGCCCCACCATCATTGATGGCATGGATTTGTTGAGAAGGTTAATTGGATTTGAGCGAAAGAAATAATTCTTTGAAACCCGATCACCAATTTTAAGACAATACATGTGGGCATGGATTTGAGCTCCCCGGGTGTTGTAGTTTTCAAAATTTTGAATTTTCTAGCGCAACTCTGCAACTTGAAGTTATAGGGTTTCAGAGAAGGGGTTGCCTTGAAGCGCCACTATCACTGGGCTAAGAGCGGATGTGTTGGCATAGTATGAGTGACATTTAATTTGAGTCATTTGTCTACCATATATTCTAGGGAATCTAGTAGTCTGAGTCATCACATCCTCCCATCATTGAGTCCGATTAACATGTATTGGTGGATAAAAGCGTTGATAATGAAATGGCCAATGGGTGAAGTTCCACATATATTTAATGTGATTGATAGTGGGCCCATCTTGGATCAAGGCAGTATTAGAAAGAATTGACCTTTATGATAAATTGTGTGCCTATCATGCCAAGTGATACGAAATCAAATGGGGAATGGTCCTGAAAGGACAAAGTCAGGCATGATCTCCATAGGTAAGGAATAAATGTTTTCAAACTCAAAAACATATTGAGTTGACAGCATGGCTCTGTCTAACCGTTTAATAATCCAATCTGATCCGCCTCGAAGGTTGGACCAAGTGAACCAAGCTTCATAAGTAGGAATGCAAGAGGTATTAGGGTCTAAAAATCTAAACTTATTGCGCATGAAAAACCATGCCTCTCTTTCTCCAGTTGTCCAACGCATGAGCAAGTGTCTCGAACTTATCAATGAGCTGCTCAACCATATTAAAATCACCACTTATTACCCAATAAGAATTGGGAATGGATCATGTGATCCATCGCTAAAGATCGGCCCTTTTGACCACATCGTTAGAGGTATAAATATTAATGAGGCCAAAAGGGCAACTATCAATAATAAATAGGACCCATATCACATGATTAATGGGGTCGATACCATGATCAAAAAAAGGATGCCATTTCTAGGCAAAAAGGAAAATTAAACCCCACACCCTCCTTCATAATTACTGCAAAATGTCAAAGTTATAAGGCGGATGGATTTAAAAACCATCTATAATCGAAATCCTTAAATTTCAATTCTTGCAAAAACAACACATCTAAATTAGCAAACTTTTGTTAAGCATTAGGAACACTATACTTGCAATTGGATTCAATAAGAACCCTTACGTTCAAAGATAAACATTTCATGGGAAACATTGGTCGAGGGTCATACTCGCCGGTTTGAAGCCATCTAAGGTGTCAAACTAGTTCTACAGAATTCAATAGTGTTATGGCTTAAGAAATCTTAGAGCTCAATTTTTTCCACTTGTTGTATTCAATGTTGTATTCCTCTTCCTCATAATCCACATTGTGTGTTGGGATATACTCTCGAGAGTGGAGAGAAGGACTTGAAGCCCTTTTAGAAGGGCCATGTCAACCGTTGGTTAACATTGGTGGTTGTGGATGAATGTCGACATTGTAAACATAATTTTTCTGGTACATGAGAACCAAGGTTGCCTTGGGTGTGCTAGAAAATTTAGGTAATTGAAGTGACAAGTTGGTTGTAGCAGTTGTTGGTTCTGAAAGTGCGTAAGAGGGACAGAAGCCTCACACTTTTATTAATAATCAATCAAATCAAATTACAAAGGATGGGCTGCAATATTTATAGATATTGCACAACCAAGTACAGACAAACAATATGTTGCACATGTACAACAAAATATGCATCCGAGAATAATACAAACAAATAATTGTTACAACTATGTAACAATAAAACCTACGACAATATAATATGAAAAATATGGTTTAAAAACCATATAACAATACTTAAAATAATTACCTTATTAAAATAATAATTACCTAATACAATGCATAATTACTATTTTACCTAACATTCCCCCCCTTAATTTTGCATTTCCTTAAGGGATGAGGAGAGGAATTCTCGAAAAACTCAAATTTGTCACGTGCACGTGATTTTTTAAGATATCTCGCTTGTTGTTTAACTGCATTCGACAAAACTAAAGTTGCATATTGTGTTTCAAGACATGCTCACGTATGAAATGTACATGTACCTCAATGTGATTTTTTCTTTCATGAAACACTAGATTGCGAACAAGTTTGAGAACACCTTCATTATCAACATACAAGGTGGTTGGTTTGTCTTGTGGTATTCCAAGTCCTTCAAGTATGTGACGTAGCCATATCACTTCGCAGATAGCTTCACCTGCAGAACGATACTCGGCTTATGTAGAAGAGTGAGAAACAAATTTTTGTTTCTTGCTTCCCCATGATATCGGTCCAAATCCTAAAAAGAATACAAATCCTGAAGTGGTATTTCCATCATCAATGTTGGCTACATGATCTCGAATCAATATTTAAAGAAGAAGAAGTTATTGTTCTTCTTGTATTATAGACAAGATCTACTGTCCCCTTGAGATATCTCAAGATTCACCTTGTTGCCTTCCAAAGTGAAAACTCGGGTTCTTGCATGAACTGGATGGATAGCTCACTAGAAAGATGATATCTAGTCTACTATAGGTCAGGTAAATGAGACTCCCAATCAACTGCCGATAGAGAGTTACATTTACCGCACGAGATGGATCTGAATGAGATAGCTATAGTCTCATCTCCATAAGTGTAGCAATAGGTGTGTAATCCATCATCCTAAATTTCTTGAGTGTTGTCTTGGTATAATTCAACTGAGAAACAAAGATGTGATTCTCTTTCTATCATACTTCCAATCCAAGACAATAATGCATCATCCCAAGATCTGTCATGTCAAATGATCATTTAAGATCTTTCTTTGTTGCATCAATCATCTTCATTGAACTACCAGTGATGACTAGATTGTCGACATAGACAACAACAATCACAATCTACCCCCTTGATTTTTAAGGTAGATATTGGGATCATATGGATTTATGACAAATCCATGTTGTACGAGATGCTCATCAATTTTGATGTACCAAGCTCGGGGTGCTTGTTTAAGGCCATACAAATATTTTTTGAGTCTGCATACCTTTGTTTCTTGACCGGGTATGATGTATCCCTCAGGTTGAGTCATATAGACTTCTCTTGTAGATCTTCATTCAGAAAGGCACTTTTTACGTCCATCTAATGGACTTTCCAACCAAATTGTGTAGCTAGAGAAAAGATCATCCTAATTGTTTTGATCTTAGCTATGGGAGAAAATGTCTCCTTGTAGTCAATGCCTTCTTTTTGTGTATACCCCTTTGCTAATAGTCTCACTTTGTACTTGTCTATGGTCCCATCTTATTTGTACTTTTTTTTTAATATCCATTTGCAACCAATGGGTTTCTTCCCTAGTGGAAGATCGACAAACTACCAAGTGTTATTTTTCATCATTGACTTATACTTAGCATCCATGGTATATTTCCAAGCTTTCGATTGTAGGGCTTCCTGGATAGTAGAGGGCTCATCAGATTCAATAAATCTACTCATCAAAGCAAAGTTTACTTCTTCTCATGCTTTACTATGAGTCTGTGGTCCAGTGGTGGATGTATTCGGTGGAGCATCCAATTTTGCATCTCGTATCATGCTAGTATACCACTTGGGCATACACTAAATACTCTCGTGGGTCATGGTTCTATCGATCATCACCATCATCCCCATCATCACTTTCATCATCTACAGGAACATTGAATTCTATTTTTACAACATGTGAAAAATCTACATCAGGTGAGTCTCGAGGAGGAGTCTCTTCCTTTTTCTCAAAAAACTCAACATCTCTGTTGGTGTATACTTTCCTGGTCTTCGGATCCATCAACTGTACCAAATAATATTTTCACCGTAGCCAATGAAGATGAGTTTTGTGACTTTGCATCCACTTATTATTATCGATCTCGCTTGGGAATGTGCATGTTTGCTTTGCACCCAAATACTCGAGGTGTACAACAAATGACTTCTTCTTTGACCATGCTTCTGTGGCATTACTCCGTCAAGAGAAATAATGGGCATTACGTTCAACAAATAAACGTTGTTTTTTTGTTGCTTCTACCTAGAATGTCCTTGCTAGTCTAGAATCATCAATCGGGCATCACACCATTTCCATGATAAGTACAATTTCTTCTCTCAACAACATCATTATGTTGTAGTGTGTGTGGAGGAGACATTTGTTGATGAATCCCGTGAACTTGTAGGTAGGCTTTGAACTCATCACTGGTGAATTCCCCCTTGATCTGATTGGAGAGTTATAATGTGATGACGACCAGTTTGTTCTCAACAACCACTTTGAACTTTTTCAAGTTTTCAAAAGCTTCACTTATCTTGCGAAGACAAAAATCCACATTTTTCTTGAGTAATCATCAACACAAAGCATGAATTATTGGAATCTAGAATGACTTGGTTGCATCGCTTCGTAAATATCAACATGAACCAGATCAAGCTTACCATGAGCTCGATAAGTACTCTTTTGGAATGAAGCTTTGTGTTGTTTTCCTACTAGGAAGTGAGGACACTTATCTGTATCCTTCAAGGAGATGTCAATCCTTTTACCATGTTATACTAGTGAAGTGTTTTGAGATACTTGAAACTAATGTGACCAAGTCTCGATGCCACAATTGTGCAGAGGTAGAGTTCTTAGCCACAAGTTTTGATCATCTCTGTGGACAAAATCAAGCTGGAACATACGTCCCACATTAGAGGATTTTTGCAACAATTTTCGAGCCTCGTGATTTGTCTTGAATTAAACACATTTTCTTGTCGGAATGAGTATCAAAATCAATTTTCAAATTGTGATCTAGGAGTTGATTGACTGATAACAGATTTTTTTTAACCTAGGGACATATAGTACATCTGATAGTCTACAATTTTGTGAACCAAGAGGTAGAGAAATGTTCCCAATACCTTGTATTGTGTATGAAGAATCATCACCTAACAAAACATGATTTTTCGAAGGTGTGTCCCTCATTGTGGTAAACCAGTCTCTGTGGTCGGTCATGTGTCAAGTGGATCTTGAATCAACATACCAAACATCACTAGATGACGTGGAAGGTTCACTTGATCGAGTAGTTAATAAGAAGTCTTCATCATCCGAATGTTCTTCTTGTTCAGCTATATTTCCTTGTTGATGGGGTTTTATTTTCCAGTTCCCCTTTTCTACCCTTGATTGTAGTTAGAATGTCCCTTGTGAGATTGTTGATTTGGAGGTCCAGAGTTGCTTGATGAACCTTTCTTGTATGTATTATACCAACAATCTTTCAACTCATGTCATCTTTTACAAATAGGACATTTCTTCTTTTGTTGCTTGTCCCCTTGTTGATGTTGATTCTGATTTTGGGACTTTTGATGAGATTTTCATTTTCCTTTTCCTTTCCATTTCTGATGAGAAGAAAGTTCCTACTCCTCTTCATCATCTTTATTGTACATTACTTCTTCTTATTGCAGTAGATTCACTAGCTTATCAAAACTAATTGTTTGATCCGACAAGTTTAGTGTTGTCACAAAAATTTGGTATGAAGGAGGAGTTCTCTAGAACAATGGGAATGATAGCTTCATCAGTGACCTCCTCTCCTAGGGCTAGAAGTGAAGCCCTCAACTCTATAACTCTTCTCAAGAAAGCTTCTATTTTCTCATTTTTTTTGAACTTTAGTGTGTGTAATTGACTCTACAAATTCAGTATTGTATTCTTGTTCTTGGCCTCATACATTATGCTCAACTTATCCCATGCTTCTTTGGTTGTTTTGGCATCTCGAATGTGGGGTTTACATCATCAAACACGCAAACAATATTATCATCTTGGCCTTCTAATTGGATCTATCAAACTATTGTTGTTGAGTTGTATCAGTTGTTGATCTAGTTACAAAACCATTCACAACATTCCAAATCTCTTCAAACTCAAGTTGTGTTTTGATTTTTGTCTTCCATGTTGCATAGTTATTTCCTCTTAGAAGTTGTGAATCTGGAAGAAAGAACTTGGGGGCATTGGTGCCCATTTTGTAGAATCAACTAACAAAGGGTAAGGCTCTTATCACTCTAGGTATATGGTCTCCCAATCTATATACCGTCAGTCTGATATACCAAACCTTTCTATATATGCGCCCTTCCGATATACCCGTCGATACATGGAAGAAGCTCACCCTTTCGTATACTTGGCAATACATGAAAGAGGTGTTAATGTACGTGAAAGAATCTGATATGTGGTACCAAGACAGTATTGAAAGGGTTTGTGTGATTATTGACACCGCTATAAGAAATATCCTCATACACGCGTGTAACTTTTCTATATACTCGGATAATTTCAGTGTCTAGATTTATGTCGTGCAATCATTCACAAAAGGATGGGAGGGCTCAAAGTGTTTCCATTATGTCCTTATTACTCCCTGTCGATTTAAAGGTCGATGCACAAACAACGTTGTTGCAGCAGCTATATTAGGTGTTAAGTGCAGTAAGTAGTGCGACCGCTTTACCCGTAAGCGCTTCTTACATGCACTATATAAACTAAACACGTGAATGAGATCCAAAGATCTCGTAACTTATATAAAACCAATTTTTTTATTTTTGATTAGAAATATCTGCCAGTTTTAAAGAAGTTACAATGGTTTGCATGGTTGAATATGGCAACCTGCAAATTAGTACAATGCACTAAAAAATACACTGAAATATTACAATTTCATCCAATATGCTGAAAATTGAATGGTAGGCAAAATAATTGTTTTTCGAGGCCTCGGTGGTCTTCGAGCTCAATATGGCTCTCAGTTCAAAAAACCACAAAAAAAGTGTAAAATGCAGTTTTTAAGTGACCCCCTTTAAAAAATTGTTATCATAATAAAAAAAATGCTAAGTGGGAAAATTTTTGCCCAAAATAGGATTTTTCTCCTCTGTTTTTAGTGTCCGGTTTAGTCATGACTATCTACCCTAAATTTGGTGGCTATCACTATATTACCCGCCAAATGTTTAAGTTTTATAAAATGATGTTATGGGGGTGGGAGTTAAACCCTACACATATCCCCCAAACCCTTCGCATTATCCAACTTAACGCTCTATGCTCTTTGCATGTAAAAAGAAGCACTTTATATTTAAATGCAAAAATCAATGACTAACCTTATCAAAGGCGACGTGGTCGGTGCAGAATCCACATGGCTAAGTTGGAGTCGAGGCGGCGGATTAGGTTTACGCCGAAAAAATGGATCTTGATTCTTTGTTATATCCTTAGTCATTTGTGATTGATTTTTGTTGTTTGATTTCCATTTATTTGGAATTACTTCTACTTTGGTGATGTAGGGGTCGCATTTAACTCGATGTCCATCGGTTTTGCTTTGATTTGTGACGTTGTGTTATGAACCGATTTGTTTGATTTTGTTGTGTAGGGTTTTAGCTTTCTATAGAGTATGTTGGTGTTTGAACGATCATGTCATTTTAAGCGGTGGGCATGGTGGAGCATAGCTCGACCTGGTGCAAACAATGCCAACTTGATTTGCTTGGCTTAAGACTCGGCCGTTTCATTGGTTGTGCAGAGAGCTCGATTAGGAGCGATCTTGGCCTGATAAACCTAGCTCGGTGGGTGGCAAACAAACTTCAAAGAATACCTTAGCTTGGTTGGAAGAATATCAACTTGGTTTCAACCCTCTCTGTTATGCAAAGATCGATGTGTGTGTTATTCACAATGAAATGTTAGCTTGGAATCGGATGAGATTATATGGCTCAATGGATGTAATGTTGGGATCTAACTCGGTCCTGGGCTCTATTTAGATGTTTGGATGCAAAAAGTTTGCCGCTTCGAAATCATTGTATTGTATTAGAACGCAAGGGGATGGGCTCACCAATACAATGAATCTCAACTTGCCCATTTGAAATAGCTCAACTCGGTGTCATTGATGCTCGGCCATGTAGACACGTTGTTTAATGATTATTCAATGCCAATTCATAACTTGGTTAGGATATCTATGTGTAGAGCTAGTCCCCTCCAAATGCGGCTCTCGATGTCTAGCTCAACTGGGGGCTCGGAAGAGGCTTTAAATAGGAACTCCAAAACTAGTGTTGTTACCCTTTGTTAGTTGAGGCTAAAGTGTCACTAAATTTTAATGACAAAACCCCTAATGGCAAAAAATGATTTTTTTAATTTTCTTCTTCATGCGGAAAATTTTCCAGTGCGCAAGGGGCACCGGTGCAAAACAACATGTGTTCTAAACACCTGGAATGAACAGGAGGTTGTGGGGAGGGAAGGATGGGGTTGGGAAGTTGCAGGATGTTGCGTAGGCTCTCCAAATGCACAAATGCTTCTCCATGCTACACCTATATCTTTTGTTATCACTTTCCACACCTTCTCTATTCACATGTCCAGATTAACCAGCTCTAGTACCAAATGCAAGTGCGAAGAGGGTGGAAGCCTCACACTTTTATTAATAATCAATCAAATCAAATTACAAAGGATGGGTTGCAATATTTATAGATATTGCACAACCAAGTATATATAAATAATATGTTGCACAGGTGCAACAAAATATGCATTTGAGAATAATAAACAAATAATGTCACAACTATGTAACAATAAAACCTATGACAATATAATATGACAAATATGGTTACAAAACCATTTAACAATACTTAAACTAATTACCTTAGTAACACAATAATTACCTAATACAATGCATAATTATTATTTTACCTAAAAGGTTCTTTAGTTTGTGAGCTATGGGGTTGTTCCTTAACCGTTGGCTCACATGGGCCATTTGAACCAAAAGCCTTAGATTGCTAAGTTTTATTTCTATTTTTTTGGCCACTAGTTGTTTGTCACCCTCCTCCCGAGGGGTTTGGCCATTTTGGAGCCACTTTCACTGCTGCTAGAGACGATTGCAAGGGACATAAAGAGGATAGTCCTTGATCTTATGATCGAGGCACGGCACCGAAACAAGTATTAGGTGATTGATATATAAAACACATTGGGAGTAACGTGTGTCTCCCATATGAATTTTCACAAATTCTCTTAGTTCCCAAGAAAGATCAACTTCGACACAAACACGCTTCTGTGGATGAGCGTTGTGGTTGTGGTTTGACATAGACCACCCGCCCAATGGAAGATGCAATTTGATGTAAGAAATGAGCACATGGCAAGGGTAGGCTGGGAAATTCCACCCATACTGGCACCTTGAGGGCAGCATATTCAGAGACTACAAAATCTTTGGTCCAAGGAGATAGGACCAACAAGGAGTTACAAACATACCAAGTGGCTTGTCGGGCCAAAATGTTGGGGGCATTGGATGGGTCAAAGAAGCGAAAAAGGAAGAATCCTTTGGTCATATTTTGTATGCTCTCGAGTCGGACACCATGAGGAGTCCAGGCCAAGTTTACCCAGGATTTGAGCATGCTTTCAAAGGGGATGCAACCCACAAAATACCCAATGAGACAGAATTTTTCCAACCATTGACAAACAACATTAAACTCAGAATAGGTAAAACAACATCAGGAGGAGAGTCATTACCTCGTAAAAAACTTTCGGGACGAACTTTCGAGGGTGTTTCGGTGGCGGTGTCATTGTTCAAAGCTCCACTATCTCTAGTCATGATTGTAACATCCAAGTTTGAAGTGGAAGAGCTCATTATATAGAGGCGACGAGAGGACAAAAACCCTAGAAAAAATCGATAAATTACTATCACACAAAGCCGAAGAGACCACGAAATGACAAGTATGTGTGGACCCTATTTTTTTGTTTTCACTTATATATGATTGGCTCCTCTCCCTTATGACACACTTAACAAGCCAAGAGGACTGTACCGACATCCATCAAACAAATAAAAAAAAGGAGGGATGTGACATTGGGATGGTAAAGAACAAGACAGACATCACTTTGTCCGGCGAATATTTGAAAGCGTCTGTCCGGCGAATATTTGAGCAGGA
Source organism: Taxus wallichiana var. yunnanensis (assembly GCA_018340775.1). Classification (NCBI taxonomy): domain Eukaryota; kingdom Viridiplantae; phylum Streptophyta; class Pinopsida; order Cupressales; family Taxaceae; genus Taxus; species Taxus wallichiana. The sequence continues at coordinate 92,319,298 of CM031241.1, read as the reverse complement.
TATCGTCCGGTAGAAGGCAGAGCCCTAGTTGTAATGGTCATTAGGTAAATGTGTCTGCATTACACAAATCAGAAGTAAAATTGCTTGTTGAGCCGGAGTTGAGTTTAGAGGCGGCTTCCTTCAAGGTTCCGAGAAATGGCAACTCCAGACATTTACAGCGAGTTTGATAGGTTGAGTAGTTTACCAGAAGCTTATTGTGCTCTAACATTCTCTCCCGCCTTCCCTTATTAGATGCCGTCCGCTCCTCCATCCTCGCCCCAAAATGGCGATACCTTTGGACTAAAATTCCCCATCTTCATTTCTCTCCCGACTTCTTCAGACACGTGATAGTCTCTGTGGGCAATTCAAGTCGACTCATTGACGACAAAATGGAGCACATTCTTATCCAGCACGATGTCCCTCTCGACAGTTTTGGGATTCGCCTTCCAGAGACGGTTCGTTCCACGGCAATGGACATTACCAATGCCTTCGCTATGCAGCACAAAAAGGTGTGAAACGGATGGCTTTAGTATTTTATAACACCAGTTTCATGAGAATTCCTTTACCATTTACTTTTTTTCTTGCACCACCCTCGTAGAAATTGAACTCATAGGCTTCGCAATTCCAGAAATCCCCACTCCCAGTGAAAATTTCTCCTTCCTGAGGACTTTTTGTTTATGTGATGTTGGTAATTTGACTGACCAAAGGCTCCAGAGACTTGTAGAGTTGTGTCCACTTCTCGAAGAATTATTGCTAATAAAATGTGAGGAGTTGACACGCATGAAAATACATGCTTCCTATCTCACCTACTTGCTTTTAGTAGGTTGCAGTCGCGTGGAATCCTTGATAGCAGACTGTCCCAAATTGCTACAACTCAAAATAAGGAATTGTTCCCTGTTAGACGAGTTGCAACTAGAGTCTTATGGTTTGGTTGAGCTGAAACTAATGGAATGCAGGACATTATCAAAATTGCGGTTAAATTCTTGTGTGTTTTTAAATAAGGTTGGGTCATTTGAAGGACTGTCAATTCAAGGACATGGAAATGTTGAAGCATTGAGAAAATTCTCCATTAAAAGGTGCTCGTCTGGATGCTCAGATCTGAATCGTCTTATCCTCTTCGGCACTTTTCCCCATCTTGAAGAACTTCATGTAACGCCATAGCCTACATGATGGTACTAATTTCCTAAATTTTATTACTCTGTGTTGAGCTGATGTTTTGTTGGATGTATGATGTACCGTTTTACATATCAATAAGCCGCTTTTCTGTCGCAGGGGATTGCATCGGTAATGGGACATGATCAGACAGCAGACCAAACGGATATGACATCGGACTTCATCTTTCCAAACCTGAAGAATGCATATCTGATATCTCGCAAGAACTGAACGAAAAGGAAGTAGTGATGGTGGAGATGCTTCTCAGAAATGCCCCTTTATTGAAGACACTGGCAATCGTAGATGTTGCTGACGAGGAGTTCAAAAATCAAATACTAGGTTTGAAACGGGCATCTGCAGAAGTGGAGATAATATGGGAATTGTGGGATCTGGTGGATGAAGAGGATCAGTATCACGAGGGACGTGATAAATGGTGGCACAGTGAGTATGCAAATTGCAACCCGGATAAGCGGTTGGATTTTGAGAGTGACGATGGCTACGATGACAGGCCTGAATGGGATTATGATTCAGATACAGGGTGGTGGGGAGATAATTAAAATGAAGTACACGATTAGAGTGTGTCTGATGCTGAGGATTACCGATATTATAAAGATTTATGTTATATTATGTAATTTTGTGTTTACTAGACTTCTAGGAGTTGAAAAAGTTGAATGGTATTGTTATATTTCCTGAACAGTTTAATATACATTTCTAAATGGCTCTTTTACCTGGACAAATATCAAGCATTAAATCACACACACAATGTCTATATACAACAAATTTTATTTAATGGTGTGTAGGCTTGTGATTGTTCACGTTTTATTGTTCTTGTTCTTCATAACTTAGTTTGACAAATTTGTTTTTAAACACTACCCTCTTCCGTGTTATTTTTAATCTTTGAATCTATTGTCTAGTTCTGTGAAGTGGTAATTTTGATGAGAAAGAGTCAAACCTCTCTGGCTATATGGTGGCTAGACATGCTTCCAAGGAAGTAGTTTGACTTTGAAGGATGGGTGCTTTGAATAGGTTCTTTCTACTAAGAATACTTTGGTTTAGTGCATAACATAAGTGTTGATATTTACCTATGGTAAATTAGTCAATGTGAAATGTAATTGTTAGTGAGTAGTTAGTAATGAGATTATTGTGCCAATGGGATCTTGGCTGATTGGTAAAGTCCGGGCAGTTACTAAGAGGAGGTCCAAGGTTCAAACCTCATTTGCTTGGCATGTGTGTTCGTTTGAGAGTACTCTTCTGACCAGTGATGTCAAGGAGTAGTGCAACCAATGTCGAAGGTAGTATGAAACTTGCACACCTGGAGGTCCCTTCCTCATGTCAAAGCTAAAGTTTAGTGAGGCGAGATTGTCTTAAATTGTAAAATGTCATGAATGTTTGCATCGAGTTCTTTGTTATAACTACTTCCTATATAAGGAGTTATATGGCTATATAATAGCCCATGTAGCATTCTGATAATATAAAATATAATAGAAGAAATATATTATGTGTGCTAAATTCATTATTTGGTTTTCTCGTTTAATGCTCTTATAATTCCTATCATCACAATTACAATTTACAATTTAAAAAAAAATTAAGTATCACAATTGAACAAAGCACATTAAGAGGCAATATCAATTTGTTAGAGAAATTGTATGATAAAATAGAGTGATAATGGAGAAAGTGGAGATGACAGTGAATGTTGTAGATTCATTGACTAAGGCAATGATTTGTGACAAGTTGATTTGGCGCATGGGAGTAACGAGTTTAATATCCCATAGCTTTATGAGGAGTGAGTTTGTGTTCTCTATGATGGAATAGGCAACAAGGAAAATATTTTGTGATGTCTCCTTATTTTTTGCACTGTTGTGTAACCAAAAATAATGAAAGCTAATTTAGCTTTGTAACTCGAGGTTCTTGTAAAATGTAGTGGTCATGCATTAAAATATTATTTTAATACTTTAGCTTCATTTCCTAGCAAGGCTAATTATAAAATGTGTTGTGGTTATAAAATTACATACTCAGATTTGTGAGAGGTATAATTGGAAGACTTTATTGTCAAATACCATAGCTTTTCATGTTGGTTATGTTAATTGGGGCTTGTTTAAGTTAATGAAAGAATTGATCTCAAAAGGTTTTCTTATTGTTTTCTTTCTTGCTTTAGTTTATTTCAAATCTACTTATTTCTATTTATTATGGTTTATTTTATTGACTGTATGTACTCTAAATCCCCAATAATTAGCTCCAATTACACACATATATTACCCACCACATAAATTCGTGACCATTTTGGTTGTCACAATATTGTTCTTCATACTTATAAATTTCTCGCCTTTGGTTAAGCGATGGACATGCATGGACTATTGTGGCCCATTCCAAGCAAATTATCCATGTGGCATAGGAAATGGTTGTATAGATCCTAGACTCCAGAACTACATAACATGCCACAACAAGAAGCAACTTCTTTTAACATCTCATGTAGGATCATACTCAATCCAACATAGATTATACATAGCATGTCACCTACATTAATGATCCCTTTATGCCCCCTACAATTCAATGCAGCCCAACATTATTTTTATGTCCGAACTCATTTAGTCCATTAAAATTTAACATGATACATTTGTTCTTGTTGGATGGTCTCCCACATCATCTCTACATATTTCTCGTAACTACCTCGTGATATTGGAAGTTCACATTCTCCATCATCGAAGTATATCTTTGCACACTTGATCGAAGTTTGAGGATGTTAAACAGTTATAAATAAACTCGTAATCGTTTTCAGAATGCATGAGTTCCATTTTTCCCAGTATTTTCTCAATATATACAAAACACAAGAAACGTATATAAAAAAAATTTCATCCACAATGTTATATTGAATATCACAAACTAAAAAGAATAAGTGTGTCTGTTGTATTGAATTTTACATCCTTGTATAATTATTGGTTTGTAAGTATAGTGATCAAATGTTGAATCGAGCACTTTAATACATTCATATGGTTATTTTTTTTCTTTGTAACGACTAGCTAAATAACATATTTAAAATCATCATACATAGGTACTTGGTCTTAAATCTATGAGAAAACTATTAATAAAAACACAAATTTTAGTGAAAATTCCTAAGGAAGTTCTGCACTAAAAGTTTTAGTTGAGGATTGAGAAAGGTAGTGTTAAAATACAATCACTACCTAGTTGTTCCTGGTATTGAGGACATGCAGGAATGGCCACAAACATGTTATTTACCAATTCTTGTTACATTTGGAATCTTTCAAAAGTGTAAATGTATAAAAATATTAGTAGAACACATCAATATATTATTTATGAAAACTTTAGATGGCTATAATATAAAGTAAGTGGAGAAATCAGACTCTCAAAACCCTCCACAATTACATGTGGAAAGCGAACATGCCGCAAAAGGAAAGAGCCACACAACAAAAACATGTTTGAGGGAACCACAACACTAGAGCAACACCAAGGAAGCAAAACAACAAAAAACTTAGATTACATAATTAACAACCAGGGGAGAATTAAGCACATGTAGTAGCCACAATAGGGGGAGGTCGTGGGGATGTGGTAGATCATCTTTCGTGGGAAATAACTCCCCACTAGAGGTATTCTCTGCAAGAGGATCAATAGTGTTCCACTTGTCAACATTTTGCGGGTTGTACTTATATAAAAAGTGACACCATGATGTGCCAACCAAAATTACTCCACCTTAACTAGGAGGCATCTAACATGACGAACCTATAGCCTCCTTGTTCATAGGAGGTGACAGATTTTAACCCACCTGTTGCAAAGGTGGAGTAGAAAAATGACCATGAACTAGGAAAGAGTGTTTATTATGTGAGTGACAACATCTCATTGTATAAGTAGCACTCCCCCAACGATTAAGGATTTGTTACAAATATTGAAATTCTAGAACAACCTGTTGTGCTTGTGCTTGCATATGAAAATACACATAATAAATAGTAGCCACTTTGACATTAGTTGAAAACTACTAAGAAATATCTTCATTTCGAAAGATGACAACATTTTTAGCTTACCACAATTGAAATAAAACTATAGCTCTATAAAAATTGCATAAATAGATAAGTAGGCCAATTAGAGTGGTTGCCAAAAATGATTATCTTTAGTAATAGGTTTAGGATTAAATGGCTGAAAAATATAGTGAATCCAAAACTAGGTAACAAGGCATGCATGCATCACCAAAATAAGTTATTGAAATACTTAGGTCCAAAACAAAATAGACACTTGGACACTTGGGGTTTAAAACACCAATATGTTTGAGTCCTTGACTAACGTCCTAGGCAAATTAAACACCAAATAAAATGACAAATTTTATGCTCACATTTGGAGTTCCAAACCCTTCTGGAAAAATTCCACATTTTGGGAGAGGAATCTAACCCCCAACATGCATTGAGATTTCCAAGAGCGGGAACAAAAAGGGATCAACAAATGGTAGATGAAACATGGGTTGTAATGTTTAAAGGTTGTTTCAATGTTAAACATCTTCTATCACACCACCACACAATTAGGGGTTTTAATCCCAATTTGTGAAACATGACATCTCGCAATTAAGCTCTTGTTTTCTATGTATGAACAAAAGATCCAAATTACTTCTTTGGCACTCCACAATACAATTTAATTTACTTTCACATTAAAAATACTCTTCATTTAAAAATAAATAAAATTAAGAAATACTCTTAATTTTTTTTCAAGCATACATGTACATGAAATTTTTTAGGCGTATATACCCATGGAAGGGACAAAATTATTACTTTCTCATTAAAATACTCTTCATTTAAAAATAAATAAAATTAAGATATCTCTTAATTTTTTCCTAAAAATGCAAGCTTTTAGGCGGCAAAAGTGAGGGGACAAAATTATTTTCTTTTAAATCTATATAGTTAAAATCTTGAACGAAAAAGCAGTACCTACATGATATTTCCCACAAAAGATCTAGAAATTGCACGCGTACGTACAAAATATTAAAGTGTTGGATGAAATTTATGCTTTCTTACTTGTCGTTCAATTTTTAAAATAGATTTATTTATAACTAGTAAGGGAGAGGAGCCAATAGTGGAGCAGGACATTGGTGAGGGTATTTGTGAGAAGAGTGACGTCATACAAAATATTAACATTTGAAAAAAAAGAAATTATATAAAAAGTGTCACATCAACTCATAAAAAAATGGGAAACTGATGCCACATAAGTGAAAAAAATCACATGGCATAATGACTACTAATGGTCACATTTTTTTCCTTTGTATGAAAAACTACTTGATTTCTCCATTTAAAAACCACTTTCCATAAAATAAAAATGTTCAAAAAATATTTAGATTTAGAAAAAAAAATCTTTTAAAGGTATTTTTTTTTCAAATTTGATGGAGTTAAATGTGTGTAAAATGCGCGCTAAAGTTGGGTGCTACGCATCCTCATGGCATCCTAGTCACCATACTTGCGCATGAGTGCATGAGTTGCACATTTGGCCGGAGAGGATATTAATGTTAAGTTTGTTGGAGTTGTAATTTTTAGCAAAGTGTATGTAAACTTAAAACTAAACAAAAAATTGTCTAGAAACTGGTAACAATAAAGCACATGGCACATTATTATAGTGCAAGCTTATTGTTTTAGATTGCTTCATTTAGCATCACCAATAATTGCCACAAGAACATTCTCCCTTTTTAAAATGAAGGTAATGGTTCTCATTTCTCACAACAATTTCTCTTACAACAATCTTGGAGTTAATTTTCGTTACACACAATGAACACATGAACCAACCAAACATTTCCACATAACCCGCACATGTTTATGTGGAATTTGGTTCTACACTTGCCAATTACATTGTGCATATATTGCAATCAACAATATCCATGAAACCACGTTTTTTGAGCGCGTAATTTGGCACAGGTACACAAATTTCTCCCTAAAATGGCCTAAAAATAAACGGAAGCAACTGTAAGCTAATCAACAATCCTCTATGTATGTAAAGTGAGAATAATTTTTTTGGTAAATAGATTAGGTGTTTGGGCAAACAGATCAGGTTAAAAACAAAGAAAATAGTTTTATTCACATCCAAAATAGAATCGATCTATTTGGAAAATCTGAGGCCCAAAGAAACATAAGAGTTTTCATTTTTAGATACAACAGAATGAAAAGCTACAAGGCACGCATTGTTTCCACTGCAGCCTCGTACTACAATGATCTCTTATGAAAAAAATAAACCCAAATAATAAAACAGGTTGCAGGCATAGGTTGAAGTGGCTAGCATTCAAAACTATAGTTTTTATCAGGATTTGACCTTACCACCAGCCATAGACGATCTCAATATACTTATCCTTGAGCCAACGAAATCCCTTTCGTGAATGAGCCCCTGACCTTGCCCAAAACTTGGAAGAAGAGGAAGATGAGGAATTTCTCTTAGCCACAGATTGTATCAGTAACTAATTTTTGTAGTTATTCACTGGACCATCCACGCAACTGGAGGCTGACTATAGACATAAGAGGTATGCCCTAACTGCTGTTGGGTAAAATAAGGCTGAATTTGCCCCCTCCATTATAGTCGTAGCCATTGGATGCCCCGATTTGACATAGGGTACAAAGATTTATTGTGTAACAGTGTTGTGTGCAAAGCAAAAAGGGGCAACAGTTTTTCCTACATCCTCACCAAGCATTGTCAATGCTTCACCGAATAAACAACAAAGTGGATAAGGGCCAAGACTTTTTCTAGATGTTGTAGTTGTAGGTGCTTTGGGAGATATGCATGCAAAATGTGCGAGCACGCAATTAGTGCCTCATTGAACTATTCAACTAAATACACATCAGATATGTCGTTGTATATTATTTTGGCTAGCAATAATCTGAACCATGTAATAGGTGTGGGACATGTACATATTGAATTCCCACATTGAAGTTCCCATTTTCTTTCCTACTTTCCATTCAGGTCTTTATCTTATCTAACAAATTAAATGTCATCCAATTGAAAATGTTGACATCGTAAAAACTATAAAAAATATCAAATCCCATTTTGTCCATTTTCCTCTAAATTTTCAATTTCTTTGTTGTGTAAGGGTCAATTGTTGGCACCTAGAGTGACAGACAAGTTAATGGTGTTTAATGAGTGACCCCTCTGTATGTCTAAATAAAGATTGGGTTTCAAACCTGGATCTCCATTTTTATTTTGACCCCTTTGACTACAAATTGCACTCATGTGCAAAATGCAAGTGACATGGATATGATAATGTGGAGCAAAAATTATTATTTACCATGATAGTCATTTTAATACCCAAAAACAAACGATGAAATCATAAACAACTATTCACATGGGCAATATTCATTGACTACTCTTTACCTTCTAAGATTTCTCCAAAATATGTTGAACCGTACCCCCTTTCGCTTTCTAACGGTTGACAAAAATGGGATGTGGTTGTAGGAAAGAAGAATTTCACATTTTTCCCCCAAATGTTTTTGTTGGTCCCTTCGACCTCTCCTCCCTCAAACTCTTCTTCAATGTTTTAATGACCTTGTTCCTTTGTTGTCGTTTCATTTTCCACTATCATGTCTTCAATGTATCCCATTTAGCATTTACATCGTATACTTTATGTATGATTGCAATATAATTCCATTGCACCACACATAAATGTTAATATCTTTCTATCTTTCATTCATCATTAGAAATAAACTAATAAACTTACATGTTTATTTACATCTTGAACTCAAATTATAATATTTATATTTGTGCAAATGCAAACACACAATAGACACAAGCATCAAGAAACTACGACAAAAAGCATAGCAATACAGTTTTGGTGAATGAGAATATAAGACGAATGGAGTTGTCTTTTAACCAAGTTTGCGTGGTGGCAACTAAGTTTTTCCTTGTTTCCTTCGGAGCAGATAAAAATACACGAGATTGTCCGATGGCGAACTTGGGTCCTCACGATATGAAACAAACAAAGGAGCAACGTCCTCGGCCTTTCCTCCGAGTACAGTTTGTTGTGTACTGTGACATTTTTTAAGGGCTCGAATGGTGATGATCATTTTGCAAATGGAAAGTGAAGGCCCTGCAAATATGGTGGTTGCAGTGAAGGAGGTGTCTGGGGCGATGCCCAAGGAACTGTGGGGGAAATATGCCCCTTCCAGGTGACATTATTATACAGCTCGGCACCAAGGATGGCATCCCACATGGGATGGAGACTTTCTATGCTGAAAAACAATACTGGAGGACGAGCTGAGACAATTGTACAGGACTACACAGGTGCCATCCGTCTCAAAGTGAAAAGAAGTCGTGATGTTATTGTGGACTTGACTGTGTACGTGGTGGCTGAGGAATCCTGCATGCCCAAGAAGCATTACACCATCAACGCATGTACCCGCAAAACAATCACCACCTTCTTTGTTATGAGAGGCAATGAATCAATTTTCATGCCAAAGTTCGATTAATACAAACTCAGTCAGAAGGAAATGATTTCTCTTATTACAAAGTCAAGAATGGGCAATTAGATTGAAGATTATATACAATCCAAAAAGTAGATAAACATTGTAGTTTAAAAAAATCTAAAGTAGAACAATCAGATCTTAGATATTATTATAGGAAATATCTAAAATTTGTGGATATCTAAGATAATAAATATTTAAGACTGTAGAAAAATATCTAAAATCAACAACCTGTAAAGTTATGACCGTCGGAATTTGACACTTTCCAGCCAAGGCATCTTCAAAGGTGGACGCCTACTAAGGAATAAAAAAGGTTATACAATTTTGTTTAAGTTGAAATGTGAAATTATAAAATTGAAGGTAATTATGTTGAGAGGCATCTTCATTTTATATATATGAGTGGAGGAGTCTAATGTCGTGTCCATATCTTCATTTATATATATTGAGTGGAGCGATCTGATGTCGTGCCGTGAAATTTGAAATTTGTCTCTGTGATATTTATAAAAAACACTTTACTAATTTAATTTGTAAAATTCGTGTGGGAAGGTTACATAAATTAAAGTAAAAAGGTAAAAACACTTTAATAGATATTTGATATCACTTAAAAATTAAAGTAAACTAACAATGTATTACGTAAATAGGCTACCTAATATATTATGTAAATAGGTTACCTAATAAATTAGGTAAATAGGTTACCTAAATAGATAATATATTATGTAAATAGGTTACCTAAATAGGTAAATAATTTTAAATAGGTAATATATTACATAAATAAATAAATAATTTAAATAGTTAATTTAATCTAAATAAACTATTTACATTAAAAAAATTAAATAGGAAATATATTATTTGATTTATTTAAATAGAAAATATATGCCTCTCGGCATATATTACATATATTTATATAATATAGGTATGCTAGTAATATAACACTATTGTATATTTAAACCTTTAATTTTTTTGTGAATTAAATTAATTTTGAAATTCATATTGTATATATAGAAAGTAGCTTTTTACTAATAAACACTATATATATAATACAATTGAATTTATTAAAATATTATAAAGAATAAGATTTTTAAAATGGTTTATTTATTTGATATTTAGGAGACAAACATTAAAACTCGAGAAAACAAAATAAGTCCAAACAATAAAACAAAGCTAACTAAAAAATCAATAAAAACATAGAATATTTATCACAACTTATTAGAATATTTATCACAACTTATTTTTCTCATTATCTAATTCTAAAGGTATTTGTTAGTGGTTAAATGTTATATATCATCATAAATAATGAGTGGTTAGTTGTGCTTATGCATTACGGATCAACTAATTGTTTTCATCATTGTATATTCATGTGATGTAATTAACGAGAATTAATTGCTACTTGAATAATTTAATGTTATGATTATTATTAGACTATAATATTTTATATCATATGAATTTGATTTCATGTATTAGATGAATACATATTAATCATCTCCTTTTAATGCCATTGCACTTCTAGCGAGAGCGAGAGTATCATAAGAAAGAATGAACTAGATGCAAAATATGGAAAATGGAGGGAATCTAATAGATTGGTTTGCACCATCACATTTGCACTCTAAAAATGTACATTTGATTTTAAAATATTCAGCATAGATAGTGACCACTTGTTAGAAACAAAATTGTATGGTTTGACTACTCTTATCTTGATTAGTGAGGTAGATACACCTTAGATATAATTTACTTTATAGACCTCTTAAGGTCATAAAAGTTAATAGGGATATACGTATAATTTGTATCATACTAAACACACAAATAACCTTGTTCCTGGCTATTAATCAAATTCATGCGATTATTGTCAGGATCAAAGATAATTGTGTTTTTGGTAATGGGACCTTCCTATAATTCATCATTGGGTTAGGGACTTCATTGAAATTTAAAATACTATCATAATAAATAGTAAAGACCTTATAGCTCTCATCGATTGTTCAACATTATCACCAATCAAAATTAATAAAACTATTTAAGTTATATTTACAAATCAAGGTCTCTGCACAATGATAATATTTATATATAAATAAATTTGAAACATTAATAACTTTTAATGTCATATAATAACCATAATATATTTTAATAACATTATGAGAAGAATCTTTTCAAATATGGAGATTTGATGAAGAAAAATGTCAAACATAAGACCTAAGTCGGTGAGAACTTATTTTTGGAATAGGCAAATGATAGAGTTTGATGACATTAGTATATTAAATCAATATGACATGCAAAAATAATTATATATTCAATAAATTATAATATGTTTGGGCATTGTTACCCTACTAATTTATAAGTACTAATGCATTATATTAATTATAAATTTAACTCGTATAACTTTCTAAAATTTAATGTTAAAATTAAATCTTATAACTTGTTATCCTTGCAACATTAGGGTAAAACTTTGTAGGAGAAGAAAATATGTGTTACCCTGTTCAAATGACCATCTGTCATAATGTTGTGAAATTAAGAAGACAATGGGTGGCAATGAGATTGATTTTAAATTATTATAATTTAAACATTTAATGGGAGTTATTATTCAATTTACTTTAAATGCAGTATGCATTACCCTTTTAAATTGACCTTCTCTCATAATGTTGTGAGATTAAGATATCTAGTGGGTAGTGATGGGATTAACAATTGATTATAGATATAAACATTGGAAATGGAAATTGTTTTTATTTTTATTTTGAGGAAATAGCATATATAATACATATTAATTAAATAGTACAATTAATCATAAAAAGAAGGTGATATGCAAGCATACCTCAAGTTTAAACCTTCGTGAAGGTATTGGAAACAAAAATTAGGAGGCCATAGGAAACACACCAACTACAAAATCATATTACAACCATTAGGCAACAACTGAAAAGAGAACCAAAGGAATAGGATATGTATCATACGGCTTGCCCCACCTTGTTCGAGAAGGTCATGTCCCTCGGGAATGGGCTCCCAATTAGTTGCAGTGGCATCAATCCTATTTTCTTGTTCTTCATTTGTATTTTCATGCCCTTGAGTTGTCAAAACATAAAATGTCATTTGAGGGAACTTAATGGTATCTAAAGGAGGTAAAAGTTCTCACGGCAGAAAAATAATATATCCCCCATTGTGATAGAGGAGAAGAGTGGTAGGGAGAAGGCAAGCCCCATGTAAAAGGTTGATTGAGTGGTGAAGATGATAAATATGTCAATGACATCCGCACTTCTAAGAGGAATCCCAAATGGTAGGGGCGATGGAACTTGAGCAACAATACAAGGGTATTTATAAATTGACTGGAAGGGTTTGAAGGTAGGCCACTTGTAGCGCTACCTTCTTTGTTTGTAATCGAATATGAAAAAAGTAATTAGACACGGTCATATCATTGTCAATATTTGAAAGATTACAATCTATCTAGATGAATGAGAAATACTTGAGCTAAATATCTCAATTTCCAAATGAAGAAAATGATTTCCAATCTGAAACCATGTTATACATGGGTGAAGGATATGGGAAATACCAATAATCCCCTAACAAGATATGCTTCTAGAGAAAAGGTTCTAACCAAAATGGTCGATAGAATTCATGAATCCAAACCCAGATGGTTTGATTTTTTTGAAAAAACTAGAAAAGGTGCATAAGGGTTTCAAGTTATAAGTAGAATGAGAAAATGGGATTAGGAACACCTAATTGAATGATCATGTGATCAATTGGTAACTCTTGATAAACAATACACCATGAAATATGAGTAAGCTTAGGCTCATGAATGACATACTAGATAATAGAGAATCATGCGTTGCCAACACCAAGTAGAAGAATGCAATGATAAAAATAGTTGAGTTTATCCACCATTAGAATCTTGGGAGACAAAAATTCATAATCTTTCTTGGGTGAGTAATTGAAAAAGGTGTATCTCAAAATTATTTCAAGTCCTTTCACAAATGCTTAGAGGAAAAAATGAAATTTTGTGTAACATATAATCGTGAATAGCTTTAAGAACGACTTGCTATTAGTTATGGTCATTATTTGATAATGATAATTTAACCTTAGCTTCTACTCAGTACATAAGTTGTTGAATCTCACAGGTAAAGATGTTCAACACTTGGTGAATACCTCATCTTAAAAACTCGAGGACGTGCACCTAAAGAATCTCCGCAAGAGGCACATTATGGAAGGTAATGATGAGTTACCACCACATCTAATGGTAATTGATGGAGATTCCAATTTTGAATTCATTTCCATTCCATATCACCTAGGGTTCGATTTTATTCAAGATTTCAAAACACTTTGTATGTTAAATGATCCTAAAAATTCCCTTTAGATTTTATAAAAAGTAAGTTTGGAAAACCCAAACCCTTCCAAGTCTTGTGACCTTGGGGAAAACCCTTAGAAATACAATTATGTAAAATAATTTCATATTTCTACAATATATAAATGGATTGGACTATCCATTTTGGCACAAAAGGAAGTACGTTGTCGACCAACATCTAACAAGTTGATACCCCTTGATTCTTTAAGTAGGAAACAATATTCCTAAGAAACATGATGAAAACTCTTATTGTCCTATCAACTAGCCCATGAAAAAACACTTAGTAGTTTCTCAAGTTTTTGTAATAATCTTGAGAAGGGGCCAAATAGGAAGAATAGTACACATGCACGACCAAAATTACCTCGCAACAAGTATTAAATATACCCGCCAATGAGAATGGCTCTGTGGACCAATGTGACAAGTTCTTCTCAACTTGATTCATGACATATTGCTAGAGTTGAGAGGGGGTTTCTTGGAAGGAAAAAATGGATTCCCATAAAATAGATAATTTCTCCATGTTGAATACACTTCCATTGGAAGATAGATAACTATAGGGGTAGAGGAAAAATAAACTATCTATAAGACTGAATTTTCCACCACTAAATTCTAGAACCCAAGTCAAGGCAATAAACATCAATGCATTGTAAAGACTATTGAACATTAGTATCATCTTTAATTAAGGTGAGAAAAGAACAATCCATAAAGTTTCCATTGACCATCTGGTAGAGAAAACCATGGAAGCAAAATGGATTTCACCAAGCCATGTTTAGTAGCATTTATAAGAAGATAAGAAAATCCTTTGGCCGCTAACACATATACAAAGCAGAGCCAATGGGAAAAATCTATAAATAGAACAAAAGAGACCAAAAGGTTTGGAGTGAATGTCATTGATGAAAATATTTATTGATGCATCATAAATAAGAATGGGCACGAAGATGATAAAGGTAGGACTAAAACCAAGTGCTTTAAGCATGGAAAGGATGAAGTATCATTCATCCTTTCATAGGCTCTCTAACAATAAAAATCAACAAAATCGATTTATGTCATGACTATCAAGATAATTCCTTACCTTCCCATATAACAATAATATTATCCAAAATGTATATGCTTGGATAAACCCTATTTTCTATAGACTAACAATTTTGGGTAAGAAGTTGCTTATGTGCAAAGCCAAGGCATTGTAAATGATTTTGTAAGAGACGTTGAGAAAAGTAATTGGTTTCCAATTAAAAATGACATCTTGATCCCCTATCTTGGGAATGAATTTAATGTGTCCTTGGTTAATGAACTAAAAAATTAAATTGGATAGAAAAGCTTCCACATAGACATGGAAAAGGCCATTACAAACCACATCCCAAAGGATTGTTTAGAATTCGCAAGGAGGTCATCATGACATGGAGATTTCTCATTAGCCATTCGAGAAACTACCTCAAACATTATATGAATATCAACATTTTGTGGCATTGTCACTTAAGAGTGTGGTCTCGTGCTTTA
This sequence comes from Taxus wallichiana var. yunnanensis, assembly GCA_018340775.1. Classification (NCBI taxonomy): domain Eukaryota; kingdom Viridiplantae; phylum Streptophyta; class Pinopsida; order Cupressales; family Taxaceae; genus Taxus; species Taxus wallichiana. The sequence goes on along the minus strand of CM031241.1, from coordinate 92,303,929 downwards.
AAAACTTGTTGGTAATGGTAGAAAAATTTAGCACCATCACCTACACTTTTGATAGACAAAGCGAGCTTTCCTAGATGGATTTTTTTGTGTTCATGTTTGTCTTTGAGAGACTAAAATAATAATTTGGAAACCCGATCACCCACTTTGAGCCAATGTAATATATCTTTATTTGTGCAACTCTAGCATTGTAGGAATTGGATATTTGGATGCACTTCCTAAGATTTGTCACTTATTTCTATGAAGTTTGAATAAAGGTATATTGTTCCATAGTGGCTAAGGAGTGGCTCAACTCGAAGGTGGTTACAGAGTATTTTTAATTAATTCATGCTAGTTATCACTTGAAGGTGTGTAAAAACATGTTAACCACCAAATGACATCTTTCCACCTTGCAATCTACCTTTTCTTTCTTGTTGGGTGTGCTACTATGCCCCAAACCAATGTAATTTGATGAAGGGTGGGACCATGATGTAGAAGGGTTATATTGATATAACATTATATGGTATGGATGAGTGGTCATCAAAAGTTCCATTTAATCCCAAAGAGGATGGGGAAATGGTCAAGAAGGACCATATCTAGCATGAATTCCAATGGAAATTGTAAACCACTAGTAAATGAAAGAAAAGGCTAAATTGAAAGCATATCCCAATTGAGGCAATTGAATACTCTATCAAATCATTTGCAAAAATTATACCAAGTGGAACAAATAAATGAGTTATAATGAAGAGAAACATTGAGATATAAAACCCAAATTTGTTATGTATGTACATCTATGTCACCCTTTCACCTATAATCTAACACATGGGTAGATGACCAGTCATGTAAATATCTAGCTTACCTATATTAAAGTCAACAAACAACACCCAAAGGGCTTCAATGATCTCATCAAAAATCCATTACCAAAGTGCCATCCATTCATCTGCGTCATTAGATGCATAAACATTAATAACTCTAAAAGAATAATTATCAATGTTGAATAACACCCACAATACGTGATTTGTCGGTCATATCCATGAATATCATAATGAGGCTGCCATTTATGATCAATAAAGGTTGTAATTTCTCAACATATAGGCTCATGATTACTAATTAGAGTTAAAGTATATATCGGGTAACTTTATTAATCATGGATAGCATAAAATCTACCACCTTAACTTTTTGTAAACAAAGAATGTCCATCTCTAGAAATTGTTTCCTAAATTATCACACACTATATTTCCAAGTGGATTATGTTAGTCCCATTACATTCTAGTATAATAAATTCATTGACAAGAAGGATCCAAAGACATCCTCCAAATTCATGCCAAAAAGGACATCACAATTGTTCGCAAAAAATTCTGTTGGATAGAAAGAAAAAAATTCACTAGACTATGTTTTATGTGGTTAGATGTATAAACTCACCTTCCACAAGGTTGTAAAGAGGTCTCCAAGAGTTCCTTGTTCCCATTTTATGGGGAGAAATTAGAATAAGAGACACAAAAAATAACCACCTTTATCATATAAAGTATTTTGAAAACACTTTAACTAAATGGATGCCCTATAAGGAGGATAATTTTGTGGTTCGGTTGTGGAATAAATCTCTAATGAATGTGAGATGGAAGCCATAAAAATCTTAGAGAGAGTAGTTCCAATGGGATTAAGAAGGGTATCTATAACTAGAAATGGGCTAATTTGTGGTTTAGCCACCTTTGAAGCTCCGGGGAGTAGGTTGGATAATGAGGGATTTGTTACGATTATATTTCCAACCCACAATGGTCTAACCATCTTTTCCAAAAGCTTGAGAGGGCACTAAATTGGGATTTGAAAATATATATTAATTTATACTAACAAATGGTAGTCCAAAATCTTATAGTTTTCATATTGGTTGGTGTTGGGAAGGTTAATGTAAACCACCCTTTGAGTATACTATGAGTTTGCCACCTAGATGTAAATGGTATCTTTGAGATCACAAGAGAGGTTGACCTCAACATGGAATCATCTATATAGTTTGGCTTCATAGAACTTAATAGGTTCTTTAGTAAGGTACCATCCTATTGAGGAAGTAATGAGGTCCAAGAAATGGTAAGACAAGGCATGAGAAGGCCTATAAGTTCAATCTGAAACTAGGAATTTCTATCCAAGACAATGTCACTGGGGAGGTTTTTTCCTTTGGACAGGAATGTATGGATACGGGTGGTAATGTCTCAATTATGTACGCTAGTGTCTAGTGAGTTGGACATTCATGTCTAAGTGTGTTTGACATCTTGTATGTTGAGTGTTGACCATATTATGAGTACTATGTTGTATTTTTTATGTTGTCGCAAGTAAGATATACATGTGAGGGAGTTTTGTAGAGGTAGATACTTGCCAACATTTCTTACATTGTGATTAGAGGAGGAGGAGTAAGATGTTTTAGACCATGTTGGGCTAGAACACATTGCTATAATGGGGGAACTATCACATAATATGCATCCGATGATCGAATTGTGTGGAGATGGTGCAAAGATAATTACACATATTGGTTACCCACATGATAGATTATGGTGACATTGGAGGATGTATATAAAATTCTTCACTTTCTGTTGTGGGGAGAGGGTACAAGAGATACACGGAGGTAACAAAATGACTTGTGAGACAATATTTTTCAAGAACACGGGAACATATAGAGTCATTGATCATGTTATATGACATTGTTAGATTAGGTGTTCCATAGTTACGGAAGTTTATTCAAGTGATACTAACATATGGTGTGGTATTTGATGGAGGTGAGGTGTCAATTTCATATAGGATGCATGAAATTTACCGGAGTATTGAGGAGCATGACATGTGGTATGTGTGGATTCGGTGTGTGTTGGCACACATAAATAGGAATTTGTAAGATTTACTTAGGAGGACCATGGTGGTGGTATATGAGTCACTTCCTTATTGCATGTCTAGACATATGAGCATATTGTTATAGTGCATCCTTTGGGTAGTCTGAGGGAAGATTAGGGTTAGCCTAAGATCTTTGCATCCTAATAGTTTGGCTTGAGGCATCAATTGTTTATATATGATATATATAGGGTGATGTTGGAAATTATGGGGCGTGGAGATGTTATTTGGAGACCTCATAGGGAATATGGAGGATGGGTAGAGAATGATATAAAGTTGCAGTGTATTTGATGCACCATGTGGTTAGAGGATAGATTTCCATAGGTTACGAGTTATTTTGATATGAGAGAGTGTCCAGATAATTTAGTCTTGCATAGGATGCTCCCTTGGACCCATAAATATGGTATAGATGCGTACGAGCAACAAGGAGAGTAATAGCATGTGTCGGGGCCTAATGGGGCTTAGTTACATTTTTAGGATTTGAGGAGTGATATCCAGAGATAGTTTTGAGTAGAGTTTATTATTTGTGGTGTACCCCAACTTAGACGCGGTGGTGGGCGAAGCATCGATGGGAAATATTATATCCATTTGTTGTAGATACAAATTTGAAGGGTAACGAATGTTAGGAATTAGCTTGTTATTGTGAACATTAGATATTTATATATTTGTGTGTGTGCAAATATATATTATATATTGTGTGAGTAAATAATGTAAGTGAGTTGTAACTCACAATGAGATAAGAGTTGTTGAGATATGTTGAGTGATTAGTGGATCATGAGATATTCTAGGGAATTGTTTGAGATTGAAGTTGACTCCTTGTATTAAGGAGATCAATCTTCTATATATTGTAATCTCCCTTGTCTAATAAAATATCCCGAATGAATTGAAATCATTGTGTTCATGTTTATTGTTCTGTCTGTTTCACGGTTATAATCTGAACAAAATTATATCATTGGTATCAGAGCGATGTGCAAAATGGGTCTTTGATCGGTGAAAGGGTAGAGCCACTACAAGTTCTGGCTGCCTGTTGATGGAAGATAGTTGTTATGAGAAGAGCTTCGTATTTGTTTTGGAATGTCTTAAATTTATTTTTGTTAAATCCCGTGACAATATTGTCAGTTTCATTGTACATCAGATCGGTCCTAGTAAGCATCCTCTTCTAGATCAGTCGAATTGACAAGTAAATAAGAAATCTTGGAACGTGTAAAGCCTAGTGAGAGGCAAACGAAAGGGTGCCACTTTCACTCAGGATCGGGTGCATTGAAGCGCAATCATCTTCTGTTTCAGTTGATTCGGTGTTCCATCGACATACAGACCTGTGATCTGTCCGTGTGGCATCATTCTATTTCATCACTTTCATCCACATATTTCCAGTGATCAAGCAACTCCCTCAATCACATTAGGTTCTCCATGGTTCAATGAACAGAGTTGATATTGTTATTGTCTGCTATTCTATATTTGAATGATCAAATTTACAGTCTGAGAGATATCTCGGCATTGGGATCATTTTGTGTGTGGATCTCGGTCTTTGCGTGAGTTGTGTGGCGTTGTTTGGATTGGTGAACCAAGCTGTCATCCGGAACAATTTATACATGCCTTAGATGCGAGACTTGTATGTGCATGCACAAAATATAGTCGCTTGACGACATCTCACAGAAGTTCTAGATTCAAATTTGCGGTGGGAGAACATCTACAACAAGCTCCAGTCTTCTTCTCTCTCATAAAAACGAGCGGTTTTGTTTATTTCTCCAGCCCATAGTATTTTCATTAATAATTGGTTTTAAGTGAAAGTTGTTATAAATTTAAATCCTGGCTATAAGTCGGTTATATAGGCTTCCTAATGTTGTTATTGTCATCATTGTCTAGGAGTCAAAACTTGTCTAGTATTATTGATATTAAAAATATCTTTTATACCTATTAATGTTGCATAAGTATTTTCACTCATCATATAGGTGTCATCGAGTTATTTTAACAGTTGTGTTGTTTGTAAGAGTCGAAAAATTGTTATAAAAAAAAAGGACAAATGAGTGCATTTTCGGTGTAATCTGACACTCAATTTTTTAAGGAAAAATACAAATGAAAACCGTTTCTGGCTTAAGGGCTCTGACCCTCGACCCCGCCCTGTATCGCGACAAGGAACGCATATCATCCTCGACTATACTTTTTGCTAAGTTAGCAAGGACATTGATGAAGGCTGAGGAACGAAGCGGAGGTAGGAGGGCACATAGTGACCTCTCGTTAGGCACCATCGACGAGGCCGTGAAACTGAATTGGTGGCCAAGTTTTTAAGTTGAGTGTTTTCTTTCAGCATACATTTGTGAGAATAAGAACAAATGATTGTTCAAAAGTAATGTATAAACATTCCTGAATGTAACTCCCGATGTAATGAAATAGGTGAGCAAAAGCACCAGTGTAAGATAGTTCATGGATCTTGAAAAGGTTTGTGGAGATCCAGAAAACCACATGAGGTGGATAGGCGATGGATCTGTTACACGTCAAGGTTTGTGGTAAACCTGTAAAACCATAGAAGGTTGAGCATTGCTCCCTTCATTAGTATCAAGGTCATGAGTCACATAGTTTGACATGCTCCACTAGAGGTGAGCATACTGTAGATGAGAGTGTGTATGTTTTTCCCATGTTCACACTAAGGGGGTGAATGTTAGGAATTAGCTTGTTATTGTGAACATTAGATATTTATATATTTGTGTGTGCAAATATATATTATATATTGTGTGAGTAAATAATGTAAGTGAGTTGTAACTCACGTAGATAAGAGTTGTTGAGATATGTTGAGTGATTAGTGGATCATGAGATATTCTAGGGAATTGTTTGAGATTGAAGTTGACTCCTTGTATTAAGGAGATCAATCTTCTATATATTGTAATCTCCCTTGTCTAATAAAATATCCCGAATGAATTGAAATCATTGTGTTCATGTTTATTGTTCTGTCTATTTCACGGTTATAATCTGAACAAAATTATAGGAGGTGGAGAGGAAATAAGAGTGCAAGTAGTTACCCTCGAAACATATGCCATTGCGGAAGTAGTTGTAAAATGTAATTATAATTGATTGTATTTTTTATGATTTAATAGATGTCAATATTGGTATTTATGATGAATTTATATTAATAAATATTCCATGATTGTGGGTGATGAGTGTTGGAAATTGATTATAAATACATTGATACACATGTTGGCATGTAATGTTCCCAGAGATGTGTTACGAGGAGGAGTTTGGGTGGAGGGAGTTGAGCATATTGTTGGCTATATTGTTTATGATTTGATAGATGTCGATATTAGTATTTACGATGAGTTGATATTAATAAATATTGCATGATCTCAAGTGATGATTAATTGTAGATACATTGATACACATGCTAATGCGTAATGTGCCCCAAGATGTGCTAGGAGGAGGTTGGATGGAGGAGTTGAACATATTGCCGAAGGGTATGCCTATTTTTTCGATCGAGTGGTTAGAGTAAGCTGCTACATGTACCATTTTGTAGTGCGGGTGAGATGAGTAGAGGACATACTTAGCATGAGTGTGGGAGTCAATTAGCACAAGTGTGGGAGTTATTTAGAGAGGGTGGCCTCAAAAAATCATGTTTGAGATATATGTGGAGCTTCAGGGTCAATATACAAAGGTCGTGTCTAAGATAGATGAATTACGAGTGAGATAAGAGGAGCAACAATCATGAGTACAACATTGGAGATTGAGTGGGGGTGCATTAAGTTTTAGAGTAGTTATAGTCTTTAGCAGTTGAAGAGAATGTATGATGTATATAAATGGCTTGGACCCTATATTTTTATATTGTAAAACATTTTCAAATATATATGATGATAACTTTGTTGATTATGTCGATTTGAGTTATATTAAGTTGCTTTGCTTATTTGATGTATTTATTATATTTCAATAAGTGATGATATGAATAACATATATGTTAAAATAATATTATAAATGTTATGCTAGAGAAGAAGAAATAGATAGGTACATATGTTGAATATAGATCGGAACATTGATAAATATAGGTAATAAATAATTGATCATGTGCTAATAATCATACTAGTGGAGGATAAACATGAAAGCGTATAGTATGAAAGGAATGTATGGTATTTAGTGAGATTGAAGGAAAAACATATGCACAAGTGACTCAATGGATTATATAACCCAAGTATAGGCTCCATAATATAAACTTGAAGTGATCGTCGTAGAAGCACCTTTAGGAGGACGTGAATCTAAGAATGATGAGTGATGCTCCTTCGAGACCCACTAAGGGTTTCGAACAAGAAGTGGGGAATATGGCTCATGCATAGTAGGACAAGGAGATAAGATGAGAGGTGGAGAATGAGAGGTAGTCAAAGTCAAAAAAATACAACATGCAACATCATGACACAAGAGAATGGGATCTATAAGCATGGCGTGCGTGATAGGAAATGACACCTTGGTCCTTAAGCAACTAAAGATGATCATGAAGAGCATAAAAATCATTATCACGATGACCATTGATCCTATAAAAATTACAGAATGGTTGGTTATGATTTTTTCATAACCGATGAGGAGGATGATGCTCATTAAAAGGTAAACGAATCAACCTCTCATCAAAAAAGGTGTGTAAAACATCATGTGGCCTAGCATAATGTGAAAACTATAATGTCTCATGCTTAGGGGGTGGAGTGAAAAGAGGTGGAGGCATACACGAGGTGCAAGATGCACACTTGTATATTTAGGAGGAGATGGTGATTGTGAAGGTGGTGTAATATGTGGAAGAGAAGAAGAAGTGCTAGGTGGGGTACGAATGGAAGAAGTGTTAGGTGGGGTAGGAGTAGAATAACTAGAAGTATGCACAACAATATAATCACTAAGAATTTTTTTTATAATGCTACAACTTTGAAACAAAGAAGAGTAAAATATTCACATGTACCATATAGTAACTTTCATTTCAAAGGATGAATTAAGCCAAAAAAGGATGTATTATATTTCTAGATCAATAGGCTGAAAAAGTAAATGATGCATACAAGATTTGAAATGTAAAATATAATCCTGAATTGGTTCATTCTTTCCTTGATGCAAAGAAGGTAAACGCTCAAATGTAACTTTAGGACCATTATTAGAAATAAAGTGTCTAAGAAATGCCTCTTCCATATCAAGATAAGTACTAATAGATCCACTAGGAAAATGATGAAACCAATGAGAAGAAATATCAGTAAGACTATTAGGAAAATATTTGAGTAACAATCTATCATTATAAAATGAAGTCATAGCTAATTGAAAATCCTTAAGATACTAAATAAGGATTACCCATTCCATCAAAAAGTGAAAAATTAGGCATAGTAAAACCCTTAGGAAAGGTTGAATTGTAAATATTCTTAGGAATGGGATTGCTATGAAGGGAATTATTATTAGTACTAGCATAGTAGGCCCTACTTTCAAGAGTAAGATTATGAAGCTTATTTTGTAAGTAACCAAAAATATTCATAAGAGAAACAACTTCTTGGGAAGGATGACAAAAATTGAGGGGCTCATTAAGGGGTTCTATTTTTCCATTGTAAGTAGCCATAGGGACACTATTAGGTTGGAAGTCAACTTTAGGATCAAAAAGAGGGTAAATAGTAATAGGAATGGAAGGAGCCTCAATGGAAGGGAGGTTTGCACACATTTATCAACAAGCTCAACCAAAGGAGGAGGAAAAGAAACATGTAAATTTTCCTTAACATCATCATGATTTTGTACATTATCTTTAGAAACATCAACAATAGTAATACATGCATCATGACTAAAATAAGATTGTAACACATTATGAGAAGTAATAGGAACATCAACAATAGGATCACAAGAAATAAAAGGAGCCATGCATGCAAGAGAAGAAAAAAGATAAGTCTCTTTAGGCACAATGGTCAATGGACAAGTAGAAGGTGGAGGGGATGGAGAAGGATATGAAATAGGAATATCAGCCTCAACATGATTAGCCCCAAGGATTTTTGCATATGTAAGGGGGGAGGAGGAGGAGGAGGAGGAGGAGGAGGAGGAGGAGGGATAGGGCCTAGATTTATCAACATCAAGAGATATATGGGAAAGAGATGTATCATTAGTAAGGCCTTCTTCACTTGAAAAATCAACTATATTCTCAACACATGTCTTATTAGTAAAAATAAACTCACGATCGAATCACAAGAACTATTGGCCACTATAGGGGGTAAGCAATACAACATCAAGGCCAAGGTTATAAATTTTGGTAAACACATGGGGTATGGTCGGATTATAAGTAGCGGTAATATGATACTAGCGATAAAAAGTGGCTTCATCCTCAACATTAGTCAAATAATCATGAATATTGTACTCCTAGATTTAGATCACCCTATAAGATGGATTAGTTGATATAAAATTTTCCAAATCAATGCTACTAAAAATTATGGGCTTATGTTTCCATTCAAAAATTAAGGGACAATCATGGGTTCTTTATTGAATAAAGTGGATGATATCTTCGTGATTTGAATCTAAACCTACACACAACCTCACTTAGAAAAATGTTAGTTGTTTTTGTGGTTGGGGACCTACCTCGTCGGATCCCTAACCATTATGGGAGATAAAATATATTTTATTGATGTAAAATGACCAAACAATGCATGAAAATGAAATAGTATACTTGGCTCGATCGCGAGGCATTTGCGATTTGCAATTCGCTAAAAATTAAACATCGTTTGTAAGCCGATTGTAGTTCAGAAGTTTGGAACCTCGTTGAAATTTCTTTGGATATTTGATGCATTAGAATACACCTATTCTTTTTATCCGCCTTCACTTATTTAAGACTTGCAAAAATTGAGATATGCGAGCAAAAGAGCAAGAAAACTCAAGTATGGATTTTGTGCACAAGATTTAGGGGTGTCTAAGGGAGTAAATTGATGGGGGTGAGTGGTGTTTTATAGTGTTTGAGTGCATAGGGAATATGACATATATGGGTGAAATGTGTATAGTTAGGTGAGATGATAAGGATTTATAGTGCATTAGGCATGCAAATGGGTAGCTAGGATGTACACAATTAAATATGAGTGGGTGAGGGTTGGTAAATGATTGATGAGGTGTCTTTTATCACCAATTTTGTAGGGTTTTATATTTTTAATTATTTTTGAGGTATTAATATATTTTTGGAATTATTGTGTCTTATGATGTTTTTGGTATTTTGAATAGGTGACATTATGCAAGTGTGTTTTTGTAGAGTCTACGGTTTTCCCCTTTTGGGTTGCATGTTGCAACATGTAAGATGCAACATAAAACCTGAAGATGAGATGGGGGTTGTCTAACCCCATGATGATGGTTGCCATGGTTGTGGGATTAGATGGTTGGATGGATAGACATGAACCAAGAAATACGATTCATGGGACTTCATTCGAAGCCCGTGAAGGGATCGATATGTTGATTTCATAAGGCATAGACTAGTGAGTTAATTGACTAAGATGATTTATGATTAGGTGTCATAGAATTGTGAGAAGGGTTTTGTATGATTCCCCCTGAAGTGACATTTTTAGAGCCGCAAGTTTCCCAACATAATGTGGGATGAAAAGATGTGATTAAAGATGATATAAAATGAACACAGGAGGAGGCATGATGAACAAAAATAAGGACAGTTTTTCCCGACTAGGTGTATATGAGAATGTGATGATATATATATATATATATATATATATATATATATATATATATATATATATATATATATATATATATATATATATATCTATATATGTATGTATGTATGTATGTATGTATGTATGTATGTATGTATGTATGTATGTATGTATGTATGTATAAGAATGAATCAAGATAAATAGGGATGGAGTAGTGTTTCCCCATCCCAAAGTGGTGAGAAAATGTGGGATTAAAGATGAGGGCAATGGTTGATGAAAAGATAATTTTAGAGAGGTGCGTGCGGGGGTAGGGAAAAGCGGCGAGGGTGGTGCGGCACATGCGAACACTAGTTGAAAGCGAGAACACTGGATGGAAGGAGTGCGTGTTAGATGAAGGAAGATCACACACGGTGGCGAGGTGGAGCATATGGGGGAAGGAAAAGTGTGCATGGTTGGGGAAGAGCACGTGTGGGGGTAGCGTAGGGCACGTGGCCCAGGGTGGAGCGCATGTTGGGGTGGGGCATAGTGGGCATGGGGAAAGAGCAAAGATTTTGAGGGGAAAAGCGAGCACGTGTGGGAGAAGTGCATAGTGTGCACAAGGGTAGGAAAATTGTCCATGGGGGTGAGCTGAAGCATGTGCAAGACTTGGAAAAATGATGAAGGTAAATAGAAGGTTCATGCGATCGGGAAATATTTTGTAGAGTAATGTGCATTTTCTTGGCTTTTTGTGGCTTAGGTGATAGGAAGAGGTGAATGGGCTAGGATGTACAAGGTAGTGAGCAAGTCGAGCCATGGAAGAGAGAGTCATTAAAGCAACTAGGAAGGAAGAGAAATTGGGTGAATCACCGAGTGATTGGGTGAGAAAGTAGTGCTTTGAGCTTAGGCGAGGCTAGGTAAAGTGGGCGAGGGAGAGGAAATAGGGTATTGCCAAGTCGTTATATCCACTTAGCTTTGTGTTGGTGAGCCAAGGAGAATGGTAACTAGGGGAGGTAGTGAGTTAGGTTGAGATCATGGGTGAGTCACATGTGTAACTCATCGCGTGGGAAGATGAGGGTATTGTACTAGAACGATGAAAAGAAACATGGAGGGTGTTGAACGGTGACTCGGGGTGAGTCATGTGTTAAAGTGCGTTGGGAGGAACATAATTCCTAATAGTGACTTGTTTAGTGGGTTCCCATGGAAGTGGGTAAGGGGGAGTGAAGAGGCGATGTTAGAAAAGTGGGTTGATATTCGCAACAATGGGTGGAGGGATTGGAAGTGTGTGAGGGATCGGGTTAGGAGTTCGGGGAGTGAGCATGAGGGAAATGAGGATAGGATGGCGGGTGTCTGGTTAGGAGATAAACAACATTGGTGTGAGGTCACGAGGAGGGGACGAAGGGAGGTAGGGAACGGAAGAAAGAGTGTGGAAGGAGGTGGGAGGACGGGGAGCTGGTTGTGGTTATGACTTGTGATATAGTGGACCGAGAGGCTATAGGATGGAAAAGGGGGAGGTTTTGGGTGGGGAATGGGGAGGTTTATGGGGTGGGGAATGAGTAGGGAGGGTAGAGGGATGTAGGGCATGAATCGGGAGGGGGAAGGGGGTAGTAGAGAGGATGAAAGGTTGTTGTGGTTATGGCCCATGACACGGTAGGAGGAGGGTAAGGGACGATAAGAGGAACAAAATTGGGTCACGACCATAGCCCACGAGAGAAGGGGAGGAGGGAGGTGTGTGGAGGTGAGGTGCGTGTAGAGATGGGTGTGGTCACAATGTATAAATAGATTGGTAAATTAGATTGAGGTAGAGATAGCACTCATGGTGTGACAAGGTACTTTTAAAGTTGTTCGAATGTGATACAACATTCCTCCCCCAATTAAAAGTAACACCCTTCCTAAGGACTTGATTAAATGGATTAAACCGACCATAAATTTATGCAATGAAGGATTAAATGGCCTAAATCTTACCTTGAAGGCTACGCAGTTGTTTGATGTTCTTAGGAGGGGGCATGTCTACAATGGCCTTAACTTTAGCGGATCCACCTCAATGTCATGACGTGAGAAAATGACACCAAGTAACTTACGATGTGACTCCAAATACACATTTATTAGGATTTAACTGAATTTAATACTCTAAGAGGCATATAATATTTTTGTAGGATACATATGTGATTTTAGTGGAGTTTAGACTTTGCAGAAGAAGGTCATCAACATAATCCTCTATAATGTCATGGATATAATTGTGAATTACGTAAGTCGAGTGCGTTGATAAGTGGAACTAAAATTTGTAACTCCAAAATACATAGCCCTATAACAAAAAGTCCCCAGGGTGTAGTAAAAGTAGTCTTATGTTGGTATTAAGGAGCAATTATAATTTTATTATAACCAAAGAGCTGTAGTGCGACAATATTTCTATCTCTTCCTATGATTTGTTGACTCGTATGAGTAGTTTGATTATTTCATATGGAACATTTGTTATTTGATTATGATATATTTTTATTTTCACTTGCTACGATTATCATCCTATGGTATATGACATTCTTATTTGACAGGACACTTTTGAGACACTATTTGATATTCATGACATTGGTTATTTCATGTTGATTAGAGATGATGATATTATGATGTTTTAGATTTGATAGATTATGTTTCTATATGGTATTCATTGATGATCATGATTTTGAGTTATATATTGTTGATATTGGATCATGCTTATATGTATCATTGGTAGAATAGATGTGGTAAAATCTTATTTAGTTGATATAGTATAGTCATTTTCATTATGATTTATATGGATATTTTATCATGTCAAGCAAATTTGAGGTTTTCCTTGAGTGTGTAGGATTTTCAGGTTACACCACTTGGTGAACATGGGACTCAGTGGTAGCACTACCAAATATGCCTAAGTCGTCTTGCCAAACCCTTTCTCTCACCTTGTTTCATTTTGGCTATTTTTTGTAATTGGGAATTTGGTTGACTCTTGTATGTGAATTTGATTTATTCATATTGTTATCATCCTAACCTTGAACACCATGGTAAAATTAAATTTACTTCATTGCTCACCTAATTTGGATTTCCTTGTGCTAATGTGGTCATTTGGGATGATTTGTATTATGGGGTGATTTATTGTCTTGATTTTGTTTAGGATGTTGTGGGATTTGCTAAAAAAACTTGTAGGAGCATTCCTCACCTTGATTTTCTCATTCAAACCCCAAATCACGAATTTAACCTTTAAGGGCATTTTTGAAGGATTGTATTAAAAGGTAAGGGTCTCCTTTACCTTAAAAATGGTCCATGAGACCTAACCTATGGGTGGGGAAAGTTTTTGTGAATCGAAAAATTATTTTCCTCACTCCACCCTCTCAAAAGTCACTATCTAATTTTTTTCTTTGTCTCACATGGGTGACCTTAGGATTTTGTGTGGGCATTGGGGGCTAATTTGGATTTTGTGCCCTTTTTGCCTTTATTATGTTGGGGAATATAGAAATTTAATTGGGTGACATGAAGGATTTGCTTAGTTGGAAGGGTGACACATGTCACCCTCCCATGGGTTTGTGGGATGGATAGTTTTCCTATATCTTGTTTGAATTTTGATGTTTGGGGGATTTTTGGTGGAGAAATTTGGAGGGGAGCTTTGGGAGCTTGAGGAGTCAAAGAGCTAGGAGCTTGTGGACTTGAGCTTGGAGTGTGAGGTAGGTCTCACACCTCATTTTATTTTGGTTTAGAAAACTTGCTTGTATATGCGTGGATGTTATGGTTGGTAATGGTTTTGATTTTGGGATTCTCGGGATTTACTTTGTCCTTGAGTTTTACTTTGTTTTGAAATTTATATCTTGGTTTTCTTTGCTCCTCCACTCCAATGGGGTGTGGATTTGGAGTGGGATTTGGGAATGGGAGGGGACCCTCATTTTCATGGCTTCTTGGGGAAGCCATGAATGTTTTCTTATCACTCCCTTCCTTGGTGGAAGTAGGAGGGATTCTCATTTGGTTTGGGAATCCCCTCTATCCTTGCCAAGGAATATTGTAAGGCTTGAAAAGCCTTGGAAAGGAGGAGATAATGGAGGTATAAGGGTTGGGAGTTTTGATTATTTTGGAGGTACTACTTGGAGGATATTTGGAACTCTTGATATTATATATTTTCACACTATGTGATCCTTCTCCCCTCTTCCCATTCCCATGGTTTCTTGGTGTTTTTGGTGGATTTGGTTCTTTTGTTTTTAAGTTGTCTTCCTTATCTTCTCTTGGCCATCATTTTTAAGTGATTTGAATTTTTTTCCTTGGAATATTTTGTAGCATGCTACACCTCTTTCCCATGGGCTTTGAGGAGGCTAGCATGCTCATTTTTAAAAAGAAGGCATGTGATGATGCCTGTAGGTTGGGAGGTATATCATGCCTTCATCTTGTGGTGCTTGGAGCATGATTAATGTGAAGATTGAAGCCACTTTTTGGATTTAATTTATAGGGTTGTTTTGTTGGAGAGATGCCCAAAAATTTGGGCATGTTGTTCCCATATTTGGGAGGCTTGTTATACTTGCATTTTAATAGTTGATTTTTATTATTAGTGGAAATTGTGGATATGTATCTCTCTCTTGAAAGGGAAGTTGTAAAGTTGCTAGAGAATGGGATTTGGGTTATTATTTTGTATTGAATTGGAAACATGAAAGGATTGTTGCTCTTTATTATATCTTTGTTTTTCCTAAGGTTATTTCTTCATTTTGTGAGTTATGAAAATAATGAAAAAGAAAGTTTATGAGTTGTAATAAAGTTGTTAATATTATTTTATTGGAATAACTTCTTGTAAACAAAAAAAAAATAGTTTTACTCATTATTCCATCTTCTTATTCAATGATGTTTTCTATTTTTATGAGTTTTGAAAACAAGAAAAGGATTTTGTTGTTTGCATTTCCTTAATGTCTTAGCATTAAATATGAAAGTGAAACATGGAAATTTCAATTTTGTATTAGTTTAAAAATCAAATTTGAAATTTTGATAAGTAGCATACATCTTTTTTCTGCAGTAAACATTTTCACTTGTAGATTATTATGGTTGTATAAAAAAATGGGACTTAAATTTAAGATTATCTTCCTCTCATTTAGAAATTTATTTTTTTTTTATATTAAAATCTTGTGTGTGTTGTGTGTGTGTGTGCGCGTGTATATATGTATGTATATATGTATATGTATATGTATATTTATATGTATATGTATCTATATATACATATATAGATACATATACATATACATATAAATATATATACCTATAAGTATATGCAAATATAAATATATATAAATATAAATATAAATATACATCGGTTTCGCAAGAAAAACCATTAAGAAAAATGAGATTTAAACCTCTTATTGTATCAAATGCCCACACACACACAAATGTTTTAATATACCTTATAAGTATAAGCTAAGGATCTTTGTTTTCCTTTTATAATGCATAGTTTGTTAAGAATCCACACACACACACACACACACACACACACACACACACACACACACACACACACACACACACACACACACACACACACACACACACACACACACACACACACACACACACACACACACACACACACACACACACACACACACACACACACACACACACACACACACACACACACACTGTGTGTGTGTGTGTGTGTGTGTGTGTGTGTGTGTGTGATAAATGAAAACATTTCTAGTTAAAAAAATGTATAATGGTTAAAATAAACATGACGGTGGGTGGAGGGCCACGGCCTCGCCACGCACCCATCCTCCAAAACCTAGCATCAACTTCATAAGTGGTGTGGGCACAACCCACACCACAATGGCTGACCCTACTCCCCACAACCGATGCGGCCATCCTCCCCATGTTCTCTCTCACATCTAACGACCATGGCATGGCCCTCCCCTACTATGCCCACACTTTGTGCCTTCATCAAAAGCCGGCCATCTTCTTCCTCAAATCCACCCTTATCCTTATGAATTTTCTCTCCTCCCTTTGGAAAAACCTTCAAATTTATCCGCCTTTAATGGCCACTACCTCTAGAACAAAATACCTCACAAAATAAAAAATTTCTATTTTTCCTACACCCCTATTTGACTTGT
The DNA here is from genome assembly GCA_018340775.1 of Taxus wallichiana var. yunnanensis. Lineage (NCBI taxonomy): Eukaryota > Viridiplantae > Streptophyta > Pinopsida > Cupressales > Taxaceae > Taxus > Taxus wallichiana. The sequence continues at coordinate 92,287,389 of CM031241.1, read as the reverse complement.
TAAAGGAGAGAAATGGATTGAAGGGAAAATTAATAAAAGAAAATGAAAATGGAAAAATAAACCATAAACTTGGGTTTAGAATAGTTTAAAGTTTTGTGGTCAAACCTAGATCTTGTGGCTAAGATTCATTTAATCCAAGGGCCACTATTTGACCCTCTTACTTTAGTATTTTGGTGGGAATTAAATTAATGGGGAAGAAGAATAAATTTATTTGAAACTATATGGACTTTATAACTAATTATTTTATATGTTTATAATTGTGACTTGTGTTGATAGGTGGGCATGAGATTTAGTTGGATGGCCCAAATGGAATCCCATGTCCCTTTGCTAACAATATTTTGGCTTAAATTGTCATTTCAATAAAACATATTTATTAAAATAAGTAATTAAGATGTAGAAAACTTTATATTAAAAAATGATATACCTTACCAAGGGTAACCAACCCTACCATTACTTTCAATGTGACCCTTGAGTTTTTACTTTTGAGAAATGACGAAATAGGCTTGGTACTATCACAAATTCTTTCACAAAAAATTTATGACCCATGGTTGACGTTAAACTGAACTGTCATTGGCCTACGGTTTTAATAAACCTCAACTACATTAAAAATTTAATAGTGTCGGTAATCTTTCGGTGTAATGTATTCATAAAGAGGATAAAAATGAATTTATCCTTTTTAACAATGCTTGAGACTAAACAAAAAAATTGTATTAGGACTCAATTGTGTCATTTTATCATGAGTTTTAATGGGATAATTTTTGGGGCATTATAGAAATCATCCTTGAAGGAGAACATTTCATGACCGACACTAATTTCAATGATGGTGTTATTATTAGGGAAAGGGAATTCATCCTTGGGACAATCCTTGTTGAAATCCCTAAAGTTAGTGCAAACACGTATACCACCGGTCTTCTTACCTACCGACAGCACCATGTTAAAGATCCATTCTAGATAGTGTATAGGTTGTATGAAACTAACATCAATGAGTTTTATAGCTCAACTTTGAATAGTAATGTGACATGTGGGTGCATCTTTCGTAATCTTTCTTAATGGGTTTTTCATCAAATGTTAACACAAGATTGTGGACAATGGTATCGGGGTCCATTCTGGAATATCAACTTATGACCAAGAAAAAAATTGAAAAATTATCATAAGAGTGATGTGTATTTAACATGTTCACTATCAAATAAGAAATTTCAAGGAGTACTATGTGTACATCCTCGGGTGTACCGATGTTAACTTGATAGTCCCTTGATAAGTATATGCGATGCTTTGTCAAGGTGATTGAATGTGGGAAGCTCATTAGTAGGATCTATGGGTACATCATCAATGTCCCCAAAGTATGATTTGTAATGGAGTTGAATGTCTTGTGAGAGATATTTATACATATCTTTTTTATAGCACCAAAGTCACATAATATAGCCTCTTACGAAGAAAATAGATCCAAGGGTTAGGCTTATATGCAAGATGATAATCAATAGGGAATGTATCGATTGAATTAATGTTAGCGTTGTTTGGTAGAACAAGACAATCTATAAGTGGTGAACTAGGAAGACAAGTAAATTCATCATGATGTGTAGTAACATATATTGAATGGGATGATCAATGGAAAAATCAAACATACTTCCAAACTCATGAAATCGCTCAATGAAAATGGAATTGTGTGGCTTCATTTAAAAAGATGTGTGAGTGTTTGGGTATGAATGAGTGACTAAAAATGGCGTGGATATGGATAGCTGGATCTATCCATCTAGATTGGAAACTCGTATCTATAACGTTGTTATGCTTGATTTTGGTACTCGAGAAAAATATATCTTGATTGAACCTATATTTTCTTAGTGGATACAATCTTCTCATGGTAATACTTTATATGGTTTTGATGTACTCTTATCTTGACAAATGATCCAACATTCAATGTTTCCTTTGTTATATTTTAATGTCATCGTCAAGCTTGATATATCCTAATCCATATTTTTTAGAAGCTAATTTGTAACATGGATGATTAGGAGTAGAAATTCCTTGCTCAAACTTTCCTAAACCATAAGTTTTCCATCCTTGATTGAGTAGGAAATGCATAATGAAATATGGATTTGAAAGATATGAAATGTCATAAATGAATCAATATTTTTCTATAGATATTTTTTTGTATTAGAGGAGAAGATGCAATATCATATCTTCCATACACGAGATATATGTTTGTAGGAGGAATACCAAATGAAAATAGAGATTCTTTGATGTGTTGTGTGGGATATGGTCTAGCCATTTATTTTATATTTGACATATTGGGTAGAGATATTATAGCGTAAGGGAGTTTATATTCCCCAACACCAATATATTTTGTGTCGTTTGTCATAGGATCCTTACCACAATCTTGAGATATATTGTTAGATGTGGGTGTACTACTAGAAGGAATATAACTCAAATCCAAAGATGGAGAAGATGATGATGATTGTGAAGGGAGTATGATTACTTCTAGAAGTGATGTTGATGATTATTCATGAGATGATGATGATGATGGAGGTGGATCTTGTGATGGTGGTAAATCGAATGTGGTGTTAAATATGATGGATAAAGCATGGTGGTATGATTGGAAATATTATATATATCCATGGAATACGAGACAATCAATGTGACAGGTGTAACATGTACCACTCTATTGAATGATAACATGATGTTATTGCTTGATACTTAAATGGTTTAGCATCGGTAGAAACACAATACGTCACTTTGTCTTGCTTTTGTTTTGAGACATTGATGAAGAGTGGATGGAATACATTTCATCTCGTGAATCTGGGGTGTCCAAATAAGATATTTGGTAAGTGCATGGAAATGGGGGACCAAAAGGGGGTCAAAAGTGAACACATTTTCCCGCAATTAGCACAACTCGAACTTCATCAATAATTTGGCATGCATATGTTCAAAATTTTACTAAGTGACAAGAATGAGTACCGAAGACCTCGGAATCTAGTTTCTAAACTAACGATTTTTTTTTAAAATGGTGGAGATTAAGAGGATAAAATGTGGTGAGCACACAAAGTATGACTATTTTTGTGGCAAAAAGATAAGAACCTACGTGTGTGTTGGCCACTAATTCGGAGCATATTACATTGTAGAAATGTTCCTAAATCTTCCAATATTTTCATAGTGCAAAATTCAACTTCGTGAGATTTAGGTGACTATCTAAACATGGAAAATGAATCCATTATGTGCAAATGGTGGCTATTCATAGTTAAAGTCAACCCTAGGGTAGGACCGGGTCAAGCTGGCAGAAGTCACGACAATGTGGCAAGATGCAAATCAGGGGAAGGCGATAAGCATGGGTCAAAGTATCATATCTATGGTCTTCAAAAACAATTCTTAATCAATGATCACAAAAAAATTACCACATTGTGGGTCCTAAGGCCACCACATTGTCTCATTGGTCTATATTGCCACATTAGATTGAGATATTCAGTGAGCTATGTGGGGAGTTTGAGTTGTGTATTGGTGAGTTAGAGGAGCGAGCTATGGGATGAGATATTCCCATGACTCAAAATTTTGTTTTATTACTTGGGCTGGGAAAAGTAGTGGAATATGACCTAAGCCACAACACACTTATCCACCGTGGGCTATAAAAATCTCTCCCTCATCCATATCCCCACAAATGTGGGATAATCCAAAATACCGTGGATAAGGTCGGCGAACTCGGGCATGGAGGAATGGCTTAGTACATGGGGAACGTGAACGTGGCAGGTTGCAGCGTGGGCACGTGAACGGGTACGAATGGGTAGCGAACTTGGGTAGGAGGACTCGAGAGGCACACCGGAAATGAAGGGTCATGGGGGGTCGAAGGCCCATGTGGAAAACTTGGCACAGCGAGCTCGAAAGCGGTGGGTGCAAAACGGTTGGCATAGGGATATAAGGAGCATGAGTGGAACCCACAACCTCGTTTTTATTTTCGCAGCGACCAAACCAACTCGGTCAACCGAAATAGTTTGCGATTAGTTGGAGGATAATCAATTTAATGTATAGCTTGGGCCACCCAAAGGATATAAAATCCGCTCCACTTCTCCATTAAAACATAAGCTCACTTCGAGCTCAAAGAAATATCCTCGAGAGCCAAGAGGAGAATAAAATTCAAAGGCAGAAGCTTATAAGAAGTTTAAGGGATCATTATGGAAAATTCCTATATTTATAGGTAATTTTGATACAAGCTCACTCAATATTTCTACAATCTCCTCGCAAGCAAAAATCCTCTCTTAGGCAAAGGCCGAGGCATAGAATAAAGGGAGATGGGCGTGTAATGAGGCATTGGTAAAATATGAAGGCTATTTTGGAGCAATAATATGGAGGCCTGTTTATAGCCATTTGAGTATAAGTCCTATAGGTGATATTGAAGCTTCAAGTTCTCTCAGAAGCAATAATTGAGCCCAGAGCCGAGGAGGAAAACTAGTGAAGTTTGAAGGCATGTTTGTGGTGATGTTATGGAGATGTAAGTCCTATTTTATTATAGGCATTATGGAGAGATAAAAATGCTTATATCATAATAATATAAACATGATGACATATATCGTAATAATATGGGAACGATGAAAGACATATATTGTATTAATATAGGAATAAGTGATATGTAAGACCTATATCATACTAATATAGACATCTACATTATGGTTCGGGAGGTATTATTTTTAACTCATCGATCAAGAGTCTTCTCAAGTTGGATCCCAGTGACACCATGGAGCCGACGGACATGAAAGAGCTCTAGAAAGCACTAGAGCTCGAGAACCTCGATACATTGGATGTATTATCAAATCGTTGGCTTCAGAGGAGGGTCATCATTCATTATTCATCTCGTTAGTGACAATTTTCATTTCTTGACATCGGTGACTTAGCACCACACAGTGGGAGCATGAAGGTTTATGGAAGAATACTTAACACCGTGTAATAGAGGCATTAATGTATTCATTATTACGGGATTCATTATCAACTCGCCGAAGATATTGTGGATCCTGGACTTGGAGCCATAGGGTATTCTCCAAAATAAGATAAAATCTACTACATAAGATGGGATATTATCACTCGGTGGGTGTGGAGGAGATTCGTGTTCTTGGGATTTTGAGCCACAACTTCAACGTACATGAGAATGTATGGAAGAACAACTTGGGGAGCCATAGGATTTCGTAATAGCATCTAAAAGACCAATCAGGGAGCCATAGGGAATTGTACCATGGAGGAGAATACTAGCTCGAATTTGTTTCATAAGCCGAGGTATCTACTTAGTGGCCATGATAAAGGTTCTTGTTCTTTTTTAGTCAATATTATCATGCTTTGATTGTAATTTTGTATTAGAATTACTGATCACTAAAGTGGATAATAAATCAGTTCAATGAACAGGAGATGTAGGCATCTGCCGCCAAACTCCATTATCAACCTATATGTAGTGTGCTTTAATTTTTCATTACTTTAAGTTTATTATAATGGGGTAAATTCAAAAATAATTTAAATCCTATAGGGGTCCGTGATCGAGAAAAAAAATTGGTCAATTTTTGGACCATGTTTGTATCAGAGATGGTTGTTCTTGTTGGCAAACCTACTATTCTCCAAGCAAGTTGATCAGGGTAGGCTAATTTGATAGTCATGGCGTCAACTTATGGTTTTGAAGTCCAGATTGGTGGGATAGGTTGAGGGAAAGGTTTAACATACTCGAGTATTTTCTGTATTTATATTTAGATTACTCCATTATATCTCCTAATTATCTTTAGAGTGTTTGTTCTGACTTGGATAAAGATTTAACTCATATGTATAAGCTTGGAGATTTTTCAACCATTTGTGTGGAGAATTGAGCTCACGGTGTCGACTCATAAAGTCATTTTTGTAAAGGCATTGTGGACGTGCAAACGAGAATGGTAGTTGATCACCTTTGGCATCTAACATCGGGTTGGATAGTCACTCTGCGTAGAGGTATTGTGGCAATGTAACATGATTGGTACACAGTATTTGTCATCAATAAGAGGATTTGTTATGTATAGAGGTAATAGGCATGTGTAAGCGGGGTTGGAGTCACCATTATTGAGCTCATGAGAGATCAGCTTGGATAGTCATTTTGCGTATAGCATTATGACTATGTTTAAAAAATGGTAGATGATCATCATGGACTTGGCATCGGGTTAGATCTTTATTATGTGTAGAGGCTCTTTATGGTTGTGTAGCAAGATGGTACCTAATTGTCATCATCATTATGGATGTACCGTGTAGAGGCAAAGGTCATGCGGTAGAATAAAGTCACCATTAGACACTCTTTACCATGTGTAAAGGTCGAGGCGTCGTGCAACGGGATGAAGCAAAGTGTTTTCTTCAGTGGCACCAAAGTTTGTTTTGTGTAGATGTGTAGTCCATGCAGCAAGATGGATAGTACCATGATGTGTCATCGAGTGTGGCATAAATGTGACATATCCCAAGGATCAAGCCATCGATTGTTTGATTATGGATTGGCAAAGACATATTGTGTAGATATATTCTCAAAGCAATGTGATTTGGGGTTCATAAGATTTTGGGACAAAAATCCTTCATAGTGGAGAGATGTGATCCATGTTAGGTTGTGGAACATGTTTTCATGTGAGAAAGTGTTGAAGATTGTACACAAGACTAAGTACACTTTCCATAGTTATGCGGCGAGGTTCGAGGCGGGCCAGCCCAGAGGGGGTCGGGGATGGCATGACCCCAAGTAGCGAGGGTTTCGCCCGAGAAAAAAATTGGCCTTGAAAAATTTGCATGATATATCAGGAAACATGTTTTTCTCATATGGGTAGGATTTTTAACCCATAGGTTTATGGGATAGTTTTGGCACATGGTTTTGATACCCACATTTTTGTAAAGCTGCAAGCGGTTGTCTACAGTTTTGTAGTTTTGTAAATATGGTAGGTATGATGTAAAATTGCATGTGTTTGAATTCGGGTGTGAATTTTGTAGAGTTTTTTTAGCATAACTCCAAAAAGATATGGGTATTGTATTGAGAGAGTGGTGGCTTGTAATAAAATATGAGCAAGTGATTCTTGGTAGATATAGCCCAAATTAGGTGAACCACGTTAAATATGTCTGTTTTTGTGTTGTTCTTTTTTTATTCTACACTTCTATTTCAGATTTGTAATATTTTGCATATTAGTTTCTCTTTTGTTGTGATTTTGTGAGGGATTATTCCGCATATTTTATCCCTTATTTCCTAATAATTCGAGAGGATAGTACGAAGGACAAGTGTTCCCTAAAAAAATTGGCCTTGAAAAACTTGCATGATATATCGGGAAACATGCTTTTCTCATATGGGTAGGATTTTTAACCCATAGGTTTATGAGATAGTTTTGGCACATGGTTTTGATACCCACATTTTTGTAAAGCTGCTTAGCGATTGTCTAGTTATGTAGTTTTGTAAATATGGTAGGTATGATTTAAAATTGCATGTGTTTGAATTCGGGTGTGAATTCAGCAGAGTTTTTGAGCATAGCTCCAAAGCGAGATATGGGTATTGTATTGAGAGAGTGGTGGCTTGTAATAAAATATGAGCAAGTGATTCTTGGTAGATATAGCCCAAATTAGGTGAACCACGTTAAATACTATCTTTTTGTGTTGTTCTTTTTATTCTACACTTCTATTTCATATTTGTAATATTTTATGCATATTAGTTTCTCTTCATTGCGATTTTGTGAGGGATTATTCTGCATATTTTATCCCTTATTTCCTAATAATTTAGAGGATAGTACAAAGACGGGTGTTCCCTAAAAAAATTGGCCTTGAAAACTTGCATGATATATCGGGAAACATGCTTTTATCATATGGGTAGGATTTTTAACCCATAGGTTTATGGGATAGTTTTGGCACATGGTTTTGATACCCACATTTTTGTAAAATCATGCTTAGCAGTTTGTCTAGTTATGTCGTTTTGTAAATATGGTAGGTATGATTTAAAATTGCATGTGTTTGAATTCGGGTGTGAATTACATCAGAGTTTTTGAGCATAGCTCCAAACGAGATATGGGTATTGTCTTGAGAGAGTGGTGGCTTGTAATAAAATATGAGCAAGTGATTCTTGGTAGATATAGCCCAAATTAGGTGAACCATGTTAAATCTTTGTCTTTTTGTGTTGTTCTTTTTTTTTTATTCTACACTTCTATTTCAGATTTGTAATATTTTATGCATATTAGTTTCTCATGTTGCAATTTTGTGAGGATTATTCTCGCATATTTTATCCCTTATTTCCTAATAATTGAGAGGATAGTACGAAGGACAGGTGTTCCCTAAAAAAATTGGCCTTGAAAAACTTGCATGATATATCGGGAAACATGCTTTTCTCATATGGGTAGGATTTTTAACCCATATGTTTATGGGATAGTTTTGGCACATGGTTACGATACCCACATTTTTGTAAAGCTGCTTAAGCATGATTTGTCTGAGTTATGTAGTTTTGTAAATATGGTAGGTATGATTTAAAATTGCATGTGTTTGAATTGGGTGTGAATTTCAGAGAGTTTTTTGAGCATAGCTCCAAACAGATATGGGTATTGTATTGAGAGAGTGGTGGCTTGTAATAAAATATGAGCAAGTGATTCTTGGTAGATATAGCCCAAATTAGGTGAACCACGTTAAATATTGTCTTTTTGTGTTGTTCTTTTTTTTATTCTACACTTCTATTTCAGATTTGTAATATTTTATGCATATTAGTTTCTCTTGTTTGATTTTGTGAGGATTATTCGCATATTTTATCCCTTATTTCCTAATAATTGAGAGGATAGTACGAAGGACGACCAGTGTTCCCTAAAAAAATTGGCCTTGAAAAACTTGCATGATATATCGGGAAACATGCTTTTCTCATATGGGTAGGATTTTTAACCCATAGGTTTATGGGATAGTTTTGGTACATGGTTTTGATACCCACATTTTTGTAAAGCTGCAAGCAATTGTCTAGTTATGTAGTTTTGTAAATATGGTAGGTATGATGTAAAATTGCATGTGTTTGAATTCGGGTGTGAATTCAGAGAGTTTTTAGCATAGCTCCAAACAGAGATATGGGTATTGTATTGAGAGAGTGGTGGCTTGTAATAAAATATGAGCAAGTGATTCTTGGTAGATATAGCCCAAATTAGGTGAACCACGTTAAATCTTTTGTCTTTTTGTGTTTTTTTTTTATTCTACACTTCTATTTCAGATTTGTAATATTTTATGCATATTAGTTTTTCACATTGTTGCGATTTTGAGGATTATTCGCATATTTTATCCCTTATTTCCTAATAATTCAGAGGATAGTACGAAGGACATGGTGTTCCCTAAATCTCATAGGATCATCAAGTGTAAATTAAATGAAGGTGATAAACATGGGTCAAAGTATCATACGTTTGATCTATTACATTACCTCATTAGATTGATATATTCACGAGCTATGTATTGGCGAGTTAGAGGATCGATCTATGGGACAAGCTATTACCATGACTCGGCAAGTTGTTCATAGCTTTGGATGAAAAAACGGTGACACATGGCCTAAGCCACAACACATTTATCCACCGAGGTCTATAAAAATCCCACCCTCGTCCATATCCCCACAAATATGGGATAATCCACAATGTCGTGGATAAGGCCAACATACTCGGGCATGACATGATGGCTTAGTACATCGGGCATGTGATCGTGGAAGGTGGTAGTGAGGGCATGTGGATGGGTGTGAATGGGTAGCAGATGTGGCTAGGAGGATTGGTGTGACACAATGGCAATGGAGGGGTAGCGTGGAGGGGTTTCGGGCCCATGTTCACGGCTCGGCATGAGCGTGCTCATCGGTGTTGGGTGTAAAATAGATGGCGTAGGGATGTAGGGATCGGGATTGGAACCCGTGACCTCATCGCTATCTTCACAACTTGCTACCAAACAAAATTGGCCAACCATTTTGGTTAGCAATTAGTGGGAGGATAAGAGATTTAATGTGGAGCCTTGGGCCAAAGGCTATAAAAGTTGCTCCACTTCTCCATTCAAACACAAGCTCACTTCGACTCAAACCAAGCTCCTTGAGAGCCAAGAGGAGAATAAAATTCAAAGGCCGATGCTTATAAGAAGTTTAAGGGAGCATTATGGAGAAGTCTTATATTTATAGGAAATGTTGATACAAGCTCCTCCCAAGCTAAAAACCTCTCTTAGGAAAAGGCCAAGGCATATAATAATTAGAGATGGAGGTGTAAAGAGGCCTTAGTAAAATATGAAGGCTATTTTAGAGAAATAATATGGAGGCCTATTTATAGGCATTTGAGGATAATTCCTATAGGTGATATTGAAGCTCCAAGTTCTCTCCGAGAAGCAACACTCTGAGCCGAGATGAGGAGGACAAGCTGGTGAAGTTCGAAGGCATGATTGTGGCAGCGTTATGGAGATGTAAGTCCTATTTTATCATAGGCGTTATGGAGAGAGATAAACACTTATATCGTAATAATATAAGCATGATGGCCTATATCGTAATAGTATGGGAACGATGACGATTAAGACCTATATCGTATTAATATAGGCATAAGGGAGATATAAGACCTATATCATACTAATATAGGCATCTTCATAATGGTTCGGGAGTTATTATTTTTAACTCATTGATCAAGATTCTTCTTAAACTAGAGCTCGGAGATGTTATGGAGCCGAGAGATGTTACAGAGCACCGAGAGAAGCACTAGAGCTCATAACCTCAGTACGTTGGATGTATCATCAAATCGTTGGCTTCAGAGAAAGGTCATCATTCATTATTGAGCTCGTTAGTGAGAATTGTTTTCTGTGACATCTGGAGACTTAACACCACACAATGGGAGCATGGAGGTTTCTTGAAGAATACTTAGCACCATACAATAAAGACATTGAGGTATTCATTATTACGGGAGTTGTTATCAACTCACCGAAGATATGCAGATCTAGACTTGGATCCATAGGGTATTCTATAAAAGAATATCGAGCTAATACATAATATGGGATGTTGTCACTCGATGGTCATGGAGGAGACTCTTGTTCTTGGGATTATTGAGCCTTAACTTCAAAGTATGTAATGTCTAGAAGACCAACCTAGGGATCCATAGGACGTCCTAATAGCATCTAGAAGACCGATTGAGGAGCCATAGGGCATTGTACCATGGAGGATAATACTAGATCGAATATGCTTCAAAAGTTGGGGTATCTACTTGGTGTCAAAGTTCATTTTAAGATCCCCCTCCTAAAAATTATTATAAAATGGGTGGCTAATCTTCAAAATGGATTTTCAAAAGCGATAGTGAATCTCCAAAAATGACTCACGACAAAGGTGAATTTTCAAGGTTTTGTTTTACGTAGTTTCGTATAATTTGGATGGGCATTGGGAAGCTGTGTTAGACGATTGTTGGATGGTATGGGTTGGGCCGAATGTCTATTCCGATTAGGCGTATATCTAACCCAAGTTGGACGGAAGACAATCATTCAACTAGGGATGGATGACCATCCATTGTCTTTCATCCAACTTGGGTCCTTTATAATCCCTCGGGCTATGTATTATACCTCGGTGAATATGAGAAGATTTTGATTAGAAACATTGGCGAAATACATGCATAAGTTCATTTTTAACTGTAAATAGTAGGCAAACTGACCCATATAAATGACTTGTTGGCCAAAATTTTAGGAGAACTAGGTGGAAGCCGACTGCTGAAAATTCTCCATTTCCAATTTCCAAAATCCCTAATATTCACAAGTTTACGAAAAATCACCACTAAAATTTTCCCTACTTGGTGATCATCATAAAGGTTCTTGTTCTTTTGTATTCAGTATTATCATGCTTTGATTTCAATTTTGAATTAGAATTGCTAGTCATTAAAGTGGATGATAAACTGGTTCTATTAATGAACCTAGAGATGTAGGCATTATATCAAACTTCGTTATCAACATGTGTGTAGTGTGTTTTAATTTTTGCATTGCTTTAAGTTGATTATAATGGGGTAAGTTCGGAAAATAATTTAAAGCCTATAGGGTTCAGATGGCGAAAAAAAAATTGGTCAATTTTGGATCAGCCCCCTTTTTGAGTTCTATAAATTATTTTTCAAATCCATGTGGTAAAAAGTTAGCTAAGACCATGTGGGAGGTCCCACTAATTTTTCATAATTTTTGGATGAATATATATTTTTATTAATTTTCAAATTGCACATATCCGAAAATGAAATATTTGTGTGTATACCACCATAAATTTGTGAAAAAAATCATTTTTTGTTTTTTTAGTGTGTATAGAATGGAGTTTAGAAATAACCACTTTTTTAAAAAAATGGATGAAAAAATCATAAATTATGCACCAAACATATGCATAGGTTTTCGCAAGAAAATAAGGCATTAGCAAAAGAAATTATGGATGAAATCCTTAAACTAATCGGATTTTAGAAAGAATTGTATCGTCACCAAGGTAAAACCAAGCTTAATGCAATGTAGTATAAGTATTTTTGAATATTATGTTATAGCATGAGATATCGGGGTGTACACGTGAGATTTTGATGTTTTTTTGTCAAACATGGATTTATTCATGGATTACATAGTCTAAACCTTAGGTTTGGATATCCAAGCCAATGGATTAAGAATTTCAAACTCAAAGAAGATTAAATGCGAGTGTGATATAACATGAGTGCGTTATAACATGCTCGCATTCTGTTTGCAATGTAGAATATGTCCAAAATAGGAGCGCGAGTGTCTTAAAATGCAAGTGCATTTCAACTCGGTAAATTCGAGCCGTAACATGATCACATTATAACGTAACCTCAAATTTCCCTTTCATGTTATAATGCGTCGATCCATAACATGAGTGTGTTATGGCCAAAATGGCCAAAAAAAAAAGATTTGTTTCTGCTTGTTAGTCCCCCATATTTTTGCACTTTCCTTATTGTATTGTAATTCTCCTTATATGACATATAAAATGGTGTGAAGCACCCTTGATCTATATTTCAATGGTAAAACTATCATACCCAATGCGGCGTAAGGGGAATCATTGAATATACGAAGTTGAAATGGAAATGCCGATAGGTGAGCTAATGGTATGTTGAGATGATACAAGGCTGCAAATGATATGATATTAATGCCATATCCATTCTAAATTAATACACGTTTGAATTTTTTATCTTCAATTATAACGACAGTGAACAATGGTGGATCACGAAGTTCAATCCCCTTGTGTTACGAGAGGTGATTTAATCTTTAATATCATATTAGTAAAATGTGATCGATAATCCAGGTGAAGCATGAAGATTTCCCATAAAATGTGAAAAGGTGTTGGGATTTCGGGTGGACAGTTTGATTGAATTTAAAGCCTCAGTAAGCATGTCACGATGATTGGAAAATTGGAAAATGAGATCGTATACAGATATCTTAGTGTGCTTACTCTATATTTTATTGGTCAAATTATTCTTAAGAGTAATTTCCAGTTGTGAAGGAAATGCTGCATTTGGTGAGGTCATGGGCCTAGATGTTGATTTAGATGTAGATTTAGTCTTCGTATTGGAAGTTTTATTTCTTCTCATAATGTGAATCATGCAAGCAAAATATTGGTGGGATGAAGATGACTCTTTATCACTGACCTAATTGGTTGAGGCCGTGTGCTTTATGGGAGTGGATTTTTGAATATATATATAGGTTTTGATTTTATGGGGCTATAGAATTCTCAACTTAAATAACACCTTTCTTGATCAGGTCTTGAATACCATTACGTAATTAATAACATTTGTCAGTTATCTGACCTAAAATTCTATGATAAGAAAAATTTCAGTAGACTATTGGCCAAAGTGGTTTTGGTGCATTCGGATCCTCTTGCCATATAAGTGGTAGCAAGATGAATTGGGTATCAAGGTATTTATGTAAGATACTAGAAAGTTATTATGTTAAATGTGTAAAATTCTAACAAGTTTGAAAAGGATCTCGTGACATATTTTGGGCGTCCCTTACTTGTGTGTTATTTGGAGTAGTGGAAGAATTCTTATTGGTATTTGATGTAGAGCCTTGATTAGCCGTAGATTGAAGAACAACTTGATTAACTTGAGGAGTATTCTAGGTTAATTTAGAAAATTCATTCTTCTTAGAAATTTTAACCTCACCAAGTACTAATGTGAATATCCTCAATTCTCTTGGCCATCAGTATGGCTTCCTCAAATGACTGAAACTGTTGAATTTGAAGAGTGTGAGATATATGTTTGCACAAGCTGTTGGTGAACAATTGAGTAAATTCTTAATGGGGATGGGAAATATAAGCTCATGGAAAACATACTCTCGATGTGACACATAATCAGTAATGGGCTCATCATCGAATTGTTTCATATTGTAGAGATCGAGATAACGTGAAAGTACGATTAACAACATTGATCAAAAATGATCAAGGAATAAACGAGTAAGTTACTCGAATGATATGATGCTATGTTGGGTAATACCAATGTACCAATATAAATTTTGTCCTACTATTGATAATGGGACGCTCGTAACATAATCATATCATTATGATTGATAAGATAACAAGCATACTTGAACATGCGTAAGTGATTTTGAAGGTCCTCCTTACCCTTGAATTTGTAAGATTTGGGCACTCAAAATGAGGAGAATATGACTTCATGGGCATAAATGGGTGGATAGGTTCATTACATAGTTGATTGAGATTGGGTATCTATTGGAAAGTATGGATTCAAAGAGGTTATTTTTTTATTGCGTGGAATAGTGATATGGTATATGAGTGTAAATTTGAGAGAATAAAGGGGTTGTATGAGAAAAGGATGAGTAATTAGGTGGGGTAGTGTATTGGGTAAAAGTATGAATCATAGTATAAGAATGAGACCCCGGTTGTTGCATGGTTCCTTTAGAAGGGATATGGTGTGTGTGAACAATATTGGATGGTGTAGGACCAATAGACATGGTAATGGTATGATGAGCCTCGGAGGTAGATGATGAAGTATCGGGGTTGGAAAAATAGATCTTCAAATTGTAGGCATAAAACTTGTAATAATAACGTATACGATATTCTGCAAGAGCTTTTCGATTATGATCTAAGGCCTCTTCAAACTTGGGATTGAAAGGTGGAATCTTGTAAATTTCATCATAAATGCAGGGGAGGAGGAGGAGCAATAGATGTAGGAATTTTATCATAATCTCCACTACTACTCTTTTACCACTAAAAATATCATCATGTGATTGAGAAACATGAACCATGGTTTGGGATAGATTGTATGACCGTGAGCGAGTAGTAACCACGAAAAAGGAAGCTCAAGATAAGCCAACGATGGAAATGCAAAAATGTGAGGAGTATCATAGTAATGGATGCTGAAATAGATGTATGGGAATATCAAATCCAAGTCATATTTGCAATTGTGACTGGGATAAATCAAGAATCAGAACAAAGTTTAAAATGAATGAGTTGTGGATTTGGAAGGTTACAGGTTAGTTGCGATAGTGAATAGCTCTCAGAAAAATATGATGAAGAATCACACGGAAGTCGCGGTTGAGACCGAAATTGGGAAAAATCAAGACTTAGAATGAGTGAGAAATAGATATGATTTGTGTGGGAAGTGGTTACGAGAGAATAGAGACAGGTCACATGAGCGACTTAGATATATGTGAAATTGAAATGAAGTGTTTTGATGAATATGGTGATGTTTTTGTCTTGAAGTTGAATATGGGCTTAATTAATTTAGTTGTCTAAGTAGGGATCTCTCTCTAAATGCCAAATGTTGTCTGAATGAAGTACCATTCACTAGAAAATGTTAGTTGCGAGACGTTACCTTAGATAAATCATTATGGGTCCATCACCATGGACAACATTGGTTCTACCTCACGGGTGAAAATAGTCAATCGGGTTGGGTTGTTGACCATTTTCATCGGCGTCGTCCCGATGTGCTAGCTACTTCGAGGTTCCATTAGTACTCCTCACAATGCATTTTAGGATTATACCCAAGTACTTCCACGATTAAGTGCATGATTATTTTCCCAAATCCGAACATGTATTTAGTGTGTATTCTTTTCCATTTTTTTCCTTCTTTTCCATTTTCTCAAGTGTTTAGACACTTTTGTTGCATTTTAAGTGTAATTAAGTGTTTTTATGTTTTTGCGAAACAAAATTACAAAACAATTACACTTGCAACTACCTTGCAACCAAATGTTACATTTTTTGTAAGAAATCTTGTAACACAATTGTATATGCGACATACCTATGACCATATTTTTGTTTTTGTTTTTTTTTTTTTTTTATCGGATCTACAAAACCAAGTGTTAGATCTACAACTAGAATGTTAGGAAAAACCAAAACCAAACCTGAAAGGACTGATAAAACCCTAAAGAAGACCTATTAGATTCGAGAAAAGGCAAGGGTTTACCCCTGACCAAAATGGTCCCACCGTGGTCACCAAAATGTATTCTGGATTTGGATCACCGTGTAAGATGGATTCGTTGATATAGAAA
This sequence comes from Taxus wallichiana var. yunnanensis, assembly GCA_018340775.1. Lineage (NCBI taxonomy): Eukaryota > Viridiplantae > Streptophyta > Pinopsida > Cupressales > Taxaceae > Taxus > Taxus wallichiana. The sequence continues at coordinate 92,270,964 of CM031241.1, read as the reverse complement.
TCTCCAAATCAATGCTACTAAAAATAATGGGCTTATGCTTCCATTGAAAAAGTGAGGGATAATCATGGGTTCTTTATTGAATAAAGTGGGTAAAATATTCTTGATTTGAATCTAAACCTGCACACAAACACACTTAGAAAAATGTTAGTTGTTTTGTGGTTGGGAATCTACCTCGGTCGAGATCCTAACCTTTTAAGGAGATGAAAGACATTTTATTGATGTAAAATGGAAAAACAATGAATGAAAAGTGAAATAGTATACGACTCGATTATAGGGCTGAGTCACAGGTGTGATTCGGTGAAAATTACATAGAGATTACAAGCTAGTCACATTTGTGACCTATACTTGTGTTGAAATTTTATTGAAAGCAGGTGATGCAACAAGTTGAACCTATCATTTGTGATCGCCTTCACTTCTTCAAGAACTTCAAAACTCAAGATAAATAATTAAGACAGAAAGAAAAATCATGTATTAATTTTGTGCACTAAGATTCAGGGTGTCTAAGGGATTGAAATGTTGGGGGTGAGTAGTGTTTTATAGTTTTGAGTTTGTTGTCCAAAATAACCACCCTAGTTATTTAGACAACTTATAGTTCCATTCGGACTGACATCATATTTTCAAGTTGTGCATACTCTTGGTTTTATCCTTGACACAATTTTCTTGGTTGTAGTTCTTTGCATGCACCCTCGAACACTCTTCCTTCTTCTTCCTTATGCTTTTCCTTCTCTCTAATTCATTCCGCACGCTTCCACATTTCTCCTTTATTCTTCTATCTCCTTCCATTTCTATTTTCCACACATTCCTTATGCTCTCACTTTCCTTCCCTAGTTCTCGCACACCCTCACAGGAACACCTACGGACTTGGTTTATATATTCACTAAGTCCCTAGCATGCATTGAGTGCATGCCCTCCTTTTAAGAGTCTGCAAAATTCCTTGCGGGTACTCATTTTCCTCTTTCACCTTCCATCTTTGTGCACTTTCCTTTTGCATTTTTTGTGCATCTTTGTCTCGTGTGCTCCCTTTAGTCCTTGCATACTTACATATATTTGAAAATATGTAACTTTTATTCCCACTCCTTACACACCCATTTTATGCATGCTCACATACCTCTGCATTTTTACCTCTCATGCCTCTTTCTCTTGCACACATGCCAAGTGAAATCTTTTGCTTGATCATTAGTTGTTATGTCTATCGAAACTTGTCAACTAAGATCGCACTAAAACTATACTGTCAGAACATGTCGAGATGCACATCGAATCCTCAAACTAAATGAAAGTATGACATGTCACACAAAATAAAAAATAGATAGACATTCATGTGAATTATTAGTCAATCAGATCGTGCCATGTGTCTTGCGTGTTCATCACGGTAATGCATATCTTTGAATCATCGTAACTTATACTATAGATCTCGGATTTGTGCGCTCTTGGTCTTATTGGAGAGATGTTGACATGGGATACATGCTGGGATTTTAAAAATCAGATTTTAGATATGATTTTGTTGGTGAAATTGGGAAATATGATTCAGGCCCTTAATGCATAGATTTAATTAGCTTAACCAACCATATTTGATTTGATCTTGTCTCCTTCCTTCTTCCACAAGCCAAGTTGATATGTGGAGGTGGATCGACACTGCTTGCACTGGTGGATTTTCATAAATTTATTACTTATTAGTGGTTAGATTTAAAAATTTGAGTTTCCCTCTCTTTCCCTCCTCTTCTCTTCCCCTTTCTTCTATAAATTGTTGAACATTTCTCATTTGTAAAGGTTGGACCCTCTTGGTTTCTAATTACTTTGTTAGAGCACTTGATTCTTGGCATTTTTGAGTTGGAGGCCTCATATCTGAGCCATGTGCATGTAGATCCTTACCTCTCTCACCATTTTAATCGATTGTGCATCACTTGGAAGTAATAAAAGTTGTATTTTGTGGCTATCTTCTACCCTAGTTTGAGTTTTATTGCATCTTCTTGCCTTTTTTGCATTGTTAATATGTTGTGCATATTTTATATCTCTTGTAGGGATTTTTTTGTTGTGCTCCATGAAAATAAGTGTGTGAATACTATTTTAGACTGTGACACGTATGCCTTCCCTCCTGTGTGCATTTTCCCTTGTTTTCACTTAGTTGAGAGTGTTCATCCCCCTCTTTCTAGTGTTATCACCTCCCCTTAGCTTATATTTCCCTTTCATGCATCTCCTTCTCACCCTGGTCCCTTAGAATCATAAAGTAGTGATAGGTAGCTACATTTCCCTTTGTAGTAATTTTAGTAGTAGAGATAGGTAGGAACCGTCCTTCTTCGGAGATTTGTCTCAAGCAAAATTCCCACAACTTGGAGACAAGTACCATTTTTCCTCAAAGCCCTAGTTCATCTTGATCTGGGATGGGTGTAATTTTGAGCTCAAATGTTTTTGGCATGACACCGAGTGGAACCAGTCTTAAAATCTTAAATTCCATTATTACTAAGTTTTGGTGTGTGACTTATTGATTTTCATCCTTTGGAGGATTTTCTAAACACATATGGTGACTCCCAACATACATATCTACTGATTTTAGTAGTCAGCATGCCATTTTCATAAGAAGGATACATACAGGCCGAGCACAATATTTGAAGATTCCTTTGAATATCTTCACTTGTCTCCCGAGAAAAGAAGTTACGGGGCCACATGCACATCTCCATATCCCGTGCGTAAGGAAGTTTCCACTCCTCTGGAAGAACTTCCACGTGCTCTTCTAAGGTACTCAAACCCATTCAAGCTATGGTGATAGATAAATCTTCCCTTTGTTAGTTTCAATCGACGGTAGTCATTTGGCTCTCCCTGCTCAACATGATATACAGTGGCTATGCTCAAGAGTATTCCTTTTTCACCTTTGGTGAGAATCAAGTTACCCCTACTAAGCACATTCAAGAAATTACAAATGTATGCTCTATTCACCTAGTTACAAAAGATGATGTAGTCATAAAAATTGCTTGTTTCTTCACTCAAAGGAAAAGTGCTTTAATGGTACAAAATTTTAAGACCTGCCTCTATCAATAACTACGATGGAATTGTAATTTGCACTTTTTAATAAGTTTAATGAGAAAGATGACAAGATCTCCTTGTTAGGACAACTAACAATGATCAAAAGAGCTTCTAATGAGCTTATGTCTGCACTTCAACTTCATATTTCAAAAGACATTGGATAAAATTCCATCCCTCTTAAGACCAACCCCTCAAGGTGATTTTCTATACTTCTTAAGAGCATTGAATTCTAACATTACAATAATGATATAGTCTATAAATGTTATATACCTTCTTTATGCCTATCCTATATTCATTAGGGCATAAAATTGTCTTATCCAAGCTGGTAAGATAGCCCCTAGATTACCTATGCCCTTTTTCCTAATTCGTGTCAAGCACCTCATCGTTCCATTACATCCATTCTTGAGGAGAGTTCCCAACCCACTGCCTCCACATCATACTCTCCCTAGTAGAAAAAAGAGGATGAAGAAATGAAATCCTTGATTATAAATTTGTCCAATAAAGTCATATCCTTAGAAAAACATCGGGAGAAAGCCTTTAGAAAAATTTTTTTAGTCAAGGATTCAATCAAATCCATCATCTAATCAAAAATAAATATCCAAATCAAATATATTGGGAAAATTAGTGAAATGATAGATGTCGGGATAACATGCACCTTCCATTGCAAACAATTCCTCTGTGTAACCTCTTCATGTGCCTGGTTCAAGCAAAGCACTAGTTATAATACATAATAATATGGTCTAAGAGACAAAGTGGTGTTTTCCTTGAAAATTTCCTCATAGTCGTACAACTGTGTAAATGATTTGCATACATAAGCCTACATCAACATGATTCAAAATTTTTCAAGTTACGAGCCTTCCACTAGCACGCATCAACCAAAAAATGAAGAAGTTCCAAAAGTTGTTCCTAAGACCAACCTAATGTTCTTTGGGGTTGATTAATTTTATGCGATAAACTAAGCTACTGAAAACTCAAGTAGACCGTGCACACAAGTTATGACTACACAAGGTCCAAGAAGAGAATGCTAGAGTCCGGCACGTAGCCTCTACTTCCATCATCTGATGATCCTCGAAGAAAAAGATGAAACTCATCAGACCAATAGTTACGCATGCATGTTCCCGTGAAGTTCTACATAAAATTTCAACAAAGTAGTGCATGATCCTCCTTTAGTAGGTTAATTTTTGCGCAAGCTAGGGCCCCTATCTCTACACTCCGAGAACAATCAAGAAAATATGTTGATGTGCCTTAAATGCATAATTCCATGGGCCTTCCATTCAACATTGTGGACCATATGAAGAAGAAAAATGTAAATGTCACAATGTTGGATGGGTTGGCCATTCTATCTCGTAGCACAACCTATTACATGAAGCTTTAGCGCAACTCCCACTTTGAGATCTAGTTATCTAAAGACCTAAATCTACTATCAATATTTTTAAGCAGAGGAGAAACAAGTAAGCAAAGTTTTCAAAACCCCACCCTTTTATATGTCCTTGATAGTGGGTAAACATCTTGTTCATAATTATATGATTGAATTGAGGAGTTAGTACTTTTTCATGCCTAAGAAGATTGTTGATGTCCTAGGTCTTTAGTACAACCCTATGTTTAAAAGGAGTCTTGCAACGTTATGGCTCAAATGTTACTACCTTAGGAGTCATTAGGGATATTAAGTTAACCCTCCATGCATGTCCAAGTTTAAACATAACTCAAGATGTGTCAATCATTTATTTAACTCATTTTTTCCATTTACCTATCAAGGAATTTCATTGCCAAAGTGGGAGGCTACTTGTTTTCAAATTGGTCTCATTTGTTACTAAGAACAATGTATGTTACTCGTTTTACCATATAAGATGAACATGTATTTTTCTATCATGTTGAGTCATATGACCATTCTCCTCTCCAAGCCCATTGCCTAATCCAAGAAGGCCAAGAACAAGATTTAGTTTCAGAAGAGCAGCCTATTCCTCCTTCCATACTTGATCTATTTTTAGATGAATGGGATAAGGAACATTATGAATTTGATCCCCGATGACAACTATTGAAATTGGTTTTAGAACTTAGTGTATCCTTGAATAAGGAACCTTTTTAGTTTGCCTACCACTCAATAACAAAAGGATGAAACTTATGGATTATGGAAAATGTATTTTGATGGCTCTAGAAGTAAATATGACATAGGATCAGATGTTGTTCTCACATCTCCTAATAGTTATTCTTTTGCACACAAGTTGTAGTTTGCATGCTCCAACAACGTAGCAAAATATGAAGCATTGGTGCATGGTCTTCATATTACAGAAAAGAGGTAGATCAAGGCATTACATATCTTTTGGGACAATTAGTTTTTCATCCACCAGGTCAAAAAGGTGTGCAAAAAATAATAAGATTATAAAAACTTTCAAACATAGAGTTTGGGACCTTTGAGAGAGATTTGAAGCTCTAAATTTGTAGGTGGTGGCAAGAAAATTAAATAAAGAAACAAATAAGATGAAATCCCATTTGTTCATAGTTATCACCCGCTGAGTATTATGTCCAAGGAAATGTGCATCACATCAAGATGGTTGTCAAATCATCCATTCTAGACAATGAAACTAGCTGGTAGGTATTTGACAGTGATGTGTAGATTTTCTAGTTCATATAGAATGAAGTGAGTTCTCTTCAAACATGCAAGCAAAATTGAATAAAACTATGGTGACTAAGTGATTCAACTATAGACAAACAAGCTACCTAAAGGGTTGGTCACCTTAGAGAACGTATTCATCCCATATGAAAAGTTCAAGGGTGAATAAAATTACATGTGCGTAGCTCAAGAAAAACGCACTCAATCACTATTGTGGATGGTAAAGAGTTTCTTCTTGGAAAATAATGTGCATAAGATGAAAAGCGAGACCTTCATTTCTCTATTTCATAAATATGTGAGATATTCTCATGGGATTATGAATACCTCAAAGGATTTGATCCAAGTATTGCTCAACACTCCATTGACCTTGATCCTAGCATCAAGCCCATAGAAAAAGCAAAGGCCTGTCAATCCTAAGATAGAGCCCCTCATGAGGAAGGAATTATCCAAACTCATTGAGGAAAAAATATTTTTCTGTCATGTACTCTACTTGGGTGGCAAATTTAATTCTAGTGCACAAGAAGAATGGTGAAATTAGACTTTGTGTTGATTTTAGAGATTTGAACAAGGCATCTTTGAAGGATCATTATCCTTTTCCTTTTATAGAGCAGATTTATGTAGATTGTGGTGACACACAAATTTTTTCTATGTTGGATGGGTATTCAAAATTCAATCGAGATCATGTTCAAGGAAGAGGATGATTTTAAAACGACATTTATAACCAAATGGTGTACATATGCCTATTAAAAAATACTTTTTGGTTTTCAAATGCAGGTGTAACATTAAAAAAAGCAATGGACATTTCCTTCAAAGGGTATATCAACGAGTTCATCCTAGTTTACTTGGATGGCTTAAATATTTTCTCAAAGAAGAGTGTATATCACATGCAGTCATCTGGACAAAGTCTTTAAGAGATGCATAGAGATTGGGGTATCACTTAACCCCAAGAAGTGTAACTTTGATGTCACACAAGGAAATCTTTTGGTCCATGTGGTTTCAAAGGATGGAATAAATATTGATTATGAGCATGTCTTGGCCATCCTTTCTCTTTCTCTATTAGCACATAAGAAATCCTTGTAATCATTCCTAGGAAAAATCAACTTTGTTAGGAGATTCATTCCTAACTTTGTAGGATTGATTAGGCCCACCACACTCATGCTCAAAAGGACATAGTATTCAAGTGGGAAGCATAAGGAAAGGAAAAATTCACAAAGATCAATCAAGAAATTACTTGTGCCCCAACACTCATTAATCTAGATTACTCCAAGGATTTTATCCTTTATGTTTATGGAGTTGATGTGAGTGTTTTTGTTGTCTTGACACAAGAAAATGAACAAGGACTGGAGCAGACAATAGCTTTCTTCATTCAAACACTAAAGGATTACAAATTAAAATATAGTCATGCAAGGAAAAACAAGTTTTTCCATCATGTGCCCGATGAAGTAGTTCAAAAGTATGTTTGGCATAAATCATGTCAAGGTGCTAGTTTCACACTTGGTGTGAGAGACTTCATCATGGGAGAAAAAATCAACAATAAAAGAGCTAGATGGGTTACCAAAATCATGGAGTATGATGTGAATATTAAATCCACTAAACTTGTTAGAGGAAATGTGCTCTGTAAGAAGATTGCTAATGATATGCAAAATGATTAAGAGACTTCATTATTTCGGATGAAGAGATTTCACATGCTGAAATTGAATAGAAATAATATCTAGCGCACGTAAGTTGGATGGAGGTGATGGAAAAATTCCTTTCATCTAGTGTATACCCCCTAGTTTGAGAAAGGAAAAAATATGACATTTAAGGCTAAAATCTATTCCATATTCGCTAATGATGGTGTTCTCTTTAAAAGAAATATTGATGGTGTGTTGTTGAGATGTATTGATGGCGCACATGTCAATAAAGTGTTAGCATAATTTCACGATGGATTATCTGGTGGAAACTTCTCTTCTAAGGTAACAAAAATTAAGATCATTAAGGTAGGATACTTTTACCTACCCTATTTGTAGATGCACACAAGTGGGTCAAAAAATGCAAAGATTGAACTTTCTTTGCAAGCAATAAAAATTGGTAGTGCTTCCCTATGACCAATCCAAGTGGATTATACTTTTATGCAATGGGGTCTTGGATTCATAGGCATGATCGACCCTTTCTCAAGCCTTTGGACACAAATGGGTGTTGACAGCAATGGACTACTTCACTAGATGGAGAGAAGATCTCGCGCTCAAGGAATCAACCGAGTCAGTCATCCTTGACTTTCTCGAAGGCATTATCACAAGGTTTGGTGTCACTTAAACCATTATATATGATAATGAAAAATCCTTCCTTAGTACAAGAATTTCTGATTGGGCTCTTAGTCTTGGAATCTACTTGAAGACTTCTTCCAACTACTACCCTCAAGGTAATGGCTTGGTAAAATCTACCAAAAAAACACGATCAAAATAATGAAGTGAAAAATGAATATCAATAAGAGGAAGGCACACACAAAGGTCTCATGCACGCTCGTCTGCAGACAGAATCATGGTGAAGAAGGAGATTGGTAATTAACTAGACAAACTTATATATGGAAAGGAGGTTAAGCTCCCTTTATATTTAGAATTTCCTTCATTAGAGATGGCCCAACAACTGGAATTTGAGGGTGCATATGAAAGAGAAATCATAATTATAGGGTTGGTTGAACTTGAAGAATTGAGAAACTCTGTCATGATCAAGTTAGAGCAGCATTAGCGGTCAACCAAGCGGTGGTTTGACAGAAATTATAGACCTCGAGATTTCAAAGTGGGTGATCTCGTCTTAAAATGGATCTTTGAGAGAGCTAAAAGAGGGTGTTATTCAAAGTTTGATGAACTTTGGAGTGGCCCATACATTATCAGTTCTTCAAATAAGGCTAGTTATTTTTGTTGCCTCACCTTGATGGTGATGCACTATAAATCCCATTCAATGGGATCTATCTCAAGAAATTCCATTAATTTTTCATGCTTCATCGTTGTATATGTTAGAATAATTTTAATTCATCCATGTGTACTATGACACATTATTCTTATTTCTACATAGTTCTTTCCTCCGCTCGCTCTTTTGTTTCTTCCGGGATGTTTGTCCACGTGCTCACAAGTTTAAAGAGGTTATGTTTCAGCTCATAGGCACTTTCCATCCATTTACACAGTTCCTCGGGTAGAGTTTAGAAAGTGTTTCAAGTGACTTCAAGGATTTTTTTTCAAGCTTCAAATCGAACTTCATGTATTTTAGGTGATTCCATGCCCAATGGATGCATATAAGGATACTAATCTGATTCATCTAGTATGAAGATGGCCCCAAATATCAGCAAAATATTTTCCAAAATAACCACCCCTGGTTTTTAGATAAATTACAATTCCATGTTCTATTCTTGCTCTAACATCAGATTTTTAGGTTGTGTGTACTCTTGGTTTTATCCTTGGCACAATTTTATTGGTTGTAGTTCTTCACACACACACCCCGTGCGCTCTCCTGCTACTTCCTTATGCTTTTCATTATCTCTGCTTCCTTTCGGTGATTCCACCTTTCTTTGGTATTCTTCTATCTCCTTTCATTTCTCTTTTACATGCACTCCTTGCATGCTTGATTTCCTTCCTGGTTGTCGCCAACCCTCCTACGCACACCCGCATAATTTATTTGTATATTTGATAAGTCCCTAGCATGAATTATATGCATAACCTCCCTTTTAGAGTCCCGCCCTTCCTTGCATGTAATATTTTTCCTATTTCACCTTCCATTTTCATGCACTTTCCTTACATAGTTGTTTTTGCACATCTTTGTCTCACACTCCATTTCATCCTTGCATACTTGCATATATTTACAAATATGCACCTTTTCATCCCACTCCTCATGCACCCTTTTGCACATTCTCACAAACCTCTACATTCTTCCCTCTCATACCTCTTTCTCTTGCAAATGTACCAAGTCTAATCTTCTAGACTAGTCATTAGTTACCACGTCTCAACTTTTTATTTGGAATGCACAACACACAACCTATCAAATCAAGATAGTTGCACATCGAATCGACATTAAATGAATGTATGAAATATGGAAGAAAAGACAAAATAGATAGAGAGTTAGATGAATTCTTGAGTCTATCAAAGCTATGTTCATCATGGAACACATATCTTTTAATCACCACAACTTCTACTACAAAGCTTGGATTCATGTGCTCTTTGTCTTGTTGGAGAGTTGTTAATGTGGGCTACACACTGGGATTTTCAAAATCATATTTTTCCTCTGATTAAAAGGAATGATAACCAGATCGTACCAAGTGAAGAACACAAATGCTAATCAAACACCATGATCAATAAGATGAAAGCAATTCACCAGAATAACTTTACATAAAACCTTTACAAACAAATGAGCAACAATATCATATATTATTATGGAACTCAATGAAATACAATGAGAATGGGCCTTGCTTATATAGGCAAGGAATAATAATCTAAGAACTAGTCAAGGTTGTAGATCAAGTCATAAATCATGAAAAGAACTAGTCATCAAAGAACTAGTTAAGTCCATAGATTTATGAGAGAACTAGACATCAAGGATCTAGTCAATACCATAGATCAAGGAAAGAAATATACATAACAACTAGATAATATCCCCCTAATATCTAAATAAATAAAAGGAAATATCCACACACATAAGTGGGTGAGGATAAATACAAAAAAGGTAAATAAAGTAACTAGGTGAACATGAGATAAGGTAAATACCTACTATAACACCCCCCCTTAAGTGAAGCTAGGGGCCAAAATAGAAGTGACATGTCCACCGTATGAGTCCGCAACTAGGGCTCGATGAGGTACTCATGTACAATATATCCATGAAGAAATCTCAAACCAAAAGAAGGAAAGAATCCTACTAGAAGGAAAAGAGAGAAGAATAAGAAGAAGGAAGATGTTCTCATGAACACCCCCAAGAAAACTTTTGAAACCCCAAGCATTCCACGTAACTCAAGGTAGCAAGGTGATGTAAAAGGCTTCGTAAAGATGTTTGCAACATGCTATTGAGTTGGAAGGTACTCTAAGCAAAGAACTCCATCCTAAATGTGTTGATGAATGAAGTGGATGTGTATCTCAATATGCTTGGTCCGCTGGTGCTCAACTAGGTTGTGAGAAATGTGAATTACACTTTGGTTATCACACCAAAGTACATTTGGTGAATCCTATGGGAATCCAAACTCTGTCAATAATTGGCGAAGCCAAAGAATCTATTGACTCGTTGTAACTATTGCCCTGTACTCTACCTCTGAAGATGAAAGTGCAATATCTTGTTTATTTTTACACGCCTAAACAATGGAGAAGAACCAAGACAAAAAAGATAGCCAAAAGTGGAATGCCTATCATCAATAGAACCTGCCCAATTTGAATCTATATACCCAACCAACTGAGTAGAACCCCTAGTGTAGTGTAGGCCAAAGTGGGAAGTGCCTTGTAAATAGTACAAAATCCTTTTAGTAAGCCTGTCAGTGACTACTATGAGGAGAATGTGCAAACCAAGATACAAGCCCTACTACAAATGAAATATCAGGGTGAGTATGGGTCAAGTACATGAGACTTCCAACCAACTTCCTATACAATGTAGGATCAAAAGTGGTGTGGTACATGTGGAAGTAAGAGTAACTCCAAATTGAAAAGGAGATGGACTTGGCTTACAATCAGCCATATCAAAGTGCCTAAGAAGATCATGGGTGTACTTTTGTTGACTCAAATGAATCCCTAAATCTATCTGAGAAATTTGTAAACCAAGGAAATAATGTAATATCCCAAGATATGTCATGTCAAACTGTGTAGAAAAAGCCCTCTGAATACTCTTAATGTGGGAAGAAGAGTTGCCAGTAAGTAACAGATCATCAACATACAAGACAAGTATTACAATATCCTCACCAACATGTTGGAGATACACTGTATGATCAAAGTGGCAGCGAACAAAACTAGTAGATAGAAGAAAAGAATCCATCTTTCTCATACCAAGCCCGAGGGCTTGTTTGAGAGACCGTAGAGAGACCTTGAGCCTATAAACAAGAGAAGAATCTTGAACAAATGCAACCGGCTACTCCATGTATATTTCCTCTTATAGATCTTCATATAAGAAGGCACTCTTCACGTCCATCCGGTATATGGGCCACCCCTGTGATGATACAAAAATAAGCAAGTACAATGCGTATAAAATCCATCTTGGCAAATGGGTGAAAAAGTTTCGAGTAATCAATACCTTCAACTTGTGAAAAACCCTTAACAACAATATGAGCCTTATACTTATCAATGGACCCATCATCTGCGTATTTGGTTCAAAGTATACCCACTTACACCTAACCATATTTCTTCCTTAAGAAGAGATACCAAATCCCAAAGTATGATTCTTCATCAAAGAAGAATACTCAGCTGTCATCGTATCATCCCACTCCCTTATCCCATGAGCCTTTGAAAAAGACTATGGATCCTTAGAAATTACTTGACACTAAAATTCTAGAACCTATAGAATGTGTGTGATGATGCCTAGTGGTGGAAGATCCTCTATGAAAGGTGTTTCTTCGTAAAGCTTGTAGTATGAGCCCACTTAGGCATAATGACAACATCGGTGGGAATAGATCCTCAATGGCATTTATAACCTCCTCATCAATCTCCTAAAATAAAGTATCCTCAAGATGAGATGAAGAAGGAGGCATGGAAGAAGATGAATAATCATGAGGAGTGAAGCACTCATCAAACTCGAACATGTGTTCGAAAAATAAAATCATGTGTATCAAGATCTAAAAGACGATAAGCTCTCATGTCCTCACAATACCCTACAAAGATCAAAGGTTTAATCTTCTTATCCAAAGCTTTAATTTTATTCTTTGGCACAAAGGTCCAAACATAGCTCCCAAAGACTTGAAAAAATGAGACATCTTAGTGTTAATGCTTTGGACAAATGCTTCCTCTGTGGTGTGCGATTCTGAATGTAGTTAGCACAATTAACATCTTATGCCCACTAGATAAGAGGTAAATCTCTAGAATGCATCATACAATTAGCCATTTCCTTCAAAGTTCTATTCTTCTTTTCTGCTAAGCCATTATGTTGTGGAGTATGAGGAACAAAATGCTAGTGAATAATGCCTTGAGTTTCCAAAAAATTAGAAAACTCATTGTTGAAGTACTCCCCCATTATCAGTATGAAGGTTCTTTATGCAACTAGAAGATTGTTTCTCGACCAAAGCCTTGAAGAATTTGAAGTGTGAAAAACATCACTTTTTACTTGAGAAAATAAATCCAAGTACACCTCGAGAAATTATCAATAAAGGTAAGTGCATACTTAGCTCCATTGAATATGGGGTAGGAAAAACCATCAAGTCACTATGCACAAGCTCAAGTGGTGAAGAAGCTCTCTTAGAAAAATTCTTAGGAAAAGGATCTTGGTGTTGTTTCCTAATGCACAGCCATGAAAAACTCCCTCAAGAAAAGAAACTCTAGGAAGACCATCTACCATACCATGAGTGCTCAACTCCTTCAAATATTTGTAATTGAGATGTCTAAATCTTTCATGCCAAAGCTTACTCTCTGAATCTGCATGAGAAACCAATCATGTCCCTATAGAATAAGTGTCATCAAAACCCTCAAATTGATATAGTATAGAACTATGATCAATAATACCCTGAGAAACCAAGTGAATGAGGCTCCAACAAAGTTCGTACTTCTACTCCATGTGGTGTAAAAGTCACTGATTTTTCCTTGACTAGAATGAAAATTTGATATACATAAAGAAAATTTGTAGTGATGTTAGGAACATATAGTGCATCTTGGATACTGCCACCATCAAGTTGTATATCACCTTTTCCTTTAACAAAAAGAAAGGAAGAATCTCTAACCTCAATTTTGGAAGTAGAACTCAAACCTAGAGAAACAAAAGACTCCTTGGAAGAAGTCATGTGATGAGAAGCACCATAATCTATAACCCAACTATCTGCAAGTGGTGACTGAGATCTCCCAACAACATTAAGTGCTTTGCCATGCTGATTAGAAGGAGGTGGCATGGAGATAGAAATTTTGTGTTTCTTGACTGCATCCTCTAAGGCTTGCATTCGCTTATAACACCTATGTTCTTCATGATTACTACCCCCACAAAAGAGCATGAACGGCTAGACTTATTATTGGATTTAGAAGACTCCTTGGGTTTTGAGTTATTTTCTTTGGGTTTAGGAGCATTTTGAGATGGAGAAGGTGTGGATTTGGTTTTACTATTTGGTTTTCCCTTTCCCTTAGGATTAGATGCAACTAATGCCTTTTGAGAGGTGGAAGACTCAAGGTGAAACAATTTATATTCTTCCTTAGTAAGTCTTTCACAAAATGTTTTTAAGTTAGACATTTTGAATGTGTCACCTAAGGCATCCATGCTAGAGAAAAAGGTACTTGGATAGAATCAAGTAAACACACTCTTCATCTTTCTTATCTCTTCCACTCCCCTTCAACTGTGTCAAAAAATGCTTGAACTTGGTAAGATAGTCTATAATTGTTGGAAAATCTTCAGGATTAAGAGAGGTGATCTCAATGTCAAGTTGCATGGCTCTCATATGATCCACCTTAAAATAAATCCTCTAATTTCTCCCAAATTTTGAAAGGAGAGTCACATTTTTTCAAATGAAACAAAATACTGTCACTTACATAAGTTCCTATCAAACCCATACACTCATCAAATTTGTACTGGTACTGAAATTTCTCATATTCTCTAGTGAACATTGATTATTCGAAGAAGTTAAAGCCCATAATCCTTTCCGCTTAATTATTGTTTCCATTCTTTGTTTCATGTGTGGTAATTATGTGTTGTTAATGGCTCAACATGATCTAATGCAGAAGTAGATGCCATCCTCAAAAAATCACCAAAAGAAATGCAAGAACCAAGCAATACAACAAGACCCCCAAGCAATGCAACAAGACCCCCAGATTTTGGCACTTTATAATGAGTGTGTGTTACAATATGGCACTTTATAATTATAGTGAAATTCTCAAAATAAATATTTCTAATGGAAAGAGCACAAAAAACAAGCACTTTCAAAAATGGCTCTTAAAACAAAGTTAGTGATCAAACGTTACAAGATTTTCAATATTATACTCTGCTATTTATTTTAGTTGTTGCCACTAAAACAGAATAAAATGCTCTTGCCTTCACCACACAAATAAAATGAAAGAGGGCTGGAGTTAAGCACCTACTAGTAGGAATCACAAGCTTTAAGCCCTCATATGACCATACCATATGACCGTGGGCTAATATTTTGTGAAATTTCTCGGAAATAGTAAATCATGCATAGCCACCCATGAACCCCTGCCAAAAAGGGAAGGAAACGTCTTTATGAAAAAAAAGACCCTGCACACAACACCGTAACAAAAAAATACCCATGTCGAGATCTGGAAAAACCGAGCAAAACCAAAAAAATTTGCATGTTTCCTTTGATGTCCTGCACAAATCCAAGGCAAACCCGGTGTGATTCTCTACGACCACCAAAAACCAAAAAAATAATGATTGCCTCTAGAAATGGATGAGTTTACAATTGATCTTAGGTTTTCACGCCTTACGGATCCAATGGTGCCCTTTGTTTTATATAAAAATGCACGCAGAAACAAAATACGAGAAAATCCCGAATATATGAATATATAAAAAATTATTTATAAAATTAAACTTAAATACGGATGTCAATAGTAATCTCTCACTCGATACCATAAAAGGAAGCGATAACTAGATCGTACTCAAGCCAAGAACATAGATGCTAATCAAACACCACGATCAATAAGATGAAATTTATTTTCCGAATAACTTTACATAAAACCTTTGCAAACAAATGAGCAACAATATCATATATTATTATGGAACTCAATGAAATATAATGAGAATGGGCCTTTCTTATATAGCAAGGAATAACAATCTAAGAACTATCAAGATCAAAGATCAAGAAAAGAACTATACCTAACAACTAGATAATATCCCCCTAATATCTAAATAAATAAATAAAAATATCACACACATAAATGGGTGAGGATAAATACAATAAAGGTAAATAAAGTACCTAGGTGAACATGAGCAAGGTAAATACCTACTCTAATAGGGATTTGGTAGGTGAAATGGGGAAATTCATGCCATTAATACATATATTCAGATTAACTTACCCACCCATATCTAATTTGATCTTGTCTCGTTCATTCTTCCACAAGCTAAGTTAACATGGGGTGGAAAATATGACATTATTGCAGGTGGGTTTGTAGACATTAATTACTTGCTTTTAGATGTTGGATTTGAAAATTCGAGTTTCCCTCTCTTTCCCTCCTCTTTCTTCTCCTTTATTCTATAAATTGTTGATCAATGCTCATTTGTAAGGGTTAGACCCTCTTGGTTTGCTAAGGACACTTTTCAGAGAAATATTTCTTGGAATTTTTGAGTTACATGCCTTAGATCCGAGCCATTTACTTTTAAATCCTTGCATCTCTCACCATCATAATCGATTGTGTATCACTTGGAAGAAATCAAAGTTATATTTTGTGTCTTTACTAGTTTTAGTTTTATTGCATCTTCTTGCCTTCTTTTGAAATTTTTATCTATTGTGCATATTTTATATCTCTTCCAGGCTTTGTTTGTTGCGCTCCATGAAAATAAGTGTGTGAATACTATTTTAGACTGTGGCACATATGTCTACCCTCCCTATGCGCATTTTCCCTTATATTCACTTAAAGCCGAGAGTGTCCATCCCCCTCTTTTTGGTGTTATCACCTCCCCTTATCTTAGGTTTCCCTTTCATGCATCTCTTTCTCACCCTGGTCCTTGGAATCATAGAGTAGTGATAGGAAGTTACATTTCCTTTGTAGGAGTAGTTTTAGTGGTAGAGATAGGTAGAAGAAGTCAGCCTTTTCTCGGAGGTTTGTCTCAAGTGTAAGTCCCATAAGTTGGACACGGTCCCATGTTTCCTCAAAACCCTAGTTCTTTATGATCCGGGATGGGTGCAATTTTGAGTTCCAATAGAGTGCATAGGGGAATGCGACACATATGGGTGTAATGTGTCTAGATGGGTGATATTATAATGGTCCCCAGTGTATTGGGCATGGAAATTGGTAGGTGAGATAGTCAATATTAAATTTGAGTGGGTGAGGGTTAGTAAATGAATGATGAGGTGTCTTGTATCACCATTTTTGTGGGATCTTATATTTTTATTCATTTTTATGAGATTATTTGATTTTTTAAAATTATTGTGTTTTATGATGTTTTTGATATTTTAGAATCGGATACCTTATGCACAAGGTGTGTTTTTAGTGTCTATAAATATCATTCATAGGAATGGAGTCATACTTGGGAGAACTAGACTTGGATTGATGGTTTCACAACATTTAGGTAGGCCATGAAGAATATACAAAAATAAAGGAGCTTAGAGTAAGATAGAGTTTGAACAATAAACGGGTTCACCAAATGATTTAATAAAATTAAATCTAATGTAAGGGAATTACTCATCGGATAGATAAAATAGTAAATAAGAAAGATCTAGAAAAGGAAAGACAATCAAAAGTCATAGATATGGTTTCTAGAGTAACTAAACTTGCCATTGTAGGTTTGGAATGATTTTGAGTAGGTCAATGGTCTAGATAGGTGTATTCTCGTATTGAGTAAGCTTTTAGTCTAAAAATAGCATGTGATGATCTTAGAGATAGGAGCACCTGGAAGAGGACACGACCACTTGGGAGTTGTCATCTATTGTGGGTGTTAGTGTCTACAGTGCCATATCTAGATCTAATTCCTTTTATGTCATATTATGTCACTTTTAGCTTGTTATAGGTCATGTAAGGTTCACTATACCTCTACTTTATGCATCTATTCCTATAAAACAAAACCTAGATCCCTACACTAGAATCAAGTGCACATTAAATTCAATGAAAAATGAAAATGAGAGAGTCGACTAAACCCGAAATTCACCCCAATGTGATCTTGTTTTTGAGCATTTCACTACATTCCAGACTCCATGAAGTTATTATGAAGTGTGATTGAAATTGTTCCCTTGAGCTAGGTTTCCCTAGTGTTAGTGGCATAAAAATAGCTCCTTACAAGTATTTTTTTCCAATGTAAATTGTTTGGTATGGAATTAAAAATACTTTCCCCCTGTGCGATGAATAATATAGCCCAAAATGCAATCCTTGTGTTGCTCTTTGTGTGTAATAGATATAGCAAAATGATAACCCAATTGCCCTTAGAATAGTTAGTAGATTGTGTATATATATGAGTTCTTTGTTTGAATTTCACATAGTGATACCAAAAGCCAACCTAGGTCGTGAAAAGGAGATAAGAAAAAAACCCAAATCTAAAATAAAAAGACTAAGGAGAAAATCAAGAAAATAAGACATAAGCGCCCATAAGGACATTAAAGACTGGGCATTATTATGATATCCAGGGGTGGTACTATTCCACAACAAATAAATAGAAACAAAACAAAATACAAGAACAAGGATCCCTGTGAATCGACCAAAAATATGCAAATACCAGATAAAATACGTGAGAAGAGCCAAATAAATCAAGAAAAGGACTAAAGAGGTGTCACTAGTGCCTAGTTTCCAAACTTAGAAATCATGTATATAACAACATACTAGAGGCGTAATGTAATAGTAATAAGTGCATATTTTAATGACTATAGACATGAACATCTTGTAATATTTCAATTTCTTCACATACAATTACACATACAAACTCCCTCATACTCAATACTTGTACTCATTCTGAAAGTGGTAGACGAGATGGGCTATCCTTCTCAAAATCGGGTGTAGATTTTGTATCCCCCTCATTACTACGGGAAATACTTACTCGACAATTTTGGGGGTGGCCTCCTATCATTTAAATTGACGAGCACCAAATTTACAAGGTTGCATGGAAAACGTTGGCATGAAAGGCGATTGTATGTGATTATACAATTTTAAATAATAAAATAATTCTAAAATTAATCTATGAATATGAATATAAATAATATATAAATAAATAATATTTCACCTTCTTGCCTCCCTTGATGTTATGGAATCATAATAGGCTACGTAGATAATGTCACTAGCTTATGGATCGATGATCACAAGATGTATGATGTTGAGATAATAATTACAATATTTAGAGGACATGTAAGCTAAAGTAAAGTAAAACTTTAATAAATTAAAAAGATAAAATAAATTTTTAAAATAATTTCACAATATAACTACAAATAATATAGAATAATCTATCATTTTACCTTCTTTACTCCCTCTAAGTAGGTGAAACATGATAGGGATCTTAAAAATGTCACCAATTTTGGATCATCAATCATGAGATGCAAGGTGCTGCAAATACAAGTGGCACTAAAGAGGCGGATTTACAATGATATGATAAATTTAAAACACTAGTAAATTGTAAAATAACTTTGTAAACATGACTTCAAATATTATTAAATAAAATAAAATATTATATTACCGCTTTGTTCCATTGTATCATGTGAAACAAGAATGTTAGTTTTAAGAATATCACTTGAGTATCGTCAACACATATCGTAAATATGAAAACATTTGAATTTCAATTCCCATGGTATGAATGTCAAGGTACGTCACGAGTGTCGTATGGAAGGGAAGAGTACTCCTCTATATCTCATGCGATAGCTTCACACACATTTCTTCCACCACACCCTAGACTCTGTAATTCTCTTTTAAAAGAAATTGACCGATTATTTACGAGCATAATGTTAAAAATAGACAAATAATTTTTTTATTAAATATAAAAATCTGGAACATTTCTTGTACTTAATAAATGTTATGGTGTATTTTTGTTACAAGACTTTTTTGTTTTTTTTGTTGTAAGGATTTGTTATATTTTACCATGTTTTGCTTATTTTCATAGGTTATTTTGCTAAGATTTGGTATTTATTACTAATGTTTGTGTCTTCTACACAGCTTTTTTTTTTCTATTTTTCTAATTTTTTCTGTTTGTTTATGTTTTTTTATAGGGTTTCCTATTTTTGTAGGGTTTGTTCCTTGTTTTTACAATATGCTTATTTAGGGTTTTATTTTATTTTTGGGCTATACTTTATTATTTTTTGGATATGTTTGTTGATTTTTTACTAAACTTTGTTATACTTTTAGTACATTTTTGTGTTTGGGTTTGATATATTTTGGCCTAGGATTTACTATAATTTGGGCTAGGGTTTGTTGTTTTTACTATTTTTTAATCTATGATTTTTTCTTTTTCCATAAAGTTGGTATTTGGGATAAAAAAATCGTGTTTATTTTTTTAATCTATGATTTTTATTTTTCTATAACAATTAGAATTTGGGCTATGGTTTATTATTTTTGTTATTTTTTTCTTTGAACTATGCAATATATGCAAAAAAATGTACATACTTCTCTTCTTGTGTCCTTGTACTATCCCTCCTCTTCTACCTCCTCATTACATATGATCTCTTCTCCTCTCTTTACCATGTTCTTCTTCTTCTTCATAGGTTGTCTCGAGATGTTTTAGCCATACCCTTCTTCCTCTATGTTCTTCTTTTCCATGATCATTTTTTCTCTTTCATTTCTTCCTTTTCCTATTCTCCCTCCTCTACATTTAAAACCACAAACATTTTTGTGCATCTCTCTTTTTATTATGTTTTGATAGTGCACAATGAAAATTTAATAATGAAAAGGATGTAGATAAGACTCGGCCTTTTATTTTTTTAAAGTATGGATTATCGTGTCTCAAATGTGGCACAAATGTGATGCTAATGATGTCACCTTTGGGCCATAATTTTTTTGTCATTTTTACATTAGCAATGATGTCAAAATGAAAAAGAAGAAAATAATTGACAGAGACTTAGAATGTTTTTACACATTATGTAGTAATGGTTGCATGCCAACTTAATGAAAAATAATCACTTTTGAAATCCCACAATCTTCATTATTTTGGGGCATTCTAGGAATAGAGAAAGGTGGCTCTTTATTTTGTATATAAATTATGTAAAATTTTGTTTGTGTTGAAATTTATGATGTATTCTACTAAACCGTGAAGTTATCAAGATATACTTTATCTTATAAATGTTTCATGTGGAGACAACCATATGTTTGATGATATTTGTGGTCAAACGTATAATTCTTCAAACACATGTGAAGACTCTACGCATGTTTTAATGCAGCAATATCAATAGGCTATAAATGAAGAATATGAGCACTTGCATCCACAACTAAGGAGGATCATAAAGCAATACTAAATAATAGTCTTTTTGTCCTCTAAATAGGAAATTTCTTACATTATTTGAAAAGACACTCATGAATATAAAAAAATGATTAAGAGCAAGTCAAATATCTTCCATGTTAGGCAAGCAATATTCTAAGGCATAGTCATTCATGCCTGCATATAATGGATTCAACAATACACTTCATTGAGATATATTTTACATAGAAGATGGTAACTCAAGGGTGCCCATGTCTAAAAAATAATACATCTAATTTATCTATTATAAAAAAACTTTGTGCATCGTGATGACTAAACATGGAAGGATGAATTAAAAAAGATATAAAATGAGAAAGGAAAAGGGGGCTTATCGAGGATATGAACATGATACTTACATGAGTGAAATTTAAGGGGATTATAGTTATAGTGAGTCATATTGGAGAATATTCTACATCTAGAGAATAATTTTGTTAAAAAGTTTCCAACATGCATAATCTTACTTAAAACTCTTGTTATATAGTCTTTTTATATTCGTCCTTACTTGATAGTCCATAAGATTATAATCCTTGTGGTAATTTTGATCAATACTGGTGTCCAATTTCTATACACCGTATTTGATATACATATATACAAATGCATTTTTGACATATACATCCAACCAAAACCATTTTCTACAAATTATTTCATAATGAACTTCTCTTTCTCAAGCTTTTAGTTACTTTGTTAGAGAACAAATTAACAACTTTTAAATTTCCTAGTGAACTTGTCTTATAGGATCCATTAAATGGTTTGAAATTAGTACAAATATTGTAAATTTATCAAAGTTAAAGGCTTTAACATAAAGCAATTAAAAATATACACACGTATCCTACTAAAAAGTGAAATTAATATATGACATATAATGATTTTAAAAAAAACATCTAGGAAAACTATCATGTTTTAAATTTTACACATTTTATTTTAGGTATATTATGCATTATAGATAAAAAAGGAAAAATTAATATTAAAATGAAAACCAATATTCTTCTTCGAGCAAGGTGTGTGGTGTTATCAAACCTATCATAAGTGTCCTTTTTCTTGACACCGAGTCACTTCCAAAAATAAGTTAATTTTATTTATACAATCACATCCCCTAGTGATGGAAACATGTATGTATAGATATTTCCTATCCTACATACTAATGGATGTGTGTTATTATTTTGTTATTTGAGGTTGAAGTTTATTTGAGTCATAGAAACAATTCTAAGTTACATCAATGTTCAACAATATATCCTATTTTGAGTAGTAAGACATCTATTTAGAGGCTAACAATTGAATAATATTTTCTATTATAAGACTCGGGTTAGGAAGTCCTAGTATTGCAAAAGTGTTTTCAAGGACTTTTATTTGAAAAATGTCATATTTTTGGAAAGACTTAGGCTAGGAAATGTTATTCCTTAGCCGAGATCGTATTATTGTGCCACATGCAGCTACATTTCCCCTTCTCCCAACACCAATCTTGTGTTATGCCCTCATATGCAAAGATTAACATCTTTTTGGAGTCTTGGTTGCATATGAGATCTTGATAGATAAAATTTTGCACTTTTAATAAAAAGTTTGTAACTTTGAGTTACGATATTTGTTGAATTCAATATTCATGTTTAATAATACATTATATTTCACACTATAGATTTTAAACATTAATCTATTACATTTACATGTGAAAGTGGAGCTAGTTAAAAGGATGGTCAATGATGCATATATGATATTGTGTCTTGGTACATTTTAAATGTTAAATAGACTTCAAAAATTAATCTTCTAAATTTACATGAGAAGTAAGACCAACTTAACGATGGATATCACTAGCAATTACACATGTGTTTCGCAAACTATGCTAGAGAAGAGTTCAATATAAAGTTAGTTAGAGTTGTATTATTGTTGATGGAATGACAATGCAAACTTTTGGCCTTTTATATTCATATAGTTCAATTGAAATATCTTGCAAATGAGGGAAACTTCATTACAACGAATTTTTCTCTCCTCTTCGCCTTGTGAATGGTGACGCCCCATGCATTTTCTAAGCGAGATATATCGACGATTTCCATGTGTGACAAGAGGAAGTGACAAATGCATTGGGTGGAGGATGTTCCATGAGGGCCTTAGTATTTGTTAAAGTTCACAACAACAAAGGATGAAGATCTTGGGGTCATGAGTCTAAATTGTATACAAGCTCACAACCTCTCTAACCACCCCATTATCCAATCCAAGTACAACCCATAAATTAGTTGTCAATATAACATCTTTGCCTTTACACAAGAGCACTATAAAGCATTGAGTTTCGTTGAGGTTGAATAGTACTCTATGTATTCTTTGGTTGGATTTGTTTAATTGCGTAAAGATGCTTTGCTCCTTTAAATGTTGTCTAATCTAATAGAGACACAAAAGAGTTTCTACCTAACATGAAATATGCTAGGAGGATGCTCAAAAAGGTTGTAAAGTATATTTTTACACCTACCCAATGCATTAACATGGAATTTTCCAAGCCTTTTTGAGTGATTATAGTTGTTTTTGTTTGTGTCATAGTGGTGGGTAGAGGGGATTTTTCTCAGTAAAAATGAACACCCGCATTATTAATCATCCTAATATTTTTGTTAATTAATTTGGGAATGATATATGACAGTCTAGGATACCAACTAACCCAAAGTTTAGATATATTTGATCTATTTATCATGAGAGAGCGTAGTTTGAACACATTGATAGCAAGTTAGCTATTATCATATTCCATGAGAAGACATTTAGGCATTGTCAATTGTCAAACACTTTGCAAAAATATAAAAACTACCACATTTGTTGAATACATGTTAATAAGTATACTTTGTAGAAGAGTGCGAAAAATGTAAAAGCTAAGAGCATAAAGAAAGGCTGCAAACATGAAACGAAAAATTTATGCGCCATCAAGTATGTCCTCTGAAAGGGAATTTTGGTTGATGTTATTCTTTGCATAGACAACCACAACCATAGCCATAACCTATCTGAGATGCCAAGAGATCTCACAAAAAAGACTAACCATAGGAATAATAATCTCCACACATAGCATTTAACAGGCAATACAAATGAGCGCACCTCGGAGAATGGTACAAGGAATTTTCTGAACTCTCATTTTTTTATAGCTGGGAGGATGTGGGTAGAAATGCCACCCCATTTTTTTCACACAACAAGGTTAGGAAGGATAACCAAAGGTAGCATAGTTTTGGACGCAATCTCCTCAGTAAGCTACGCAATGGCCACAATATGATTATGGCTTAGTAAAATGCTTTGAGAGGGTGATTATCTACAAGGAAACTTGTAATTACAATGACTGATAAAAGTCCTTTTCCATAATGATTTGGTAAATTGTCATATCCTATTCCATTATTATTGAAATATTCCAAGGTATTTTAAACAAAACCTTTTTGTACATTGTAATGCAAGAAATTATTAGTTATGCAAATATGAGGAAAACAAGCAAATTTGTTCCCTAATCTAATCTTCTCGAATAGAACCTCAAATAGAGTAATGAATTGAAAATAGGAAAGAGATTATACATGCACTTACCTACAAGATTGCAAATCCCTCCTTTGATTTTTGGATTTAGTCTTGGATTACTTGATTGGTTGCTTCAGATTTTGTGAGATTATTTGAGTAGCACCTCCCCTTGATAACTTGATTACTAGATGCTTGATGAAGGATGGGTTGATTGGATTAGATTATTGAATATTTAATGATTTAAGAAAAAGAGATTGCTATAGATTATGAGACACCTTCCAAGTAGCTCTCATGGAGGAGGAGAGTTCAATTTATAGCTTGTGGATGAGAGAATGGAGGGTAGAGATTGATCTAAGTAGGATGAAGATCAATGGTTGGAATTTGTTGAGAGGATTGGAGGATTCTAGAATGGAGAATTCTAGAATTTAAATTCAAATTCTAAGCAGGGAAGAATCTTCCATTAAATTCAATGGAAGGAGAAGGTTAGAGAGGCTTCTAGATTTAGAGGTGGAGAAAATGATTAGATTAGGATTATATTGGGTTGATTAATGATGATTAGGTGTGAGGTTACATGGAAAGGCTAGGTGTAGGGATGTGTAGAGTAGGTGGTAGGTGAGATGTAGGAATATTAAATTCATATAAAATGTTAATGAAGAATTAAAATAAGATAATAATGGTAATATGATAAAAGGGGAAATATGATAAAATTAGAATGTTAGATAAATTATAAAGGGTAAATGTGATAAAATGGATTAATAATAATAATTAATCTTACGATTAATTATTATATGGGTATGATGATGTTATTTGCGAGACAAATTAGTCATAACTAAGCATGTCAACATTTTAGATATCTACATTTTCCCCTCTTTGAAGTGTTATTTCTTAGAATTTAAAATTAAAAGAAAAAGAAGATAATATGATTATGATATGATGCCCCCTTTAGGGGTTAGGTAGTAAGGAACAAGGTGAGTAACCACTCGAAAAGAGGAGAGGCACAAGTTAGTTGATTAGAGAGGATTAGAGGATGAGAAGATTGATTGAAGGGGTTGGATGATAGGATTCCCTAGTAAATGGGGTTGAGATTAGATGAGGATCGATGATGAGGATACATGATTGGAGGATTAGAATATTTGAGTATTTTTGGATGAGGATGAGAGGATTTAGAGAATTTGAGGATTAGAGGGTTTACAAATTTAGAGGATAATGATTAGACAATTTAAGAGATTTGGATTTCATATTATAGGATGCCCTAGTCAATAATGTATTACAAGGGTTAAGATTTAGGATTTAGGATTAGAAGATGCCCCAGTCAACAATGTATGACAAGGGTGAATATTTAGGATTATAGGATGTCCGATCGGGGGTAGGTGTTGAGGATTTTTGAATATGTTAGATTTTGAGATGCCTTAGTCAAGGGGGTAGGATTTGAAGATTTGGGATTTAGATTTGAGGATATTGAATTTGAAGATGTTAGATTTGAAGATGTTGGATTTGATGATGTTATATTTGTTGGATTCTAAGATGCCCCAATAAAGGGGTTGAGGAGTTTGGATTAGAGGATGCTGGATTGGAGGAATGATTGATGGGATATGAAGATGAGGAGGTTGGATTTAGAATATTAAGGATGTTGGGAGGATTGATTTTGGATCGATTTGGATGAGAGGACAAGATTGGGATGATGATTGATGAAGTGATGAGAAATATTTTTTGAGTGTGATTGATGAGGGGATGTTAGAAGATGCCCCATCCAAGGGTGAGGATGTTGGATGTTGGATGTGAGATGATAAGATTTGGATGTGGATATTTGATTGATTGGATAAGAGGATGAGGAGGGTAGATAGTTAGTTAGATGATGATGAGGATGAGGTGTGGATGATGATAAGGATAAAATATGATGATATAAGGGGTGTGCTACCATAAAGTGCCCACTATTATCATCATTAGCAATGTGATTAATGTGGCATAGAGCAAGATGCACCATGGTATAAAGACCATGATGACTGAATTTCCAAATGCCCCTGTCCTCATATCATTGGATAGATTAATGCAAAAAGATGGTCCTCATATCATTGGACCAAAAAAAAAGTGTCCACATATCATCGGTCATGGAAAATAAAAAGAATAAAACATAGGCCTCATATCATTGGCCAAAATAGCAAATACAAACAAATAAGCAAGCAAAAAAACACACATGAAAAAAACTCATATGTTGCATTTTTGTATTATTTTTAATGTTTTGATTTTTAGATGTTTGGATTTTTAGATATTGGATTATGGACATTTTGATTTCAGATTTTGGATTTGGGATGTTTAGATTATTTGATTTGGATTTTGGATGTTTAGATTTTTGGATTTAGGGTTGTGGATGTTTATATTATTTGATGTTGTATTTGGATGTTTAGATTTTGGAAGTTTGGATTTTTATGGGGGCATGGGAGTGGATGTAAGGTGGGATGCGACTTTCTTTGATAAGTCCCAAAGCGTGTTTAGGTAGGATAAAAGGGAAGGATTGAGAGAAATTGGATAGGCTAGATATGATAGGGATGGGTTAATTGGTTAGGATTAGATGGGATGTGGGATGGGAGATAGATAGAAGGAATAATGTGGTATAGGATAAGATGGGGGATATGGAAGATGATAAGATATGCCCTGAGGTATAGGGGAGAGATATGGAGGGATATATGTGGTGTGCCCCCAAATGTAAAATAGGGTGGCGTGTGTGGATGGATGGATGGATTTGATTTTCCCTCAGGTGTAGGGTATGATGGGAAGTGAGGGGTATTTAAAATGGATGATGCCCATAGCGAGATGGTAGTAAAGTTATCCCTATTCATGATGATAATAGTTCGAAATGGACATGAGGATGATTGGATAAAAGGAAATGATCATCGTCTACCCACAGGTGTTCAATCCTAAGGGAAAAGGATGTGAATGTGATGGATGGAAGGAAAATAACATCAGTGATGAAAAACATATGAGCCTAATGACGCATGTTGTAATGAAAATTTGGACTAAAATAAAATTTGTGATTGTAGACACAAAAGCATGCACTTTATACATTATTTAGTCTTGGTCTCAAACTATTATTCATATAGTTTTTAGTGAAAAATTACTAATTAACCCCCATATTTTGGCCATTTTACTTTTCTTTCTGTCGTCACTTCCGACCTTCAACACATACTTTCCCAGTCTATTTTTGTCATTTTACGTCATTTTAGCCTTGACTGGGGTGCCTGCAAAGCACCCGATCATTTTCCCACTTTCCCACCACTTTTTGGGCACTTTTTATCTATTTGAACATTTCATATTTCTTGTGGTCATCCTTTTTAGGGTTAATTATGAAATTAGAACAAGAGAACCATATAAATATAAATTTATAAAACCATAATGAGGGACCAAGCACTTAGCACTACTATCATCTCCTAAGGTTGCATCTATTAAAGGGTCTATTTGCATCCATCTATCCCCATAACAAGGAACAAGTTTGGTTCATCTACATCACACTTCATAGGAGGGAAGTTTATTCTATTCCATCCACCATTCTATTACATTTCTACACATAGTTATTACTTGTTACTTTCAAAAAGTGTGACTAGCACAAGAGCACCTAGGGAATGATTACACACACAAGCACATAGAACTACATCAGGTCTGATATGTAGTGTAACACTTAGTTAGTAAGTCCACCATTGTGGAAGTTGAGGAAAATTTGACCCCTTTCATTTGAATTTTTCTTTTTAGGGTTTGATGTTTGTTTTGGGGTTTTGCAATTCTCATCTTCATTTTGGATTTCTAGTGACATACTGCGTAGTCCAAAGAAGCTATTATGATAGGAAGAGAAGGTAGGAAACCATCAAGTGACACCTCAAAGGAAGGTGAAAAATCATTTTAACAAACCAAGACACCCATATCTCAAACCGAGAGTGCCTTCAGCGCCCTTATACCTATCCAGTGCATTGCTCCATTAAGATTGCCTAGATCTACATTTTTCTAGACCTTAGAACAATCATTTCCTCCTCTTGTTTCTCCAGCCATATTTGTGACACAATCAGCAAGATGGTTGAATCAATTGAGTTCTTTCTAACTCTCTTTGTACTATAGGGTTTCATATATCTACTTTTTTAGTCACTTAAGTCGGTTTCTATATTTATTTATTGTTATTCCTAGTTAGACTAATTAACATTATTCCATATTTTATTTAATCAATGACTAGGGTTTAAACAATACAGGAAACATACAAGCCCTATGTCTCTTCGAGATCGAATTGTGTGTGATTGTGATGGTTAATTACCACTTGAAGTGAAGACTGAATGTGAAGTGTGTAAAGGAAAAATAGCCAATGTTTAAGGAGTGATGAAGTCAAGTAGGTTAATGGAAGGTGAATATAAGGTCAAGCCGTGCATTGCTCCAATTGTTAGTCAGGCATCCATAGCCCACGATGGAGATACATCTAATTCTTATCACAACATTGTTCTACTACCAGCCAAAGCTTCCATAGCCTGGTAGAGTTACAAGAGACACCCTAGAGATATTATTGAGGTGGATTTTATTTTGTATTTTGAATTTTGATATCATTTTCTTTTTTAATATTTTTTTATTTTTTTGCATAAAGAGGTTAAACTCTCTTGAGAACTCTCAAGGGGTTAAGAATCACTAGTGGCTTAATGGGGGGATGGAAATGAGTGTAGTGATAACATTAGCTAGAGTGTCAAAAGATGCACCCAAGGGTCTTCACCACAAGTTGATTAAGTGTGTGGATGTCTAAGAGTACAATGATGCTTGAATTTTGGAGGTAAGGATAGATCAATGTCACACAATTTCAATATGTATTGTTTTCTTACAACATGTGTGAGTAAACTGATCTAGTGTTTAAATGAATGGATTAGAAGAGGATATAAATGGATGTTATGATAGATAATGGATTAGATGTAAAGGGATTTGGATGTTGTATGGAAGGATAATGATTGGGAAGGAAAGAACATCTCGTAATGCGCAGGTGACGAATTATGTGCTCAATCCATTTTTAGGTGTTTGGTATTTATATGGGGATTAAATGATTTGGGATTAGGTGGAGTGGTTGGGATGGTAGGATCAATAAGAGGAGTGGTATAAATGGGTTGTGATGGAGTAGTGTTAGGTTTATATTCTAATCATGAAGGATTGGATTGTGATGAGGGAAGATGGGTTCGCAAATGCCTTGTTCATGAACACCTAATCCTTTGCCTTGATGTTTCATATTAGCAAACATATTTTTGGATATAAGGTATGAAGTGGATGGGGAATATGATTCCATGTGGTCATCATGAGACTAGGGGTTGTAATTTTTCATCCACTAAGAGTCTAGACTTAACAAAGGATGGGAGGTGAGATTTGTTTTGGTTTTGATCGGTGTGGGATGTCTTGATGTACGGATGAGATTTGGATGGTTGACAATGTTTGGATTTTGAGTGGGATTTTGATGGTAGATGATGGTTAGGGAAAGGATTAGGATGGAAATGTGGTGAATAGAGAGGTACAAGGATAAGAATTCCTTGGTTAATGAGATTTTGGACATAAGATCTAAATTGCATACAACGATTGGTTGAATGTCCATGGGTGTGATGGAAGTCACAATAATAGTGTTCTTCGTACCAAGATGGTTTGGGAAGATTTTTATTTTGTGGTTTGATTGGGGTATGGATGATCATGTTGAATATTTTTAGACTATGGAAGATGGTGGTCAAGGATTCTCCTAAAGGAGTGAGGTGATTTGGTATAAATGGTATTAGGGGAGTAGGAAGTAAAGGTGAAAGATTGGGTGGATAATGAGATGTCTTGGTTGATTTATATTTAGGAGATGGATTAGATTGGTCTGGATTAGAATATGAATTGAATGGATTAGTCCTGGGGGCTGAAGTGGATGGTTTGGGCTTAGAGGCCGAAGTAGATTTGATTAATTGTGGATTGGATGGAGTATGTGGATTTGAGATATATGGTTTTTTATTAGGATTAGATTGTTTGGGATTAGTAGATGTAGATGAAGGAGATGGTGTAGATTTAGATGAAGGGGATGGGTGTGATATGGGGGTCATATTAGAGTTGGGTGATGTTGGGGATGAAGGAGATTTTGGAGATGGGTGTGGTGTAGGAACCACATTATAATTATTTGATTTAGGGGATGAAGTAGATGAAGGTGGCATAGGAGTGTCATTAGATTGGGTGGGATATTTTAAAGGAATGGGATTAGATTTTTAGGTGTATGAGTTAGTGACTTAGGAGTCAATTTAGATGTGTTAGGATTGGGGGATCAGGGAGATGAAATGGGACTAGAGGATAGAATAGTGCGAGTTTTGGGTGATGAAGGAGATGGATTAGGATTAGATGTGGATGAAGATGATGAGGGTGGCATAGGAGCCACATTGGATGGTTTAGGATTAGGGGTAGAAGGGGATGAGGGTGACTTAGGAGTCATGGTAGATGAGATAGTTTTGATAGGATTGGGCGTAGGTGATGGAGGGGATGAAATAGGCTTAGGGGATAAATTTGATGGTGGATTAGGGATTGTGGGACAATCTAGGAGAAATTCTATAGGATTGGATTGGGGTGATGAAGATGATGAGGATGGAGGAATAAGATGAGATGTGGGTGATATTGATTTAGGATTAAATTTTTGTGATTGTTGTAGATATGTAAATGGGACTCAATGATAAGTTTAATAATGATTAGTTTTAGGAGTTAAGGTTTTGGAGGGTGGTGGATTATTTACATTAGTTTTGATGGGATGAAGGTGAAGGTCATGATTATTGATAGGGGATTTTGAGGTTGGGATTTGGTATGGTTTTTTTGTGTTTGGGATTTGTGGCTATATTAGAAATGAAATAAAGGAGTTTCTATTAGTACTCTAGGTCAAAGTTATTGAGGTCATCGAAGTCAATGAAGTTGTCTTGTAGGGAAAGGGGTTTATGTTGATTGGGTCATGTTTTCGATTGGGATGATTGGGGTTCCTTAAAGAGTAAGTCAATGGGGTGAAGGGTAGGAATCTTAGGAAGGGGACATTATTGATGGGATTGGTTGGGGGATGATAGTTTAGGGGTGATTGGTTGATTGAAGATTTAAGATTGGATATTTGTTGGTTAATTTGTTGAATGGTTTTTAGGATGTTAGGATTGACATGGGATGGTTGATTTGGATGATGAGGATGGGATTGGTTGAGGTAGGATGTTAAGTTTGAGATTTGTTTGTTAATGTGTTGGATGGTGTGTGGGACTTTGTGGTCAAAGTGAGATGGTTGACTTTGATGGGTGGGGGATGATGGGATAACTTGGTTGATGGATTTAGAAAATAGATAGGGGTTTGGATAGGATGGGGATTAAGGACCAAAGCCCATGGTTAAAAAATATGTGTGGTGGATTATTTTTTATTAGGATTGTGCATTAAGGATGACGATAAGATAAGGATTAGGATCATATGATTAAGGATGGATGACTATGATAATGTTTGATTAATTAAAATTTTAATGTGATAAGATGGTTAGGTGTATTCAAAAGCACAAAAAAACATATAAAACACACCCTAACTAGCAGTGTGGGATTTACAATCAAGCTATAGCCCACTTTTAATACCACACACCAATGGTGGTGCAAAAAATTTGCTCTCTACATATGTGTCGGTGTGGGGTGGCTAGTGAGTGATCTTGGGGAGTGCGGCCTCCTTGTACTATAGCTCAATATGTGGCCAAGAGGTTGCCTAGTATAGGATTCATGATCTCTCTAGGGGTCCCCGATATACCTTGTGGTACATGGGGCCCAAGTCTGTGTTGGAAGATTATTGTCCGAGGTATGGGAATTAGTACATGGAAGCCCCTCACTTCACGTCGCTCTTAAAAAACCAAGTTCTTAGCCAATAACAACAATTGTCCAAGAATTTATATACCTCGCTAGAACACGGGGTGTGTCTTTGTGCATGTTGATGAAGCCCACGGTCATGAGACCCCTAGGATCTGCGTGGATATCAATTCTACATCACGTTGCCCCTACAAAATAAAAATGGGAAGGCTATCCACTTTTTATCCTCAAGATCATCCTAGGACGCGAGAGGAGAGCATACACGATTTTACCTTCGGGATGAACAAGCAAAAAAGAGGAACACACAAAAATGATGATTAATGAAAGAAAATGAATGCAAAATAAAATGATTGAAGTTTATGTAATAAAATGGATTAATAACAATAATTAATCTTGTGAACATTAAAAATGTGCCAAAATAGAACAAATGTGCCAATTTATAACATATGTGCCACTTTACATACAAATGTGATGTTTTGTGTGCAAATACATTGTTATGTGTGTAAATGCATTGTTAAGTGTGCAAATGCACTATTTTGTATGCAAATGTGTTGTTCTCGCATGCAAATTCGATGTCTCGTATGCAAATGCACCGATAGAGCTACAAATGCATTGTTGACAAGGAATATACTCTGATACATGCAACTACGAAAATTTGAAATTTTACAAAGGCAAATCTCAATGAAAAATTTCCAAATTTGAACAACTTATTTTTAACAAATTCTACTAAAATCAATTAAATTTTTGGGGGGTAAGCCCCACGATGGGCGCAAAAAATGTAATGCAGGAAAATATTAGTTGTGTAAATAGGAGGAAAACAAGAAAACTTGTTCCCTAATCTAATCTTCTCAAACAAAACCTTAGATAGAGCAATGGATTGAAAAAAGGAGAGAGATTATACCTGTACTTACCTACAAGATTGCAAAATCCTCCTTTGATGTGTTGGATTTTCTCTTGGATTGCTTGATTGGTTGCTTCATATTTTGTCGATTATTTGAGTAGCACCTCCCTTGATAACTTGATTACTGAATGCTTGATGAAGGATGGGTTGATTGGATCGATGATTGAAGATTGAAGATTAAATGATTGAAGAATAAAGAGATTGCTATAGATTATGAAACACCTTCCAACTAGGTCTCATGGAGGAGGAGAGTTCAATTTATATATAGCTTGTGGATGGGAGAATGGATAGTAGCAATTGATCTAAGTAGGATGAGGATCAATGGTTGGAAATTGATGAGAGGATTGAAGGATTCTAAAATTTGAATTCAAATTTCATGGAGGGAAGCTTCCATTGAATTAAAAATTCAATGGAAGGAGAAGGTTAGAGAGGCTTCTAGATTTAGAAGCCTCTAGATTTAGAGGTGGAGTAAATGATTAGATTAGGATTAGATTAGGTTGATTATTGATGATTAGGGATGAGGTTACATGGAAAAAGGCTAGGTGTAGGGATGTGTAGAGTAGGTGGTAGGTGAGATGTAGGAATATTAAATTCCTATAAAATATTAATGAAGAATTAAAATAGGATAATATGATATAATAATGGATTAATGAGATTAATGATAAAATGGGATGTAATAATGGATTAAAATGATTAATGATGAAATGTTGGGATATTTGATAAATGATTAAAAGGGGAAATATGATAAAATGGAGTGCGATCAAATGGATTAATAATAATAATTAATCTTGTGATTAATTATTATATGGGTATGATGATGTTATTTGTGGGAAAAATTAGTCGTAACTAAGCATGTTGATATTTTAGATGTCTACATACATATCCTAATCATACCGAAAAGCTATAAATTAGGATTTTTGAACAAATCACTTGAGAATTTTGTGATTTTGAGAGCAGTAAAATAAATGAAAGGAAATGTATCTTCTTCCACATGTTTAAATGGTGTTTTGAAGATAAAAAGTAGAGTTTTCGAGCTAGATAGCAATAAGAGCAAAGAATGTCAACCATGAAAAACATAATTCCATTCAAGTATTTTGAGCCTACATATTGCTTCTTGTTTCCTTCCAAAGCATGTTGAGGATCCATTATTTTTGCATTATCTCAGCCACAATTTTTTTGGATGGGTCATACAGATGTAGTTTCTCCATGGTTTTCAATATTTGTTGTTGGTAGTCACACTATTCTACCTAAGAAGCCTCAGGTATCAGTGTCAAGCTACATATGAACATCAAAATATTAGCTTAACAACTTGTAGATGAAATGATGATTACACAATACTACTTTACATGAAATCCTTGGTAGACATGGTTATAACTACTGGCGATGATGGTTTACAAATGTCAATTATAAAATGGAGAGGATCTTACAATAATCCAATAAGAATTGTAGAAATTAGGCACATAAAATAACAACTAACAGAAATAAAATAAAGAATTGCAAATAAAACAAATTATTGCAAACTCAGATCAACACTTATGTGCATATATTTCTCCTTCCTTTCGTGAGCTTCAACTCAATATAGTCTCCAATGTATTTTTTCATAAAAACACTTACAATTGCCTCTAATAAATAGATGACTTTCATCTAACAATAAAACACTCAACTCTTAAAAATAGAACTAAAAATCACATGCTTTTGTGCAATACAAAGCTTTTAATTTATTTTTTTAATAACTTATCCTAAACTTAGGAAAATCTAAAACTAAACTCAAAAATAAAAGAATGTAAAAACAAATTGCTTTTTACTTTTCTAGGGGCAAAATTACTCTTTTCTAACACTCCCCCTTAATTTTTACCTTCAAGCTTTTATTTTTCTGGAGTTGAGTGTAAACTTCCAGATCTAAAATATTCCAAATCACAAACTCCCAAATAAGTTCTCAAATACTCAAAACTTCATTTCCCAAAGATTTCGTAAAGATATCAAAGCAAACTAATCTTTAGATCTGCAAAATTCAAGACAAATTTCCTTGTTGTTAACCAACTCCCTAATGAAGTGATACCGTGTCTATGTGCTTGCTCCTCTTGTGAAAAACATGATTTTTGGACAATGCTATTATTGAATTGTTGTCACAAAAATTTCGTAGCATCCTCTTGATTCTGCCTCAAATCTTTCAACACTCTTCTCATCCAAACAACCTGACATGCTACTCATGTTGTTGATACATACTCTGCTTTTGCTGAAGATAGTGTGACTATGGGCTACTTCTTCGATGCCCATAAAACTACGCTGTTCTAAAGTGAAAAGCATAGCCGAATGTGATTTTTCTATCATCTATACTTCCGACACTATCATTGTCTATGTAACCTATGAGTTTAAACTCATTTGATGTTAAATACAAAATTCCATGATTCTTAGTTCCACATACATACCTAAAAATCATTTTTCCAGCTTGCCAATGTGAATCTTTTGGAGATTCCATGAACCTTGAGATGAGGCTCACACCATACATAATATTCAACCTTGTGGTTGTCAAATACATGAGACTTCCAACTAACCTTTTGAACAATGTTGGATCTACAAATGATCCACTATCATATTTTCTTAACTTCAAACCTACTACAATGGTGTTGGCGTTGGCTTGCAATTCAACATGTTAAATCTCTTCAAAACATCATTAACATACTTTTCTTGTGAAATAAAAACTCTAGCTTCTGATTGTTGAACTTCAATTCCCAAAAAATAGTACATGAGGCCTAGATCTATCATCTCAAATTCTTTCTTCATAGCTGATTTGAATGAATTTGTAGATATATTTACAGTGATGATTAAATCATCCACATATAAATAAAAATAAAAATTTACCTTTCTCATTGATCTTGATGTATGAGGTAGGCTCATTGTTGCTCCTATTGAAACCATTTTGTATCAAATAAGAATCAATCATGTTGTACCAAGATCTAGGTGCTTTCTTGAGACCATAAAGTGATTTTTTCAACCTGTACACCTTTCTTTCATGACCTTCAATCTCATAACCTTTTGACTAATTCACATAAACTTCTTCTTCAAGAAAACCATTCAAGAATGTTGATTTTACATCCATATGATAAATAGGCCATTTGTTTTGAGCTACAATTTCCAAAACCATTCTTATCATGTCCAAATGTGCTATAGGTGCAAACATCTCATTGTAATCTACTCCATATTATTGTGAAAAACCTCGGCAAAAAACCTTGGTTTATGTTTCGTGCTTTACCATCAACATTATATTTGGTCTTATAGACCCACTTCACTTCTATCACACCCTTTCCTTCTAAAAGATCTACCAATTCTCATGTATGATTCTTCTATATGGCGTCTATCTCATCATCCATGGCTTGAACCCAAAATTCATTGTTTATAGCCTCCTCAAAGTATAATGGATCTGCATCTTGAGAAAGCAATGCAAAAACTAAAAAAGCATTAATTGTATCAACATTATAAATCTCAATAAGACTCCTTATTTTCTATGCAAAAGGGATATCCGATGAGGGACTATTTTCTACTAAAGGAGTAACTTCTAGTGTTCTTTGTGGTGGTTGATGCATGTTTAAAGAAAACTAAAATCTTGGAGACCTCCTAGATGTAGATGGAGGTGTAGTTTGTGCTACAACTTGTGGTGCATGTCCAAGATTGAAGAAGATACAATACCTTGTTGCTAAATGTGTTGGTACCCATTTAATATCCTTCACAACTTGAGTGCATCATGGATTTTACAAGACACTCGAGAGGCAAACAAATAGTTTATATGTTGTTTTGTAGTCAAGGAAGCAATTTATTTGACTTGTTAGCACTCAAGATTTGAAGAAGTGGGTTACACCTTGGAAGGATTTGATCTAATCCTCACTATTTTAGGTTGTGCCTATCAACCAAGGTAAGAGAACCTATATTGTAGCCTCTGCTTTTGTAAAGGAGGTGAAAATATCCTTATCTTGTGCAGATTGTATGGAGATGGCCTTTAGAAAAACATGATCAATTTCCCATTATTTGAACTCGACTGAGTTGTCACTACTAAATGATGGAAATGCTTTCAAGAGAAGGCTAAGGCTATTAAAGACATGGTATGATCCTTATTTGCTTTGTGCATTTTTGTAAATGGATTGTATTCTTTTGTTGACACACAATACAATGCATGGGTATTATAGGTAGGATGAGTTAATTTGAAATGAATTTTGGGTGGGAGATATTCGAGACAAGACTAAAGAATTTTCCAACTTCTTTGAGGACCTTTGCAGAAACTTGAAAGACTCATACAACAAAAATGTTTCAAAGAGGTTAAGGTGTTCCTTTAACTAGGATATGTGCATCAAATGGAAGCCCAGATCTGCACTCTTCCACACAATATGATGATTTATCACAAAATCTTGATTTAAATGAATCGAAAGCATTTAGAAATTTCTATTCTATCGACCTAAGGTACCCCCAAAGGTTTACAATCAAATATATATCAAGGAAAGCAGAGTGAATTTAAATTTGTTTATCTCTTCATCGATGAAAGCTCTTCGATTATGGAATTTCAAATGCCACTAAGATGTTACCATAATTAGATCTCGCATGATCAAAAGGAAATTCCAAACACCGCATTGCAACAGAGCAACAAACACAAATTGAAAACATTCTTAAAAAATAAGTAAATGCAAATTTTACCAATAGACATCATAAAATAATCTAGAATGACCAAATCTATTATCAAGGGAATGTTATAAGAACAATCTCGAGTTTGTTAGTGGCTATACATTTGTAACCAACCTAACATGATACAAATCTGATGCAAAAAGGATTTAAAATGGTTCTCAAGTGGTTTCTCGAGAATGGGCTTCTTCCCAGATTTTCCTATGAAAATTTTAAGTTTTTTTCTAACCATTTGCATGACAAATTCATGCAATATATATCTTTCACTCACTCACTCACTTTGCCCCTCAAATCTTCCCTCCAAAAGTGGAATATTCGAAGCACCTTTGCTTTGTAATATTTTTGGAAAATGACATTTAACAAACTCGCAAAAAGTTTCTAGTTGTTCTTTCAAAAGGTGAATCATTACAAAAATTTCATCATTCTTCAAAGTGGAAGCATGTTTTTCATTCCCCACGCATGTAGACCCCTTTCATTTCATTATTTCATCTTTTCCTTTCCCAAATTTTTACTCTGTAACTTTGGATCTGGTAATTCATGTTTTTCACGAATTAGAGTAAAAATTCATTTGAAATGTGCTTTGGATTCACAAATTGAGCCCCCAATTCGATCAATTCGGACCCTGTAGGCCAAAACGACACGAATTGGCAAAAATTGATGAAGATTGATGCAAAAATGCATCTCCAAACTTCCTGGAGCTCAAATGGCGGCCAAACTGATGAAATGCACAACTACCGTCGATTTGTTCTTATCTTTAAATCTGAGCCCTCCACATGGCATATCCAGGAAAAAACAGGTCTCGGGGAGACTTTTTACCTTTTTACAAGTTTTTTGAAAATTTGCAAAATTTCTTGATTTCCTTTCTGCTCGCCTTTACGATTTGGGTCTAACACGTGGTGCAATATGACTGGATACGGAGTCGTGGCTCAATTTTACACATTTTACATCTTTTTAGACAAAGGAAAAAATTTCAATTTTCCTCCACGGCTCCGCCCTCCCGCAAGACACGTGTCCTCATATGATTGGCTAAGGGGCAGCGCTTCTCATTTCATATTTTAATCATATTTCGCGAAGGAAAATTTTTAATATTTCCTCCGCCAGCCCACACCTCTCGCCATTGAATCCTTAGATGAATTTTGACTTTTTACCTTTGGGCTCGTGGGTCCATTTTGATGATTTTACCCTTTTGATAACTAGAGGATAAAAATACAACTTGCCTCCGATGCCCGCCTCCCCGCCTCCGAGCCTTGATGCTAACACTTGTCTTTATCCCATTGGCTCGAGTTTGAGGTCCAATTTTATACTTAACTCTTTTTCACCAAAGGTGAAAAGTATCAAACTCCGCCTTTCCATCTCCCCGTCTTTCATGTGTTTCCTCTCGATTGGATGTGGGCCTTAGAGGATTTTCTTCATTTCCACGCATTTTCCAAAGTGCCCTAAGGCAAAAACAACCCACCCTTCCACTTTCACTCGCTGCGACACGTGTACCTCCTCCGAGGCATGCGGAGTGGGGGTAGCTTGGACATTTTTCCAAAACACAAAAACATTAAGTTTTTAGAAATGACCCAACGATCCTTGTCCAATTACAAATTTCCATGTATGCAAAAGTATATGAGCTAGAATTTGATGGGAAAAGGACGCTCATATGACCGTCAAAAATGTAGAAATTGCAGCAATGACACCCCAAAATCGATTTTTCATTTGTGGGTGAAGAACTTTTCGATTAAAAGACAAATGGAAAGTGATTTTAGGTAATTTATGACCATGGTAAGGGATTTTTGAGGGAAAATAAGTACAAATCGAATGATTTCAAGCTCTAAAGGCAAGGAAAAATGGTAGAGGCATTTGAAATGGGAAAAATTAGGGCAAAACGTAAAGTAAACTTGGGGATTCCTTCATAATGGTGCAAAATGGAGGAAATGCGAACAACAAATAACACTCAAACACAAAAATGAGTTGTTTTTTTCAAATTTGAAGTATATGAGAATCCTAAAACCGTTCTTCCTTAGAAACAGGGAAAAAACACATTTCTCCTTAGCAAAACAAGGATGTTTCAAATTGGGCACCAACATTGGCCTGACTTGGGATGAGCACTCTGCGAGTGCCACAAGAAATGAAGCAGACCATGTGCCAAAAACCATTGGGCAAATGAATTCACAAGCCAAAACATCCAAAAAACCAACTGATAAACCAACAAAAAGGGCTGCCACACACAAAGGCAAACCAAAAACTGACCAAAACAACAACAAACAGAGCAGAAACAAAATCAGACACTATGTAAGTGATATGCAAAATTATGTTTTGGGATCAATCCAATAAATGCTTCAAATGTTTACCATTAATGTGAAACTCAAGCAATTCCCCATCTAGGTCCTTGAGGAAAAAAGTATTCTCACCAATTCTTATGTCAATTAAATATGGGCCCATCCACAAAGCATGAAATTTACCATGCTTGCCCTTATCTTCATGCCTACTATCCCACAACAACACAAGATCTCCAATACTAAAATCTCTTTGGGTTACCTTCTTATCAAACAACTTCTTCATTATTTCTCTAAATTTGACATGCCTCTAATGGGATGCTCTTCTTGCTTCATCAAGTTCAACAATCTGATTAATCCTTACTTCATATGAACTGATTTCTTGATCTTCAAGTTGTTGAACAAACTGAAATGAAGACAACTATAGATGTAAGGGCAAACAGAGCTTATGTTCCATATACCAATTCAAACGGGCTTTTACCAATAGCTCTTTTGGTAGTGATCCTATCAGCCCAAACAACAAACTTTAGTTGTTCACCCCACTTCTTCTTGTTTAATTCCAAAGTCCTTTTAATAATCTTCAACAAGTTTTTATTGTTGGACTCAGCCTGTCCATTTCCTTGTGGATTGTAGTTAGAAGCATATGTCAACTTTATTCCATATTCTTTGCACATTACCACTAAAGGTCCAGCTCTGAAACTCATGGCATTATCAGTAGCAAAATCTTGACTGGAACTCCAAATTTGTAGATGATATGATTCAATATGAAGTCCATTACAACTTGGTGCATTGCCTTCCTAGTGGGGATTGCTTCCACCTGGCTTTTGAAGAAATCAAGATGGCGACCAAAATCCATTTGTGTATAGACTAAATGAATAGATATTTCACCATGAAGTCCAGCCCCCATTATTTGAAAGGAGCTTCAATTGATACATGTTGTAAAGGAAGGGAGCTTGAAGCTTTCATTCTTCCAGAGAAACGCTGACAACTCTCACATCTTCTAACCAACTGAGTTGCATCTTTAAAAAGAGTTGGCCACCAATAACCAGCCCTCAAAATATTGTGTGCAGTAACCTCCTAGAAAAATGTCCTCCACAAACTCCCCCATTGAAATCAACAATTATTTTGGGAGCTTTATCTTCAGTCACACATCTCAAGAGGATTCCCTCAGGGTTCTTCCAAGCCAACCCAAAGTTTGTAATGATATATTTTTGAGAAGCCAGCTTGAGAGCTCTTTTCTAATTTTTATTCAAATGTCTAGGGCAACATAGGTGTCTGAGATAATAGATTACATCCTTGTACCACTCGAGTTCAACCTTTTTTAAGAACATCTACCCTCTCTTCTTCTACTTCATTTATTTCAGCATTCTACAAATTACTTTCAACCATGAACTTGGCAAGACCCAAACCTCTTACTAGCTTTGTGGTCTGAATTTCCATATCATACTCCTGCAATTTGTTAACCCACCTACATATTTTTCTTGAAA
This sequence comes from Taxus wallichiana var. yunnanensis, assembly GCA_018340775.1. NCBI lineage: Eukaryota > Viridiplantae > Streptophyta > Pinopsida > Cupressales > Taxaceae > Taxus > Taxus wallichiana. Next base: position 92,229,505 of record CM031241.1, on the reverse strand, counting down.
TCTCCATCTCTGATAAGACATATTTTACCATTGTGTGAGGAACATAAGCAACAATTTTGGAACTCAAAATATAAGGCCTAAAAACTTTAGTTTCTTTCACCAATATAAAGGCCTGCTTCTCCATGATTGTGTATTTTAAGTCAGCTACTTGCAATTGCCTTACTAAATAAGGCAATAGGCCTCTCAAGCTCCATCATCATCCTTTTGCAACAAAACAAATGCAATGGTGTGCTCAGAAGCAAAGGAGAAGATTTGGAAAGGTTTCTTGTAATTTGGGGCTGCTAGAATAGGAGCATGCTTCAATGCTTCCTTGATTCCATCAAAAGCTTTAAGGGCAGCCTCTTCCCACTTGATATTCTGGTCCTTCTTCAACATGCAAGTAATGGGGAGAGTCAACTCAGCAAAATTAGACACAAATCTTCTAATGAAATTGATTTGACCAAAGAAATATTGGATTCATTTCTTAGTTTTTGGAACCGGGATCTTGCTGATAGCTTCTATCCTTTGTGGATCAATCATAACTCCTTCTTTAGACACAATGTGACCAAGTATTTTGCCTCTTTGAACTCCAAAATGGCACTTCTTTGGATTGAGTGAAATGTCATATTCTCTACATCTGATTAGCATTCTTTCCAAATGTTGTAAGTGGTCACTTCTTTTGCTAGAAAAAATAGTAATATCATCTTGATAAACAACAATAAAATAATTGATATAACCAGCAAAAGCAACATCCATGGCCCTTTGAAAAGTATCTCCAACATTCATTAAACCAAAGGGCATCCTAACAAAAACATATGTTCCCCACGGAGTAGTAAAGGTAGTTTTAATCCTCTCTGATTCTTTGACAACAACTTGGTTATAACCGGAGAAACCATCCAAAGTAGAAAGCATTTCAGAACCAATCACTAATTGCAACATGTTTTCCATGTTTGGTAGAGGATAGTTGTCTTTCATTTATGCTCTATTTAGATTTCTGAAATCCACACAAAGTCTGATATCTCCATTTTTCTTTCTGACCGGCACCAAGTTTGCAACCCAAGAAGAATACCTTGTGGGTTGAATGATTCCTCCATCTCTCAATTTTTTCAATTCCTCTTGCATTTTGAGAGAAAGGAGTGGGTTAATTGGCCTTTTCTTTTGTCTGAATGGTTTGGCATCTTTCTCAAGAGGGATCTCATGTTGGAATAAGTCTTCTCTATATGCTTTCAGCTCGGAATAAGACCAAGCTAAACAATCTTGATATTGTTTCAACAATTGGATGTAGGACTATTTTTCTTCATTGTTTAAACCACTCCCTAACAAAATCTTCCTTGGTTTTTATTTGTTCCCAAGTCATGCTCTTCAACATCTCTAGATGTAAACATGTTTCTATTGATTACACAATCAGCATTGTCAAAATTTGACTCAAGAGCAACCAGCCCTCTAGGGATGGTGTTAGTCTTCAATTGAATGATATCCTTGCCAAACAAGGTTTATTTTCCATCAACATAACACACCAATGGTTCCAAATCAATATGTTGATTCACAAACTCACCTTGGTTTTGAAAAAACCTCTGAACTCTAGCATCATCATCAAACACTTGCCAATGCTTGATGTTATCCAGGATTACAGGCCTAGTGAGTATCTCAACATCATATTCACAATATGGAGAAATGATACAATTGTCAAATCTAGACCCCAACACTACCATCTTATCAACAATCATATTTAAACATTTTTCATGATGAAGAATGTTAAATTAATTAAACATCTCAATCAGATCCCAAACTGCATTTTTGTATTGTTTCATCTAGTGATTTTTTTGTTACATACAACTTTCTAACTTGTTTGACAACCAACTAAGAATCTCCCTTTACAACATCTTTTACACCATACTTCCAAGCAATACTCAGGCCCTAACAAGTAATGCCTCATACTCAGCCTATGTTATTGGTGCATTCAAAGTTAAGTTTTAAAGAAAAATAAATTCCTCTTTTCTTGGAGAGATCAAAACAACACCAACACCATTACAAATTTGGAGCAAGCTCCATCAAATACAAACGTCCATGGTGATCCTACCTCTTCAAGACATTGATAATGATCCATCTTGTGCTCCTTACCATTAAAACCCAAAAAAATTATCAACATCAACATCAATAAATAATACTTCATAAGCATGCATTGTTTGGATCCTCAATTAGATGTAACATCTTATTCTCTCCATATAATTTTACAAGGATACCTTCAATGGGAATGGTGGAAAAATACATATCCATTTGGACACTCCCTCCAACACTTGCAGCCCACTTTCTTGAAAATAACATACCCCATTTGGTAGGGCAATCAACAATTACAACATCAAGTTTCAAATTCTTACCCGGATAGGCTACAAGTTACACCACCAAACCTTTGACACACCCAACAACTGGCACTTCCCTAGAATCCATGGTAATACACTTTCCATATGTAATGAAATTACTTGATTAATTATGATTATCACCAGCAATAGAACACCAAATAACACAATATTGCAAATAAGTTATCTCAATATGAAAGTAGAATAGCTTGGCCACTTCGAGGGGGAAACCTCCAAAACATATAATAAGACTCAAATACTCAACATAATGATCATCCACTACCTATAACCCCTATTTATACTATTCCTATGATATGGCCATCAACAAGGCTGAACAAACAATGATAATAGATCATTTATGAAAGAGATACATCATAAGAAGAAGTTATGATAGCCACAAGTCAGCTATATCCATCCCATGTAAGATATATAATTAAGGGTGTAACATGCCCCTCCCCTTCAAAGAAACATTATCCCAAATGTTGGGAAGCCCTGGATGTTGCTGCATGAATGCTTCATCTTCCCATGATGCATCCTCAATATTCATATTCTTCCACTTGATCAGTACTGATAATGAATCTGGTCCTCAATCTTTTGGTGTGTGTCTAAAGAATGCCTTTAGGTTCCAATATGATCCTTCCTTCCTCATCCAGTTCCAGGAAGCACTGATTGGGTGGAAATGTGTTGCCTAATAACTTTCTTTAAGCAAGAAACATGGAAGACTGGATGTATTCTACTTCCTGGAGGGAGATCTAGCTTATATGCCACACTACTAATTTTCTGCAAAACTCGGTAAGGACCATAGTATTTAGGAGCAAGCTTATTATCCTTTTGTTGTTGTTTTAAGGATAACTGCTTATATGGCTGTAACCTTACAAAAATAAAGTCTCCCTCTTCAAAGTGTCACTCACTTCTATGTTGATCAGCCTGTTGCTTCATACGGTTTTGTGCCTGTGCCAAATTTTCTCTAAGACTAGAGAGTACCTCATGTTGATGTTGAATGTGATCTTCGAATACTCTCACCTTTGGTTTGAACTTTAAGATAGATATGAGTGATGGAGGATGGTACCCATAAAGTTCCAGAAATGGAGACATTTTGGAGGAGGTATGAAATGAAGTATTGTACCACCATTTTTCCAGTGGCAACCATTACACCCAACGTTCTTGTTTATCTGAAGTAAAACATCAAAGATATCCCTCTAAACATTTATTTACCACCTCAGTTTGCCCATTTGTTTGGGGATGATAAGAGGAACTTGGGCTAGTTGGGTACCTAGACAAGAGAACAAATCAGTCCAAAAGTTACTTGTAAATATTGGATCATAATCACTTACTATAATTTTTGGCGTGCCATGGAGCTTTTAAATTGTATCCATAAAAGAGATGGCAATTGTACTAGTTGTGAAAGGATGAGCCATGGCACAAAAATGAGCATATTTGGTAAGTCTATCTACCACGACCATGATGACACTTTTCTCTTCTGATTTAGGTAATCTTGTGATGAAATCCATTGATACCTCTTCCCATCTCTCACTAGGAATAGACATAGGTTGGCGAAGACCGTGTGTCTTAATGGTCTCGCCCTTATTTTTGGCAAACCAAATATTTGCCAATTTTTTTGAACATATCCTTTAACCCCTCCCAAAATAAATCCTTCTTAACTCTATGATATGTTTTCAGGGACCCCAAAGATGGCCACCTATTGGAGAAAAATGTAGCTTTTAAAGAACATGGTGTTTAAGTGTAGAGTTCTTACATAGATATAACCGATCTTTGTGCCACAATTTATTCCCCTACCATATAAATTGAGCTGATATGGACAAATCTACTTGGAGATTTTGAATAAGAATATGTGTGGTCGCATTTTCTTCCATTCTTCACGTGTTTGATCTACCCAATCTACATTTAGTTAGTATAGATATGACACATAACAATGCTTCGCGAGACTCATCCCTCCTGACAGAGCATAGCGACCAAATTTTCTTTCCTTTGTTATAAACAATCTCAAAGTCATATCCCAACATCTTAGTGACCCATTTTTGTTCTTCTTTTGAAGATAGGCGTAGCTCTTAGAAATATTTCAAACTATCATGATTAATTTTTACCTTAAAATGTCTACCCATCAAGTATGGTCTCCATTGTTTGACTGCATGTAGTATTTCCATCATTTCCTTTTCATATGTGGGTTTTAAAAATTCTTTCCTTTTAGTTGTCGGCTCCCAAAAGCAATGGGGTGTCCTTCTTGCATTAGTACTACTCCAATTCCATTTCCTGAAGCATCGCACTCAACTATGAAAGTTTTGGAGAAATCTGGGGCTGCAATACTGGAGTGGTGCACATAGTTGCCTTCAATTTTTCAAATTCCCTAGATGCTTCCTCATTCCACTGAAAGGATTCCTTATTCAATAATTTTGTGAGTGGTGCTACTATATTGTCATAGTTTTTGAAAATCTACAATAATACCATGTGAGACCTAAGAAACCTCGTAATTGTTTGAAGGTTCTTGGGGTTTCCCATTCCACCATGGCTTGGATCTTGTGAGGGTCCACCTTAACACCTTCATGAGAAACAATATGGCCCAAGTATTCCACTTCCTGTACCCCAAAAGAACACTTCGAAGGCTTGGCATAAAGTTGATGTTGCTCTAAGACTTCTAAGACAATATTGACATGATGTAAGTGTTTCTCCCACGATTTGTTGTAGATGAGTATATCATCAAAAAATACTAAGACAAAACTTTCTTAGGAATGGTCTAAATACTGAATTCATCAAGCTTTGGAATGTGGAGGGAGCATTGGTAAGACCAAATGGCATCACTAGGAATTCATAATGGCCTTGATGAGTTCTAAAGGTTGTCTTATGAATATCTTCTTGCTTGACTCTAATTTGGTGATACCCAAAATGCAGATCTAGTTTTGTAAAATAAATGGCACCATGCAACTCATCTAATAAATCATCAATGATGGGAATAGGAAACTTATCTTTGATAGTGAACTTGTTAAGCTCTCTATAATCTAGACACATGCGCCATCTTCCATCCTTGCGACACACCATCACCACGGGAGTAGAATAGGCACTCTGACTGTGACGAATAATACCCATTTCTAACATTTCCTCCACCATCTTCTCGATCTCACTCTTTTGCACATATGGATATTGTACGTACCCAAAATTGTATGTGTTGTACAATCACAAATTGGTTACGAGAAAACCCCAATGATGATTCAAATCTCTTCGCAAGGTGTTCGGAGTCCAAAAAATCTCGCCAAGTGCACAATTGCATCCTAGAATGCCTTACCCAAACTTTGCATGCTTCATTTCAACCTCTGCCCCCTTTTCTTGCTTTTTTGCCTTTAAGTTACAGGACCGCCACCGGGTGCGGTCCTATGATCAGCACCCTGCCATCTGGTGGTGGTCCTATCCAACTTTTCCAGAAGCTTCCGATGCACTCAGAACGTGGAAATCAAGTTGCGCTTGCAACTCTCCACCGCTTCGCATTTTTAAGAGTTGTTCAGCCACTTGGTAATGGTAGTGCTCCATTTTTAATAATATAGCATGGAAAATTGAGCTTGCCTTCTAGTAAGTGGAAATGCTATAAATACCCAACTTGTTTACAAGCAAATGGCCCCTCTCATTATATGTTTTATCATTCAGTGCATTTGAAGTTCCTCCATAAGTCTCTGCAAGTTAGGACTTAGCATATGTTCTCAGCCTCTCAGTTCAAGGCTCTTCATTTTCTTGGTTTAGAGATCACTCGATCTCTCTAGTTCAAATTCATTTCATTGTTATTCTCCAAGCAAATAGCTTAGCACAGTATCAGTTCTAGATCAAATTCACTTACAATTTAGTTTTGTTTAGGATTATAGTTTTGTTTCGTCACAGGAAGAATAGGTCCTAGAATTTTAGGTGAGTCTTGTCGTATCCCTGCAACAATCCTGCTAGGAATCACATAGCCAAGCTCTATTCTCTTGCGCTATCTCTCTCCTACTTGCATTCCATTCGGTTTACCTCCAAGCTACCATTGTTCAAATACCTTCTCCTATTGCCGCTGCCACATCCTTACCTTTCTGGATTCACGAGAACATGAAGGAACGAAGAAATCACACTGAGGGGACAAGTTACGATACAACCGGATTTGCCACTGTTCTGCAAAGCTCTAGGTTTGTTTTGTCAAAGTTGTAGTTTACAACGTATCAACTAGAGTAGTAAATCATTTCTTTTCAGTAAACGCTTGCCTTCAATATTATCGAGGAAGCTATGGGGAATGATAGCTTCTGAGAAGCCGTGATTCGTTTCTCACTTCTGAGGTAGGATTGAAGGTCTTTTCAGTCAAATTTGTTAAATATTTGTACTTACATCAGTTCACAAAATGCACAAGCAAATAGCTACATCTGGCTAGCTTGCTTGTTTTAAGCTTTATTTCTAGATTAGTTGCTCTTTGAATTTATTCAAGTTTATATCTCGGAAAAGCACAAAAATAGGCATAGTGTAGATTCAATTTCATAGTTAGTTTGCTTTATTCAAGTTAAGTTTGTTTATATTTTGCATGACTATCATGGGACCAAGAGAGCCCAGGGATTATATATTTGAGCCAGTGATACCCCAGCCGAACCTCTGCATGGCCTTAGCTGATATAGATCAAGGACTTAGGATCCACGTCTTCCAAACAACTGCAAACCAACAAGCAATTAGTGAATAGTTAAGAGAATTGAACATTGAAGATGACAAAGCACACGAATTCTGGTCAAACCAACCCAACTATAGATTGCCTTGATAGGGCATCTACATGACCATACAAGAACCCGAAAGAGAACAAACATTTGGTTGTGACCCATTAGTTCCATAGCCAGATGTAGGAGACCTTCTCACGACGTAGATACGGGCCTACGCATACAAGTTGCTAGGACACCTGTGAGGTATTCTGAGAAGATCGCACAACTCCTAATATTGAATATAGAGGCTGAGAAAGCTTACGACTACTGGATAGTCGGAAGATGGGATTGATTCTTCACATGACCATAAAAGGTCCACAACAACAATGAATTCACGGTTGTGATCCCCAGGTCCCACAACCCAATGGGCCTAGCAAACCAATCAAACATCGACACTCGGCTTACGTATGCTAGTGTTCAGATCCTCACCACTCCCACCGGATATCATTGTACAACTTTCTATTTTGGACGTAGAAGCCAACCAAGCCAACATTTTCTGGGTCAGACCAGAAAATCATCCATAGTGTTCTATAGATCCTCTACAACTTTCGCCATCACTTTCATGACCCTATTCGAGAAACATACACGAAGCACCCCTGGTCACTTTCCAAGAGTCCAACAACCAACGGACAGAATCTCGGCAGAGCTCGACATCGATTGGAGCCTCCGAATGGTTATAGTGTTGAACCGATCCATAACACCAGTTTAGGTTAGAAGAGCTTTCCTCGCTTTAGATTCATAGCTCCCATTATTGCGTATAGAGGATTTAGGATTGCCCAACTAATTTTCCATATCCGCATATATTCCACTTTCACCAGCTATCTCGACATGACCTCGGGAGGTCGGGTATGGAGAAAACTTGATGATTCTCACGCTCACCTGTCACTTTTCTATCATACAAAATTGGTGAACCCGACGTGAAACAAACAATTGTTTCCCCTTTATTTTCATTTCTTTCTTTCATTCACCTTCACTCTTTCCCATTATTTTGTGGGTATTCATATACCCCTCGAATATGTTGGGATACGACACATATGGCAGACCTCTCTCAAGTCTGAAACATATTATGGTCAGACAAGTAGACCACAGACACCATCACTTTCTGCATGGGATGACAATTACTCAAGTAACTACTTATCTTCACAAACTCCCCTCAAAGAACTAGCTCTAGTTCTTCGTTCCAAATTGAGGAGTTGGATCAGCTCACACAAACACAACAACTAGAGCCCTTAGGCTCTAATAATATGACATTTACTAGAGAATCCATTTCATCTCCTCGGGTTTTGTTCAGACCACAAATCAGTAGACAATCAGATCCACTCCCATTTTTGGATGAGGAGTATTTAGCACGTTACACTAGAAGTGAGCAACACTTCCAAAACATGTACCCACCTATAGGGAGTTTGCAAACACAACCCGATACCTTCTTCAAGAAAACACCTCCATTCCTCCATCTATCAGAAATACTCTTGGAGAGGCTTGGCATGATAATGATCAATTCATAGCAGGGTACCATACCCTCGCAACCTCAAGGGGTGCCACAACAACTACCATGATAGAACACTACATCATCACCAATCAAAGTCATCTCGGCTCTAGTTGATAGGGTTAGAGGACTAGAGCTTGCTCAAGAAAATCAAGCTTCACACTCAGGGCAAGCAGGAACTCCCAACCCTCAGTATCATCCTAGCCAGGTTGACCTCCTCACGGGAGTAGGCACTTTGGGCATGCCACCTCAACAATCATATAGTTATCCACACAAGCACCAACTAGAACCGCATTTTCAAATGTTTCTCCAGTTGAAAATATGATACCTCCCGCTTAGTACCAAACAATCCATATCAGAGCAATGCTCCCCGTACTTAAACATTTATTCAAAGTCACCACAGGGAGATATGTTCTCTTCTCCCGAGATGTTCACTCAACCACAGGGGTTTCCTTATGCCCCTATGTAAACACATATGCTATGCCATATCAACAACCCGTTCCACCTCCACCCTCAACAAGCACCATCAATGGTCGAAACTTATGCGGATTGGGACTTACTCCGAATATTTAAAAGAACCTTTAGATTTTACTATACGAAGCATCATGCTTCCAAGACCCCTTCCTGATTTACCCAAATACAAAGGGGAGGGAGATCCGAATGCTCACATTAAGGCCTATGCCATGGCCATTCGAGAACTACTCCCTTGGGATGCGGTTGTTGCTAAAATATTTCCCAAAACCTTAGAAGGCATCACCCTCGATTGGTATTATAGAATACCTAAAGCCTCGATACATTCATTCAAACAACTCATGTCAGAATTCATCAAGGCTTTCGACATGAACAAACTATTAAGAATGGGCATCAGGGAATTCTTACACATTAAACAAGAGCACAATGAGTCTGTTGCCCATTTCATTCAAAGATGGCGCATAGTTCTCTACTCTTCAGCAAGTGCTCCAAACATGGATCAGATGGAACTATGTGATTTATTCCTTCATTCTCTCAATAGAGAGATAAAGGAAGAAGTCCAGAAGTTCCCTCTGAGGACTTATGATGAAGTACTTGAGAGTGCTCTAAGAATAGATCAAGCGGTGATAGATAGTGGTCGTAAAACTTATGGAACAAATGGGAGATTAATTACTCCCAATCAAAACACTACAACCTTCCCAATACGAGGAGTACCAATCAAGGACCCAAGATCCTTAACAAAAACCGTGGGGTTACAATAGATGGAGTCACTGATCAGGTCAAAAGACCAAATGTTGTAAACACCCCGACACCTACTAATAATCAACGCAATAACAACTTTGCTCCAAGCAATCAATGTTGTAGATTTTAATCATCCTCCACAACAAAGCAACAACAACAACAACAAAAATCAATCACAAGGCCCTATCCAGGGCCCAGATGGATATCAAAACCAAAACCAAAGGCAGTCTCAAAACTACAATTATAACAATCAACAACCCAATCAAAGCTTTGGGCCACAACAAGACTTAAACCAATGACCACGGAATTATAATCCTAATTTATACTGCGGCTTCCATAGAATCCGAGGTCATGATGCTAGAACTTTCCGTGATTGCAATAAATTCATACAACGTTTTCCAGAAGACCAAAGACAACTCTTTATAGATATGTTTTTAGCAAATTCTACTAGTACCTATGCCAAACACTTACACAGGGGTAGTCTCCCCTCAAAATGCACCCCTCAAGATCTTTAACGATCCACTCCCAAATCACTCTAACAATAACAAGTTAAATCCAAGTGGAATGAACAAGGGTGTTATGACAGGAAACAATGATCATGAAGCTTGACTTCATCAAATCCAACGGTCGCACCCCAGTTAGGAACTTGACCACAAACCAAGATAGTTGGCCTAGTAGAATTAGATATCGAGCTACCCGTAGAAACCATAACAAGAACATGGGATTATTCTTCTCAACCAGTTCCAAACTATCCGTTAGAACCAGATAACATTCAACAAACATTGGTAAAACCCATAGGTGCTTATGATTTAATTAATGACTTAACGAAGACCTTCTCTCATATTTCCTTTTTGGATTTATTGAAGAACTCTCCCACCCATAGGGCTACTCTCTTAGAAGCATTAGGCCTTGGTCATTTAATTAACATCACCCCTCCTTCTAGAAACACAGGTAAACCATGTAGACTTTGATGTCTACCCTCCAGGGTAGGTAGATAGGGATACTGAGTTTATATTTGATATAAGAAAAATGCCAACAGACACTGAAATTACACGTAGAGGTGACCCACCCTTACATTTATAGGTATGGGTTTATAATAACTATGTTAAGCATGCAATGGTTGATGATGGGGTAGCAGTTAACATAGTCCCCTTCGCCTTTCTTCAAAAACTAGGATATGGAGAAACAAATTGTTCCACAACATGAAATACGCTAAGAGGTTATGATAGCCTCAAAGCAACTTCAATTGGAACCATAGTCTTGCCAGTCACCTTAGGGCCTAAGACAATCCTCACCAAATTTTATATTATAGATCGGGAAACCAACTATAATATGATCCTCGGTCGACCATGGATACACCACATGAAGGCAATCCCTTCTACCTTATTTCAGGAAGTAAGGTTTCTACACCTAGGAAAGGTCTTTGTGGCACAAGGTGACCCAAAACCCTTCGATATACACCTAGCTGATTTGAAGAAGAGACCAGGCATTCACTCCGAGTTTGAATTACCAATGAATCAACTTAGGAAACCAATTAGTTCAAAACCGAAGAGAAGTTGATACCTACAACAGACTTGGAAATTACAAATCTAGTCGAGGGCATTCCAACACTCAAAAATGAGGCTAACATCATAGAAACAGTATCATTAGGGACTACCGCAAAAATTGTAGAGTTACTAGAAAAGGATCTACCCATTCTCCTACCATTTGATTCCATGGGCATGGGATACATCCTGGGAATTGGTTCTCTTCCATCAGATGAAGTTTGTATGGTAGAAGTAACCGAGGCAGAAGAAACAGACACAAGGGATATCCCAACATCCATCTTTCCAAGAAAATATTGGACTCTCCACTTCGATGGAGCTAGATGTCATTTTGGAGCTGGGGTAGGTGTGATCTTTACTTCTCCTGAGGGAAAGATCCTACCTTTTTCCTTTAAGTTAAACTTTGAGTGTACAAACAATGGGGCTGAGTACGAATCCCTCCTCCTTGGCCTCATCATAGCCAAAAGAATGGGTGTTGATAACATTAGAGTACTAGGAGACTCACAACTAGTTGCAAACCAAGTCTCTGAGGTATATGAGACTAGAGCTGAACATTTACAACTCTATAAAATGGTAGTACTAGATCTAAGCAAAGGATTCAACTTCATATCAATTGAAGTAATCCCATGAGAGCAGAACCTCCTCGCAGATTCAATAGCAACCTCAGCTTCTTGTTTCACTCCAAACAGTGAGTTGGAAGATACAAGTTTCACGGTATCACTTCGTACTGAACCATTGGTGCGTAAAATACCAACAAACCCACTCCTGACTCATATAGAAGCTGAGAATGATTCTTCTATCCTAGATCACTTTGACAGTGATAGAGTCACTCTCAAACATCTAAACACCTATGCGGAGCTACATCTCGCTCATCACATAGTAGATCTTTCCCTAATCACACATTCCTCTTCCTATTTTGGAAATCCTATGATAGAGTCTCCTCCACAAAAGGATCTCGACATCTACGAGATAGAGAGTGGAGAAAGTTTGGAACTACCTCCGTGCCCCGCCTAAATTCGAAGAAGGCAACGCTTCCTTAATCGAAGAAACAATCGACATAAACATTGGAACAGAGGAAGAACCAAAAATTTTGAAGTTAGGGTCTTCGTTAACTCTAGAGGAGGTAGAGATACACACCCAAATCCTCAAGGAACACCAAAAGGATCTTTCACGTTTAACTACAAAGAAATGACAGGAATTGCACCACATATCACAGTACATAATCTTGTCACCAAACTAGATGCAAAGCCAATTAAACAAAAATCAAGACCAATGAAGCCCAAAGTGGCTCTTATGGTAAAAGAAGAAGTGATGAAACTCCTCCAGGTAGGATTCATCAAACCAGTTGACTATTCACAATGGATATCTAATATTGTCCCCATTCTAAAAAAGAATGGGAAAATATGCATTTGCATAGACTTTCGGGACATTAACAAAGCTTGTCCCAAAGATGACTTCCCATTACCATCCATTGACGTTATTGTTGATGCAACAACTGGATTTGAGTTGTTATCCCTCATGGATGGGTTCTCAGGGTATAATCAGATCAAAATATCCGAGGAAGATCAAGCTAAAACTACATTTATAACTCCCTGGGGAACCTACTGTTACGTTGTCATGCCATTCGGTCTTAAAATGTTGGTGCTACATACCAACGGGCAATGACATATATATTCCATGATCTTATCCATAAGATCGTAGAATCTTACGTGGATGACTTACTGGCCAAGGCCAAAAAGTGTTGTGATCACCCGGAAGTACTCCGTATCATTCTCTCACGGTTGATCGAATATGGAGTCACATTGAATCCAAAAATGTGTATTCGTGTAACGGAGGTAAGCTTCTAGGTTACATTATATCATCACGAGGGATTGATGTTGATCCAAAGCTAAAATCGAGTTGTTCTTGAAATGATTCCACCATCAAATGAATCTGGCATAAGATCATTTCTTGGTAAACTCGGTGCAATTCGAAGATTCATCCCAGACTAAGTTTTGCTATCCATCCAATCAACAATTTGTTAAAAAATATTATAGCATTGATTGGACAAGTGAATGCAACGAGGCCTTTAAAGCAGTCAAACGCTTCTTTTGTCTCCACCCATGCTAATGCCTCCTAGGCCAGATCATCCTTTGATTTTATACTCACGAGCCACTGATGTCTCACTAGCCTGCATGTTGGCTCAAGAGGATGATGATAAATGAGAATGTGTAGTTTATTTCATTAGTTGACGTTACTCAACTATGAGACATGTTATATGCAGGTAGAAAGAGAATGCCTTGCCATAGTCTTTACAACAAAATGCTTAAGGCATTACATGTTGAATCAAGAAACAAGGGTGATTGTCAAGACAGATCACTTACGAACATTCCTCACACAAGGGTCTTTGTCTAAAAAGGTAGGACGCTTCATAACCCTAATGGGTGAATTTGAATTAACATTTGTAAACTAGAAGTCCGTTAAAGGACAAATCATTATAGACTAGTTAGCTAACAACCCATTAGATGGAGGTGATCTAGTAAATCTAGATTTTCCCGATGAATGCATATACTTTGTCGAAACCAAACCCCCATCTCTACATGCCCTTGGTACACCGATATAATCAATTACATCATGGACCACACATACCCAGAAGGGGCCACTTCCCAACAAAGAAGGTGGTTACGCATCATTGTTGCTAAATACGTCATCTTGGAATAGGTGCTGTATCGCAGAGCCTTCGACGGGATGTTACTAAGATGTGTTGACATGGAAGAATCTGTAAGGATTCTTTACGAATCCCATAGCGGAGTATGTGGAGGCCACTTCGGTGGTCACGCCACTGCTCGGAAGATACATCGGATGGGCTATTTCTAGCCCACCTTAGAGCATGACGCAGTAGAATTTGTACGTAAATGCCACAAATGCCAAGAATTCTCTCATGAGATTCACATGCCTGCACAAGCTCTACAACCAATCGCAACCCCATGGCCCTTTTCCACGTGGGGCCTAGAATTGATAGGGAAATTCTCTCCCTCATCAACCGATGGCCATAACTTCATAATAATGGCCACATAATACTTTACAAAGTGGGTAGAAGTTATGCCTCTTACCACTGTACCAAGCTCTGTAATAGCTAAGTTTATTCTAAATCAAATCATTTGTAGGTACGGTGTCCCACAAGTCATTATCTCAGATAATGGAACATCCTTCAAAAATGATGAAGTCCGTGAACTATGTAGTAAATTCAAAATAAACCATCACACGGCTTCTCTTTACTATCCTCAAGCCAATGGACAGGCTGAGGCCACAAATAAAACATTGAAAACCATTCTCCTTAAAACAGTTAAGGAGAACAAACGAGACTGGCATCTAAAGCTATACCCAGCCTTGTGGGCCTACCGAACATCAATAAGAACACCAACAGGGGCAACCCCTTTTTCATTGGTATTCGGAGCCAGAAGCTGTTTTTCCAATAGAAGTCAAGATACCTAGCCTCCGCATCTCATTACAAGGGATCTTAGGAGAAGAAGCCTATAGAGAGGCATGACTCTCCCAATTAGAAAGTCTTGATGAGGCTAGATTAAATGCCGAGCAAAGACACAAAGCCTACGCCTGACCGAATGTGCCGCAGTATAACAAGAAAGTCTACGAATGAGAAATCTACGAAGGAGATCTAGTTCTAAGACTAGATAGCCGGATTGATAAGAAAACCGGTGAAGGAAGGAAATTCTAGCCTAAATGGCTAGGCCCATACCGAGTCATGAAGGACTACGGAAATGGAGCATATCTCCTAAGCACACTAGAAGGTGAGGAATTTAATGAAACTATCAATTCCTTACATCTTAAATGGTTTCACGCATAAGTAACCAAACATTCCTCTTTGTATATTATGTCAACCTGCATCACATTAGTCATTTAGTTAATTCATTTTGTTCACTTGTTTTGTAAATGTTGTAGTCAAGGAACTTATTCTTAAGTAATTTATTACAAGCTTCTAAAAATATTGGCAAAAGTATTCAAATCATATCTCTTCAATTTTCATGATATCATCAAAAGATTTCAAAATCATCTCATCAATTTGATAGACAAAATCTTGACAAAAACCATACCAAGGCCTGCATACTTGGTCATACTCATTTTCTTCTACTAGGTTAAGATGTTCTTACCTACGGTCTATTCTAGAAGCTTCTTGGTGTCACATCTATCCCTCTTACGTCTCTTTGAAACAAGGATACTTCAAAATTATAGATCACAAATGTCAAAGTCAAATTGAATCAAAAATACAAACAAAAACAAAATATTTTATTTTTACACATTTCTTTGCCCTACCAATCTTCGGTGATGAGCCCACATCTCTTACTAGTGATGCGAGGTTGGGAAAGGAAAGAGATGCCCTTACTCGCCTATGTCATGCCTTCGGTGATAAGCCCATACTTCTTACTAGTAGCATGGGGCAGGGCATAGGGGGTCCATTCACACAAATAAGTGAATCTTAGTATTTCAAAATTCAAAACAAAGTGTATTGTGAAAAGTGAAAATAAGCATCCAAGTTCCAAAGAGATCAAATCCTTAAAACCAGATTTAGTCAACCAAGTTGCCATCTATGGGTCTAAGTCTAGATAAACTAGAAAGTAGGTTGTATCTGAGCTATGTAGCAGGTTTGAGTACGCTAAGTGTATAGGTCAAAATTTGGTTTCTGTCAATACTTTGTCTCTCTCTCATCATTTTCATTCATTCGAACTCAAACAATTTGCACCCTTTCTGGTTCTTGGTGTTGAGCCCTCGCATCTTACTAGTTGCGTGGAGTTAAGGATGGGGAAAATTCATCTCATTATCACTACATATTCATCATGATTTTCCAAAACAAGAAGAAGCAACGAATATTTCCCAAAGAATTCAAAAGTTTAGCACTACAATATGTTTGTATCATCTCATATCAGCATTTGCAAAAAGAAACAAAAAGAGAAGCATTCTGTTCAAGTATTTGTTATCATTTGTCATCCATTGCATACATTCTGAAAAGCATATAAAAAAGAAATTCCAAAAACATCTAGTATACAAATGCTAAACAAACCACAAAAAACTCTAGATATAAGATCTGGATCCAAAAGAGGTATATATATATCATGTTTTATATACAATGCCATCATGCACTAGGCATGGTCAAAATGCTCAATGAGCCCGAAAAGTACAAAAACACTCATATAAGTATCCGACAAAACACTACAAAAATGGCCTCTCAACCCCTATGGGATCCCTCAAAGGGCGCATGACCACGTCTAGGACTCCGGCTACGCCGGCGCTCCGAATTCATTGAGGGCTCACGGCCATGGCCGGCGTAGCTACGCCATCTCACTTGTGAGAATGACTCCTAATCAAGCACTCAACAATCCTATATCCAGCCTACCTCATCACGAGAGAAGTCATGATCCTTGTCGCTGCCAGACGGGGCAAAGACATTGGTATGCCTAAACTACCATCAAGCTGCTGAAGGCTCTCCCACATCCTCAAAAAGCTTGACCCAAATCTTCTCCGAGGGGAGCAACAAGGTATCCACACATACTCATAGCAGTCGCTGCAAATAAAAAGAGAAAACAAGTTAGAAAACTATCAAAAATGAAATAAAAAAAAAAAAACAAAATATCAACTAAAGATCTCTAGCTAACAAAATCAAGAGAAGAGTGGTAACTCACTCGGATCTCCAGGCCTCTAGGAAGGGTCTCTAGGACCTATATGCTCGCTAATGCTACCACCAACCGGTGTGCCTCCCCAAATCGGAATGAAGTGACATCCTGCCATGGACTTGTCATCTCCCCGATGTCCCAAGAAGGCAACTCCTTTGAAATGGCCTCACCTTCTCTGCGCTCTCCTCCGCCCTCTCGGCCCTCAAGATACTCTGAGTGTCATGCCACTCAGAGTCACTATCATCCTCGGCCGTCCCACCGGTCTCACCTCCCTCTCTCCTCCTCTGTATCCTCTCCAGTGAACTCCTCAGAGTCTGAGTCCACGTCAATGGGATCATCTCCACTATGGGAGGAGTAGCTCCGATCTAAAGCAAAGGTGCTCGAGGAGCACCTACTACCCCTCGGGCATGAACCACCCTCCTAGCAATAATAGGAACCCCAGGAGTAACCATAGTCCAACCACGGCCTCTAGGACCTCCCCTGGCCTCACGAATAGACCTGTACACTGGCCCCACCTGGAGGAAACATGTCAATATAGGGGAGGCCAAACTACTAAGGCACTCTGTCAAAGGGATGGGCCTCCAACTTCCCTCGTCCTATCTACCAACTGACTTGTGGAGGAGCAGGCAATCAGTGTGTGTCTCCTCTCCCCATAACTCCACCATGGCCTGATAAGGAGTGGCCTCCATGTTTGCAATAGTCAGGGAGGCCACTGGCTGGTGTGGCACCCTAAGTATAGTCATCCCTATCCATCTAGCTACCCCCGACAAGCCTCGGGATCCTCTGCCTGTACGCCTCTCCCATAGGGGATGATGCGCTCATACACCCAACTCATGACAAGAGTAGGGTGGCTCAGTGACTATCCCTGTAATCTAACCACTGTATAGATCATGGTAGGTGGTCCCAAGGATGTCTTCTCCCCAAGCATAAACATGGCCATACGCCTCAATCTATGCAACAATGGGAGCCCAACAATATAAGAGAGTATCCCCTCCCTTGTCCCCAATCAACCGCGAGGCAAGGATACCCATAACGGCCTTACAGAGCACAGGGATATCAGAATCAATAATGGAGTGGACCTTCACCCCCTTCTTGACCCCATAGAAACAACAACATCTCCCATGTAAGTGGCCCATTGAACCATCTGAGACCTCGACACTGTTGTCTTAAGAGACACTGTCTCCCAAGAATCGGGACCCCAATATACGGTAGACATCCTCCAGGGTGATAGTCCACTCACCCCTAACTCCTGGAAATCGAGAAAGTGTTCGATCAGCATCCCAGTATGAAAATAAGTCACACAATATGTGACTAGCAGGTGCCACGTGAGGAACCTGTGCAATCCTCCAAATGCCAGCCCGCTGTAGGATATCTCTCTCTGCTTGAAAAGCGTGCATCTAACAGAGCATCTAACACTCCCTCTCCAATCACACTCCCTCTCTCTACTCCATCTAATGTACTCCTCCTCCTTCTACATCCACCCAAAATAGAGAAAAGGAATAAGTTAGTATCATAAACAAACTAAAAAATTACCAAAAACATGTAAAAATATCAAAAATACAAAAACAATTATTTAAAGTGTCTTTTTGGCATTTTGTTCAGAACCACCGCCTTGTGTAGAGCGGTGGTTCCGTAACCACCGCCTTATGAGGGCGGTCCTCAGAATCTTGCAACCCTTTAGGGCGGCGGTCTTGTAACCGCCACCATCATAGGGCGGTGGTCCCATGACCACCGCTTGTGCAGGTGGCGGTCCATCCGAATCGCCAACCGCCTCAAAAGGCCCTAAAAACGCTAAAAAAGGTAAAAATACACCATTTTTTCTAAAATAAAGACCTACCCTATGGGCGCCCCCTAGAGACTCATTTTACACTGACATTTTGAAAATAACCCCCCCAAGACAAATATTTTATCATTTCTACATTTTAGGTTCAAAAACAATAAATTGAGAAGAACTAACCTGAGACTTTGCGGGTTGATGTTCCACTCTAGGAGGCATGATCACTATCTCACCACGAACGTTTTGACTATAATCTCATCGAAAACCATCACCGTGGACTTCCAATGCTTGATGTTATCCGAGATTGCAGGCCTAGTGAGTATCTCAACATCATATTCACAATATGGAGAAATGGTACAATTGTCAAATCTAGACCCCAACACTACCAGCTTATCAACAATCATATTTAAAAATTTTCATGATGAAGAATGTTGAAGTACTTAAACATCTCAATCAGATACCAAACTACATTCTTGTATTGTTTCATTCCGCTGATTTTTTGTTGCATACAACTTTCTAACTTGTTTAACAACCAACTCAGAATCTCCCTTTACAACAACATCTTTTACACCATACTTCCAAGTAATCCTCAGCCCTAACAGTAATGCCTCATACTCAGCTATGTTATTGGTGCATTAAAAGTTAAGTTTGAAAGAAAAAACAAATTCCTCTTTGCTTGGAGAGATCAAAACAACACTAGCACCATTACTAAATTTGGAGCAAGCTCCATCAAATACCAAGGTCCATGGTGAGCCTACCTCTTCAAGACACTTAGACTGATCCATCTTATGCTCCATAACATCAGCAAACCCAATAAAATTATCAACATCAACATCAGTAAATAATACTTCATAAGAAGCATTGTTTGGATCCTCAATTAGATGCAACATCTTCTTCTCTCCATATAATTTTACAAGGATACCTTCAATGGGAATGGTGGCAAAAAACATATCCATTTGGACACTCCCTCCAACACTTGCAGCCCACTTTCTTGACAATAACATACCACATTTGGTAGAATAGCTTGGCCACTTCGAGGGGGAAACCTCCAAAACATATAATAAGACTCAAATACTCAACATCCTAATCATCCACTACCTTTAACCCCTATTTATACTATTCCTATGATATGGCCATCAACAAGGCCAACCAACCAATGATAATAGATCATATATGAAAGAGATACATCATGATAAGAAGTTATGATAGCCACAAGTTGGCTATATCCATCCCATGTAAGATATATAATTAAGGGTGTAACATGCCCCTCCCCTTCAAAGAAACATTGTCCCCAATGTTGGGAAGCCCTGGATGTTGCTGCATGAATGCTTCATCTTCCCATGATGCATCCTCAATATTCATATTCTTCCACTTGATCAGGTACTCGGTAATGACTCTGGTCCTCAGTCTTTTGGTGTGTGTCTAAAGAATGCCTTCAGGTTCCAATATGATCCTTCCTTCCTCATCTAGTTCGGAAGCACTGATTGGGTGGAAATGTGCTGCCCAATAACTTTCTTTAAGAAAGAAACATGGAAGACTGGATGTATTCTACTTCCTGGAGGGAGCTCTAGCTTATAAGCCACACTACACAATTTTTTGCAAAACTCGGTAAGGACCATAGTATTTAGGAGCAAGCTTATTATCCTTTTGTTTTTGTTTTAAGGATAATTGCTTATATGGTTATAACCTTACAAAAACAAAGTCTCCCTCTTCAAAGTGTCGCTCACTTCTATGTTGATCAGCCTGTTGCTTCATACGGTTTTGTGCCCGTGCCAAATTTTCTCTAAGACTAGAGAGTACCTCATGTTGATGCTGAATGTGATCTTCGACTACTCTCACCTTTGGTTTGACCTTCAAGCTAGATATGAGTGATGGAGGATGGTACCCATAAAGTGCCAGAAATGGAGACATTTTGGAGGAGGTATGAAATGAAGTATTGTACCACCATTCTACAGTGGAAACCATTGCACCCAACGTTCTTGTTTATCTAAAGTAAAACATCAAAGATATCCCTCTAAACATTTATTTACCACCTCAATTTTCCCATCTGTTTGGGGATGATAAGAGGAACTCTAGGCTAGTTGGGTACCTAGACAAGAGAACAAATCAGTCCAAAATTTACTTGTAAATATTGGATCACGATCACTTACTATAATTTTGGTGTGCCATGGAGCTTTTGAATTGTATCCATAAAAGAGATGGAAACTGTACTAGTTGTGAAAGGATGAGCCATGGCACAAAAATGAGCATATTTGGTAAGTCTATCTACCACGACCATGATGACACTTTTCCCTTCTGATTTAGGTAATCCTATGATGAAATCCATTGATACCTCTTCCCATCTCTCACTAGGAATAGATAGAGGTTCTGAGAAGATCAAGTGTCTTAATGGCACACCACATTTATTTTTACAAACCAAAGATAAAATACCATATATTGAACATCTCCTTTCATCCCTCGATAAAATAAATACATTCTTAACTCTATGAATATATTTTAAGAAAGATGGCCACCTATAAGAGGAAGAAGTGTAATTACTACATAAAGAAGTGGTGTTTAAGTGTAGAGTTCTTACATAGATATAAGATCTTTAACTCACAATGTATCCCCCTTCCATATAAATTGAAAAGATAACTCAACGGACTACCTAGAGATTTTGAATGAGAGTATGTGTGGAAATCTTTCTTCCATTCAAGTGTGATCTACCCAAGTGCAATTAGTATAATAAATAAATAAAAGGATGCTTAATAACTCATCCCTCCCTAATCATAGCATGGGTGGAAAAAGGTTTCCCAACAACTTTCTTATAAACAATCTCAAAGTCATATCCCAACATCTTAGTGACCCATTTTTGTACCCAAAACAAAGTAGAAAGTTCTTTTGAAATAGGCGTTGCTCTAAGAAATATTTCAAACTATCATGATCGGTTTTTACCTTAAAATGTCTACCCATCAATGATGTAGTGGTCTCCATTGTTTGACGCATGTAGTATTGCCATCATATTCCTTTTCATATGTGGGTTTTAACAAATTCTTTCCTTTTAGTTGATGGAGTGATCTCAAAGTGAAAAAAATGGGGTGTCATAATTTGATCATGCTAGTACAAATAGGTGATTCCATTTCTGAAGCATCACACTCAACAAGACAAAGACAAGATTTTGGAGAAATATGGAGTGCCACGATCCAAGAGTGGTGCAACATACAGCCAAATTTTTCAAATGCCCGAAGAAGCTTCAACATTCACACCCTGAAAGGAGTCCTTCAATAATGAGTGAGTGATGTTGCTATATCTGTACATAGTTTGCCAAAATCAACTGATAATACCGTGAGACCTAAGAAACCTCGTAATTGTTTGAGGGTTCTTAGGGGTTTCCCATTCCACCATGGTGGATCTTGTGAGGGTCCACCTTAACACCTTCATGAAAACAATATAAAGTATTCCACCCTATAGAAAAGAACACTTTGCAAGGCTTGGCATAAAGTTGATGTTGTCTAAGCTCAACTAAAATGTATCCACGTGATGTAAGTGTTTCTCCCAAATTTGGCACTTTATAGATGAGTATATCATGTAAAATACTAAGAGTAAAGTTTTTACATTTGAAAATGTGTATAAAAATCACAAATTCATCAAGATCTTGAAAAAATAGAGGACAATTTAAAAAATGGCATCACTAGGAATTCATAATGGTTATGAGTTCTAAAGGTTTTTCTTATTAAAATAATATTTTAACTCTAATTTTTTATAAAGGTACACATGACATCTAGTTTTGTAAAATAAATGGCATCCACACGATACATGTTTGCGACTCATCTAATAAATCATCAAAACCTAAAATGTCCAGAGGGTAAATAGGAAACTTATCTTTGATATGAATTTGTTAAGCTCTCTATAAATGGACACATGCGCCATCTTTCATCCTTAAAATGATCCGAGACCAAAATTTAAATACCCAGAGGGAAAAGAATGCATCCAGGAAGGAACACGCTTATATCGATGGATAAAATAATGCACCCATTTCCAACATTCTGCGATCCAGATGTACATCTTCTCGATCTCAAAACCAAAATGGATATTGATGGTAAAAGAATGCATTGGAAGGTACACGCTTATATCCAATGGATAAAAGAATGCACCCATAATGATCATGATCTATGTCTATGGATAAAAAAGTTCACGCATCCAAAACCAAAATACCCAGAGGGTAAAGAATGCTTCGGAAGGAAGGCACGCTTATATCCAATGGATAAAAGAATGCATCCATAGGGTACAGGATCTGCATGTCCAGATGGATAAAATACTACGCATCCAAAACCTGAAATACCCAAAGGGTAAAAGAATGTGTCTAGAAATTACACGCTTATATCCAATGGATAAAAGAATGCACCAGTTGGTTGTCCAAAACAAGAGGATTTTATATCATTTTTTGGCACTTACTTCATCTAATTTCACACTAAACCGGTAAATGCAATGTTAAAACATTTTTAAATAATTGTATATAATAATAAAAATATCCAAAAATTAAGCTTTCCTGCAAATTTTCCCAGTTTAATAGATGATGCTCATAAAAAAATATAATCATCCATTTTGTTTTGATCAAAAAATGACGATAAGAATATTTTAAATAATTCCACGATACATAAAAATGATAATCCATATCACAAAGATTTACACTTAACATATGCTAAAAGCTCATATGTCAAATCCATCGATAAGAGTTTAATCACATAATGCTCGATACATTACAAATCAGAATGACTTGAATTTTCAAAGATAAGAAAGATACATATAGAGGAAGTGCATCACTATCATACATAAAATCAATGGTGAAGAACTCACTAATAGCGATCAATAAGTTAGTTAAGTTAAGAGGAAGAATAGACTAATTTCACATACATGAAAAGTAACTTAACTCAACACTACTAGTAACTAAATCCACAACTAATACAATAAGCAAGCTAAGTTCAACTTGTAAGCTAAGCAATTCACACAACTGTGCAATTAATCCTAATAAATAAATAAAATTTTCATAAATAATAACCTACATCCTTAAAAGAGATTAAATGGATAAAAAACAAATTTGATGGAAAGCTACCTTATCCACTAGGGGAAAGGGTGAGCCATAGCACAAAAATGAGCATATTTGGTAATTTTGTCTACCATGACGATGATGACACTTTGACACTTTTCCCTTGTATTTAGGTAATCATTTGTGATGAAATCCATTGATACCTCTTCCCATCTCTCACTAGGAATAGACAAATGTTGAGAAGACCAACATGTCTTAATGGTCTTGCCCTTATTTGAATGCAAAGTAAAAAACATCGTGACAAATTTTTGAACATCTCATTTGATTCCCAAAATAAATCCTTCTTAACTCTATGATAATTTTTAGGACCCCAACATGGCCACCTATTAGAGAAGAATGTATCTCAAAGGAATGTGGTGTTTAAGTGTAGATTTCTTACATAGATAGATATAACCTATCTTTTACCACAATGTATCCCCTTCCATATAAATTGTTGATATGGACGGATCTACCATAGAGAATTTGAATGAGAGTATGTGTGGTTACATCTTTCTTCCATTCTTCACATGCTTGATCTACCCAAAAGATTTAGTATTAGATATTCACACATAACATTCTTGGAAAACTCATCCATCCTAGACGAGCATCAAGCGACCAAATTTTCCTTTCCTTTCTTATCAACAAATCAAAGTCATATCCCAACATCTTAGTGACCCATTTTTGTTTTTCTTCTGAAGATAGACATTTCTCTAAGAAATATTTCAAACTATCATGATCATTTTTTACCTTAAAATGTCTACCCATCAAGTATGGTCTCTGTTGTTTGACTGCATGTAGTATTGCCATCATTTCCTTTTCATAGGTGGGCTTTAAAAAAATTATTTCTTTTTAGTTGTTGGATCTCAAAAGAAATGGGGTGTCCTTCTTTCATTAGTACTACTCGATTCCATTTTGAGAAGCATCGCACTTAACTATGAAAGTTTTGGAGAAATTTGGTCATGGTGGATCTGGAGTGGTGCACATAGCTAATTTACCTTCAATTTTTCAAATGCCCTAGATGCTTCCTCATTCCACTGAAAGGAGTCCTTATTCAATAATTTTGTGATGGTGCTGCTATATCTGCCATAGTTTTTGAAACATTTTTGATAATACCTTGTGAGACCTAAGAAACCTCGTAATTGTTTGAGGGTTCTTGGGGTTTCCCATTCCACCATGGCCTGGATCTTGTAAGGCTCCACCTTAACACCTTCATGAGAAATAATATGGCCCAAGTATTCCACTTCTTTTACCCCAAAAGAACACTTAGAAGGCTTGGCATAAAGTTGATGTTGCTCTAAGACTTCTAAGACAATATTAACGTGATGTAAGTGTTTCTCCCATGATTTTCTATAGATGAGTATATCATCGAAAAATACTAAGACAAACTTTCTTAGGAATGGTCTAAATATTGAATTCATCAAGATTTGGAATGTGGAGGGAGCATTTGTAAGACCAAATGGCATCACTAGGAATTCATAATAACCTTGATGAGTTCGATGAAGGCTGTCTTATGAATATCTTAAACTTGACTCTAATTTGGTGATACCCAAAATGCATATCTAGTTTTGTAAAATAAATGGCACCATGCAACTCATCTAACAAATCATCAATGATGGGAATAGGAAACTTATCTTTGATAGTGAACTTGTTAATCTCTCTATAATCTAGACACATGCACCATCTTCCATCCTTGTGATGCACCATCACCACGGGACATAGAATAGGCACTCTAACTGTGATGAATAATACCCATTTCCAACATTTCCTCCACCATCTTCTCAATCTCACTCTTTTTCACATATGGATATCTATAAGGCTTGATGTTGGGGGTTGGCTTCCTGGAATCAACTGAATAGCATGATCATGCTCTCTTTCAGGAGGAAATCCTCTTGGTTCCTTGAAGACAACTACATGTTGATTAATAACCTTTTGAAGATCAGGATGCAATACCTTCATTTGTGGTTGGACTTCTATAGAGAATAATCGAGCTACAAAACCTTCAGACCCCTTTTTAAGAATCTTCTGCATTTGGTGAGAACTTACCACTAGAGGATCTTTAGCTTGTAGACCTCGAAGTTCAAATTTTTACCCTCATAATGAAAGCGCATGAACAATTCCTGGAAATTTATCTCTATGGTGCCCAAAGTAGTGAGCCACTGAACACCTAAGACAATATCAGCTCCTCCCATGGGAATAGAAAACATCGTAGATTCCAATGTGTAATCACCCATCATGATTTTGACTTTATGGCATTTACCTGAACATTGGACTGTGCCACCATCTACAATCATTACTTGAAATTCAGGTCTTTGGGTAATGAAACAATTTAGTCTTGTTGCCAACTTATGATTGATGAAATTATGTGTGCTCCCTGAATCAATCAAGATTGTTACCTTCTGCTTCTTAATATAACCCACAACTTGAAGGGTTTGTGGAGTACTAATACCTGATAGAGCATGACATGAAATAGTGGGCTGAGGATCTCTAGATTCTTCCTCTAATTTTTCCACTTCCTCTATTGATGTTGCCTCATATTCTTCCTCATCACTAGATCCTTCAATGTAGAACAATTTTTTCTCAGAACATTTATGATTTGGCCCATATTTTCTATCATAGTTAAAGCATAACCCTTTGGCTCTTTTTTCTTCAATTTTTGAGGTATCAATCGAATTGGCCAAGGGTAAGAAGGAGAAAAGGTGTTATGATCTTTTATGCTAGAAAAGGACTGCCTTCTACTAGAAAGAAATTTTTCCTCTACTCGACATGCCATGATAATAGAATCAAAACCTTGAGTGGGTTAAACATGCGTACCTCATGCTCAATGTGGTCCTTAATACCCCCAAGAAATAGGTCATTCAAATACTCTTCTGTAATATCCTCCACATGCAAGGACAAAGTTTGGAATTGATGGACATACTCCTTAACTGAACCATTTTGGTGTAACTTTGCTAATTGGCTGAAGTAATTCTCAAAAACACTAGAACTATAGTGTAATTGAAGCTCTTCAGTGAAAACTATCTAGGTGACATTTAGGCCATTCTTCTACCTTTGAGCACATAACCAACGATACCAAACAAATTGATTAGGTTCTAGGTATAAGGATGCCACAATTACCTTTTGTCCTCCTAGGATTTGATGGAGATCAAAGAAATTTTCCATTTGGGTAATCCAATTGAGTGGATCCTTTCCATCAAATTTATGCATTTCAACTTTTGGAATC
This sequence comes from Taxus wallichiana var. yunnanensis, assembly GCA_018340775.1. Taxonomy (NCBI): domain Eukaryota; kingdom Viridiplantae; phylum Streptophyta; class Pinopsida; order Cupressales; family Taxaceae; genus Taxus; species Taxus wallichiana. The sequence continues at coordinate 92,202,487 of CM031241.1, read as the reverse complement.
ATGCCCCTCCATTGGTGAGAAGATCCACTTGAATGATTAAAGGATCCTCCCTGATTGGAGTGATTTGTATTTGTGTGACCATTTCTAGTGGAACCCATATGACTGGCATTAGAAGTTGTATTTGAAATAATATGCAACAACTCCTACTGCATTGCATGAAAATCCTTTTGAATCTCACTCCTAAGGCTACCTTTCAGTTGATGAAGCTCAACATTAAGGTCATCCTTACTCACCATATTGTTAACCCTTTCCTGAAGTTGGATGACCACCTCAGATACTCCCAAACCAGTAGAATCTGAAGCAATATCTTCCTTATTTGGGGTCATTCCTGGAGTTGCTTGTCCTTTTCCTTGGCCTCGGGTAGATCTACCAGCCATGACGAAGGGTTTGGGCCTAGGGGTAGACTTAATAGGGCATAATTTTAGGGTTTAGGGTTTCATAATTTTTTTGGCCGAATATAGGAATTTATAAAAAGAAACCCTAGCTATTTTTTTAGGGGTTTCCGAAAATATAATAAATTTAAATTTTTCCAAAACTTACACCCTAGGGAGAAAAATTATGAATAAATATAGAACCGTAATAAATTTTGTAAAACAATTCAAAATTGATTGAAATTTGGAGAGAAGCTTACTTGACTTATTTCGCCACACCAAAAAAACATTGCAGAAAAATTCGCTACCAATCTTGAGATATAGCCGAACCTTCATAATTAGGGTTTGATGTCGTCCTGGCCGAGATCAAGCTCTGATACCACTTGTAATGAAATTACTTGATTAATTATGATTATCACCAGCAATAGAACACCAAATAACACAATATTGTAGATAATTTCTCTCAATATGAAAGTAGAATAGCTTGGCCACTTCGAGGGGGAAACCTCCAAAACATATAATAAGACTCAAATACTCAACATAATAATCATCCACTACCTTTAACCCCTATTTATACTATTCCTATGATATGGCCATCAACAAGGCCGACCAACCAATGATAATAGATCATATATGAAAGAGATACATCATGATAAGAAGTTATGATAGCCACAAGTTGGCTATATCCATCCCATGTAGCTCAATAAGTGGAACACCGACCTTGATTTGGCTTAAAACTTGAGCAATATCATAGGGAATGTATTTAGGCAAAACAACATTGGAAGAAGGGATGTAAATCTCATCAGATGGCACAAGGTTTTTAACATTTTGAGCATGGGGCGAAGCATAACTTTTACTTGGGACAACAAGGCTCTTAGCAGATGTTTCTTTCTTAGAAACTTCTTTTGGGATATTAGAAAGCAATGGGGTTTTATTTTTGGCCTGAGGCCCAGCTCCCTTGATAGCCTTACTTCTTATGTTATACTCCTTCTCTTGGGAAACCACGACATTCATAAGCAGTTGCCTATCCTCTCCCGAGGGTATACCTCCATCATACTTCTTGATCATCAATGCCCTCAAGCACTCAAAATCATTATTGGGCAGCTCAAAGGCTTGTACATTATCAATTTCTAAAACATGAGAAGGAGGAAGAAGATGTACCCGTTGGATACAATCCCAAAAGCTAGCAGTAGTTCTTGCACTTATCACTTCAGTGGATGTTGCTCCTTGACATGAGTTTGTAGGGAATTTCATCATACAAGCATCATCATCCGTATTATAATCATCAACTCCCCTTCAATTTGCTGATCTATTTCACATGAAAAATGGGGTAAGAAACATCTGTCACACCAGTCAATCTGATTTACATCATCAACAGTAGCCACTCTAGCATTTAACGGATTAGGCACAACCTTACTTTCCTTGGCCTGAGATTGTCTATTTCCAAACCCCATAGGTCCTTTACCTTTGTCATCAAATCTCTGCACATTCCTATGGTGATTGCGAATCTATCATGTGCTTGTTGCCTAGGTTGACCTTGTGAAGTTTGTCCATTCCCTTCTCGGCTCTTGCCAACTTGTAGGAATTCTCTTTGACAACCCCCCGCCAAATTTTTCACCACTTCCTCCAAGTCTACACTCTTGTTTTCTTGAGGCTTCTCAAGGTTTACCAATTTAACTCCATATCTCTTAGGAGGTTTCCCAACAACCTTGATATTGTTCTCAATTTGAAGTGCCATGGTGAAGGCCTGCCTTAAATTGCTAGGGTTCTTGTCCCTCAAGTAATATGCAACCTTCTTGTCAAATGCATCAGAATATTTTATCAAACAAGATTCACCACATGGTCTTAAATTCACCGGTAATCTCCTCAAAGTTTTATTGAACCTTGTGTTGAAGTCATGGACCGTTTCATTTGGGTTTTTCTTGATATTCTCAAACTCTGATAAGAGGAATCTGGGATCAGTTTTATCACCATATTACAGCCTGAATGCATTCTGCATTTCAGCCCATGAATCAATAGAATTATTTGGCAAGGCCTTGTACCAATCCCTAGCATCCTCCATTAAAGGGTGGACAAACAATTTAATGTACACATCCTCAAATCCAATTTCAAAATCCTCCATCATATTAATAAAGAGTTTCAAATGCGGATCACATGTTATGGCATTATTCCCTTGGAAATTTGGCAATTTACTTCTAACATCCCGAGGCACAACATTAGGATAACCAGCCATTCCCTAAAATTTATTATGCCAAAGGTATTGACCACAAATAGAGGCCTAGGTGGAGGATAAGCCATGTTGTTTGGTGGAGGTGATCTTGGGGGTGACACAACCGATGAGGAGTGCAAGGCTTTTGAGGATCAATAATATGATTCACAAGATTGGTAGTCTCTAGGTGCTGATTTTCTTGAAAAGTTTTACTAAAATTGAAAACACATGTGCAGATTGAAGAAGGAACTCACCGGGTATAGCAAAAGGACCTTCACTAGTTAAAGTAAACAAGTTTATGAGAAGATTGCTTGAATCGAAGTCATCTGGAAGAAGAGTGATAATCCTCTATTAAAGGATGATCTCTCTCACCAATAGATATTTCTTTGCTTGATGTCCGACCTTCAACAACCTTTCAAACTATTCTTTCCTCTAAAATTGTCTTTCCAAATTCTTGAAATAATTTTCTAATTGGGTCCCTCTCGAAGAGATCTTCTTCCTTTCAGATTGCAGATTTATATGACACACTTAACTTAATGTATGATAAGGTACTTGGTATTTATCAAAATATAACATCCAGAGTCGACACTAAGGACTTTCACCCTAGTTTGTGCAAATGCACTATGAAGATCTATCAAATGACTGCAAATATTAGACACTATGCAAAGTTTGAACAGATCTGATTTTTCTTTCTCTCAATTTATCAACTATTGTGCAAAGTTTGAAACAAAAAATTGCAAACACTTGAACATATACAACTCATAATTCTACTCTCATTCCTCAAGTATAAATCTTGATCGAATCGATGCTCAAAGAATGCCTTTCACATAAATCATATAAAATGTATTAACAAGGCTTTGAAATCTTTGAAATACTCCCTGCAACGGCACTTGAAGCGGTGTTGGTACCCAGATTTAATCTCCTTCAAAACTTGAGCTACATCATGGATTTTATAAGACACATTTTCAGGATGTAGATAAATAGTTTATATGTCATTTGTAGATGGGAAGCAATTTATCCGACTTGTTAGCACTCGGGTTTTGAAGAAGTGGGTAGCACTTTTGAAGGATTTGATCTAATCCTCACTATTTTAGGTTGTTCCTATCAACCAAGGTAAGAGAACCTATTTGCAGCCTTTGTTTTATGAAGGAGGTGAAAATATCCTCAGGGGAAGTGATTATATGGAGATGGCCTTTAGAAAAACATGATCAATTTCCCATTATCCAAATTCAACAGAGTGTAACTACTAAATGATGGAAATGCTTTCAAGACAAGGCTAAGGCTACTAAAGACATGGTATGATCCTGATTTACTTTGTGCATTTTTGTAAATGGATTGTATTCTTTTGTTGACACAAAATACAATGCACGGGTATTATAGGTAGGATGAGTTAATTTGAAATGAATTTTTGGTGGGAGATATTCAGACAAGACTAACCAGAATTTATCAACTTCTTTGAGGACCTTTGCAAAACTTGAAAGAATCAGACAACAAAAATGCTTCAAAGAGGTTAAGGTGTTCCTTCAACAAGGATATGTGCATCAAAATGGAAGCCCGGATCTGCACTCTTCCACACAATCTCGATGATTTATCACAAAATATTGAGTTACATGAATCAGCAAAGCATTTAGAAATTTCTATTCTATCGACCTAAGGTACCCCCAAAGGTTTACAATCAAATCTATATCAAGGAAAAGAGTGAATTTAAATTTGTTGATCCCTTCATCAAATGAAAGCTCTTCCCGATTTTGGAATTGAAAATGCCACTAAGTTGTTACCATAATTAGATCCGCATGATCAAAAGGAAATTCCAAACACCGATTGCAACAAGAGGAAGAAACACAAATTGAAAACATTCTGAAACATAAGTAAATGCAAATTTTACCAAGAGACAACACAAAATAATCCAAAATGACCAAATTTATTAGTAGAGGAATGTTATAAGAACAATCTCAGAGCTTGTTAGTGGCTATACATCTGCAACCAACCTAACATGATACAAATCGATGCAAAAAGGAGTTAGAATGGTTCTCACATGGTTTCTCGAGAATGGACTTCTTCCCAGATTTTCCCATGAAAATTCTAAGTTTCTCGACCATTTGCATGACAAATTCATGCAATATATAACTTTCACTCACTCACTCACTTTGCCCCTCAAATCTTCCCTCCAAAAGTGGAATATTCGAAGCACCTTTGCTTTGTAATATTTATGGAAAATGACATTTAACAAACTCACAAAAAGTTGTCAATTGTTCTTTCAAAAGGTGAATCATTACAAAAATTTCATCATTCTTCAAAGTGGAAGTAGTTTTTCATTCCCGGGCATGTAGACCCCTTTCTTTTCATTATTTCATTTTTTCCTTTCCTAATTTTTACTCTGACTTTGGATATGGTAATTCACATTTTTCATGAATTAGAGTAAAAATTCATTTGAAATGTGCTTTGGATTCACAAATTGAGCCCCAATTCGATCAATTCGGACTGCGTAGCTAAAATGACATGAATTGGCAAAAATTTGATGAAGATTGATTCAAAAATGCATCTCCAAACTTCCTAGAGCTCAAACGGCGATGCCAAACCGGTGAAATGCACAACTAAAGTCGATATGTTCTTATCTTTAAATTTGAGCCCTCCACGTGGCGAGATCCAGGGAAAACAGCCTTGGGAACACTTTTTACCTTTTTACAACTTTTTTGAAAATTTGAAAAATTTCTTGATTTCCTCCGCCCGCCTTTGTGATTTGGGTCGACACATGGCGCAATATGACCTGATACGGAGTCGTGGCTCAATTTTACACATTTTACATCTTTTTAGATAAAGAAAAATTTTTTCAAATTTTCCTCCACGGCTCCATCCTCTCGCAAGACACGTGTCCTCATATGATTGGGTGAGGGCAACGCTTCTCATTTCATATTTTAATCATATTTCATGAAGGAAAATTTTTAACATTTCCTCCTCCCACCCGCACCTCCGCCATTCACTCCTCAGATGAATTTTGACTTTTTACCTTCGGGCTTGCGGGCCCATTTTAATGATTTTACCGTTTTGATAACTAGAGGCTAAAAATACAACTTGCCTTCGACATGCCCCACCTCCCGCTCTCGAGCCTTGATGTTGACATGTGTCTTCATCCCATTGGTGTGAGTTTGCAGTCCCAATATTATACTTTAACTCTTTTTCACCAAAGGTGAAAAGTATCAAACTCCTTTGCCTTTCCATCTCCCGCCTACCACGTGTCCTCCTCCGATTAGATGCGGGCCTTAGGTGATTTTCTTCATTTCCATGCATTTTCCAAAGTGCCTAAGGAAAAAAATGACCTCGCCCATCCGTTTTCACTCTGCTGCTGACATGTGTACCTCCTCTAGGGCTGCTTGGAGTGCTGCGGGGGCAACTTGCACATTTTTCCAAAACACAAAAGCGTTAAGTTTTTAGAAATGACCCGTTGATCCTTATCCAATTACAAACGGCCACATATGCAATGAAAGAGGGTTTAAAACCCACAAGCGAGGATCATGAGGGATGATGTGCACATCAACAAACGTGCGAATGGTAGCATGAAGAGATCTCGGGAGGAGCGAGCATCAACCGAATGTGCATGCAAAGATTTGAAACAGGTAGAACCTGGTTAAGCCATAAAAATCTCCTCTATCTCATAGATCAAATAGGGTGTACATATAGGAGGTGTTGAGTAACCCCCAATGCTGCAATCATGACAACTCGAGTAGAGAGGGGGAGTTACATTCCCAGAATAGAAGTGTAACTCCCAATGATGCATATGATGCATTGACGCACTAACGCACTGACACACTGACACGTAAGAGAATCTCATAATGACCCCTAAATGACACATGGACCTACGATCTCACCTAAGTGAGATGACTCACCTAATGATGTGGAAAATAACACACACCAACACCCCCCTTCATCGTAACTTAGGATGAGGCAAAGCAAGTTAGAAATGAGAAATGGGTCCCGACACAAAGCCTGATGAGGTACCCATATACAAGAAAAAGGTCCCAAGAAGTGAAGGAAAAACCAGTGGGAAAAACATCCACCACAAGAGAACAAAACACTCTCTAATCTAAGAAAGATGCCAAAGATGGGTCCCAACTATAGATGAGCCTAAAAGGGTACCCATGTACAAAGAGGCAATCTCTTGGAAAGAAGAAGAAAGAGGGAGACGAGAGGAATGTAGAAGATGTCATGGACGGATCTGAACTCTGCAGCTCTAGGTCTCCCAAAAGAATGTTGATGACAAGATCCTCCGCCTCTAGGATCGAAGAAGATCCATCTGCACCGAACAAAGTGTGCCTGCTCTTAGGAAGGACAGAAATGACGTGCTAAAATTCTGCCCACTCTACAAAGGCAAGGAAGGTAAGCACGAAGAACTCTGAGTCTGGTCCACGAAAGTGTGACATAGGTCTAGCAAATGAGTGCCAAGGAACCGAAGGTAATGCCACGTGTGCAGAACTGTCAGAGTGTGAAGAGTGAACACCTATAGAAAGGATGTCCACGTGATGTGAAGGCAACAAAACATCCCCCACAACAGAAAATGGATCCACAAGTAAGGGTGGATCAATGAAGGTCTCTCGAGAAAAGTGGAAGTGGTAAGAGTCCCAGAAGGGGCACTCCCAACAATAGAGATGATGAACTCCTCTGAAACACCTGTAGATGGATGAGGGACCTGTAGTGCATCATAAGTAGACTATGCGAAAAGATGACAAAGGTTAGGAAGATACTGGCCCCAATGAGGGGATCGACAAATGAGAAGAGTGAAGTCGAGATAGGTATGAGTCATCCAATGAAGGTAGAGGAGTGGAAGGGGCCTCGCACACTAAAGGTGGAAAAGAGGCTAGTGTGATGACTGTATAAGCATGAATAGGATAGTGCTCAATATCGATGAGATGTGGGAAGTGTCAACACTCTCTAGAATAGTGAGAGAAAGAGGAGAGAAGTCCTCTGTAGTACTCTCGACATCAGAACTGGATGCACAATCCTCGTCATCAGAAGTAGAACCAAGCGAGTCTATGTCAATGGAACTACCATCACACGAAGAAATGGAGGAGATGACTGAATCAGTAGCAGCAACAACGACTGCAATATGTGAAGGGTCTCCATAGAGGGATTGAAGAATGCTCCAGACATGGTGAGGTGGATCTGAGTCTGCCATGTGAAACCAGAGAGATCGAGAGACATGCATCATCATGTGACCAAAGACATGGTCACAAGTGTCAAGGAAGTCCTCTAGATGACGATGATCAGTGGGTGCAAGAACTGGCCCAAGTAAGAAGGGTGAAAGACCCTAGTGAGCGAAGTAACATTCCATGGAAGCACGCTGAGCTGAATAAGTCCCTCTCTCGGTGAGAAGTGACAGAGGTCAGTAAAGTGATCCTACAATGCTAAAGTCTAAAAAGAGCACTCTCCATGATGAAAATGCAAGATGCATGAAAGCAAGACATCGGACTAGACCGATAATGTGTCTGCGTGTGAAAGCCTAAGAGTACTACTCAACCCCCCAAAATGCGGCACTTTATAAAGTAGTGCGTTTACAAAACTGACAATGTCATCACGTAATGTGAAAAAAATCATGCAATTTTGACTAAATAAGCACTCAAAAATGAGCAGTGAGTCAAAAGTTATAGCATTAAAACGATTCTTGCAACTGATGGAAAAAGTCAATAAATGTTGCAAACGCATTAAAAAAGTGCCTCAAATGGGTGCAAAGGGTGTCGTGTGGGTACCTGTTGGAAATGACATCAAATTTTAGGCATGGTTTATTTTGCTTGCGAGGGGGTTAGCCTCCTGCCAACCTCGAACCTCGCCCTCCGTCTTCGACACTCGAAGGAAGGTAAATAAAACAAGCCAAAAAGAGCCTAAAATTTATTACATGCCATCGTTGAATGTTTTTTAACCTTAAAACATTAAAAAGTGTTTGTTTTAACCTGCCAAACAAAACTAAAAGGGATTGATGGAGGGGCCCATGTTTGAAATGATCCTGCAATCCAAGTGAGTTGTCCATGTGTAGAGCTAGTGGGAGAAACGGCTATGAACCGAATGATTTTATCAACACAGTGGTCCTACTTTTGCAGTGTTGGTTTGTTGAGATATGTGTTGAATGCAAAGAAGGAAACAAAACATTTTCCTATGCAAAAGAAATGCAGGTTGAGCCCGGATGCACAAAAAAACTACCACGAGCTCACAGGTTCGAAATACGCCAAGGAAACAAGAAAGAGGAGTAGCAAGCAAACCAGATGACCCTCGATGCCAACAAAAAAGGCCACGTTCAGATTCCACGACAAAAAAATGAGTTTGAGAGAATCCAATCACAAACGTGAACCCAAGGCAATGTAAAAAACCGAGCCCGAGTCTGCAGATGTGAGAAACCAGTGCCGAGAGTGCTGAGAGAAGAATAGAGATCCGAGGCAAGAGGTACCAAAACCCAATGCATGCAAAAAGCAATGCAAAACCAAGAACGAGCCTCCAAATCCAAAAACCTGAAACTCAGATTCTAAGCCCTCAAACAACACCCAAAACCGCAAATCACCTCTGAAGACCACATGCAAAAGCCAGAAAACCACGAACACCCCAAAAAACACCCACGATCACATGAACAACCGAACAAGAGGTATGAAACCCAAATCAGTGCAAGTAGAGCACGGTCGGAATTTCCATTACGACACATGCATGAGAATCTAAATATCATGCGGAAGCCAAAAATGCACGAGCAATGCCGAGTGTACGGATCCACAAGATCCACTCTGATACCATGAAAGAGGGTTTAAAACCTGCAAGCGAGGATCATGAGGGATGACGTATACATTAACAGACGTGACGTGTGAATGACAACGTGAAGAGATCTCGAGATGAGCGAGCATCAACCGAATTTGCATGCAAAGATTTGAAACACGAGCGAGTAACCTTGTTAAGCCATAAAACTCTCCTCAATCTCATAGATCAAATGGGTGTACATATAGGAGGTGTTGAAGTAACCCCAGATCTTTGCAATCATGACAAATCGAGTAGAGAGGGGAGTTACATTCCCAAAATAGAAGTGTAACTCCCAATGACGCATATGACCCACACGACTTGCCGACGACATCGACGCGTAAGAGAATCTCATAATGACCCCTAAATGACACATGGACTTACGATCTCACCTAAGTGAGATGACTCACCTAATGATGTGGAAAATAACACACACCAACATGCAAAAGTATATGAGCTAGAATTTGATGGGCAAAGGACGCCCGTATGACCGTCAAAAAATTCAAAAATTGCTTGACCCTAAAATCAATTTTTTCTTCATGGGTGAAGAATTTTTTGATCAAAAGACAAATGGAAAGTGATTTTAGGCAATTTACGACCATGGTAAGGGATTTTTGAGGGAAAATAAGTACAAATCGAACGATTTTGAGCTCCAAAGGCCGGGAAAAATGAAAAAATGGCAGAGGCGTTTGAAACGGGAAAAATTGGGGAAAACGCAAAGTAAACTTGGGGATTCCTTCAGAATGGTGCAAAATGGAGGAAATGTGAACAACACATAGCACTCAAACACAAAAATGAGTTTTTTTGTCAAATTCAAGTATATGAGAATCCCAAAACTGTTCTTCCTTAGAAATAGGGCAAAAACGCATTTCTCCTGAGCAAAACAGGGATGTTTCAAATTGGGCACCAACACAATGCTTTCATCCATGTCATATCATCATGAGGAATAACTGCTACTACACTAACTATTTTCTCAATACTTCCATCCCATGCCTCATTTTCAACAAATTGTACATCTCTGCTGATTATGACCTTTCTGGTAACTAGATTGAACAACTTGTAAGATTTTATATTCTCTGAATATCCAACAAATATGCATTTTTCTCCTTTGTTTTCTAACTTCTTCCTTAGCTCATCAGAACATGTGTGTATGCCACACAACCAAAAACTCTAAAATGAGAAACATTGTGTTTCCTCTTAGTCCAAGCTTGTTGAGGAACCATGTTTGAACAATTTTTGAGGTTGACACTGCTCATGATGTAAAAATAGTTTCTCTTGCTTCTTCCCAATACTCATTTGAAATATGCTTTGCCTTCATCATACTTCTCTCCATCTCCATGATGGTTTTATTCTTTCTCTCTGCCACACCATTATGCTATGGTGTATACCTGGTAGTAAATTGCTTGTGTATACCATGATATTTACAAAAATTCAGAAAAGCATTGGAAACATACTCACCTCCCATGTCTTTCCTCAGAACTTTGATGTAGTACCCACTTTGCTTTTCCACTAAAGCCTTGAACTGTTGAAATATATCAAAAGCATCTTATTTGTCTCTCAAAAAGTACACTCATGTCTTCCTTGTATAGTCATCAATGAATGTCATAAAATATGAGAAACCTCCAATATAAGTTGTTTACATTGGTCCACATAAATTTAAGTGAACAATTTCAAGTGGTGCACTTGTTCTTCTTGTTTTGTCAATTGAGAAGGACTCTCTATGTTGTTTCTCCAAAATACAACCTTCACAAACTCTATCTAGTTTCTGAATCAAAGGAAAACCTTTCACCATATTTTTTTTATGTAATAAATTCAAACCATCAAAGTTTAAGTGACCAAACCTAAGATGCCATAGCCATGATTCATCTTTTTCAACTAATCGATAATTAGATTCAATCTCCTTTGTAACATCCCCATTTTAAGATACTAGAACAAGGGAATTTTTTTTTTTTTTTTTAACAACGTTCCCTGTTATGAATTATATAATTCAAACACACGTTCAAGTTTTAATAATTGTTCTCTATCCAAATAATGCAGTTTGGATCACACAATTTCCCTTTAAAACTAATGTTCTCTGTTCACATATTTGTAATATGGAACACACATTCAGTGCCATTCAATCATATAACAGATTCCATATGCTGTTGTAAATGACTCGAAGAACTACCGATCTCCCATTTTCATGGCTCGGAGTTTCAACGATCTCTCATTTCATGACTCGGCAACTTACCGATCCTTCATGTTCATTCATGCATAGTATAATATATATACAAGGTTCTCTTACCGTTTCCGGTTATCGAAGTGATCCATTTAAGAAGCCTATCTAAATATCTGTTACTGATATTCATCTGACATCCTGCATCTTAAATTAGGTGATTAGGACAACGCAACCAGCACTTGCGATACTTTGGCCAAAGATTTTCACATGCTTTGCATGATCATATTCCTGGATGTGATACACACCAATGGAATACGTCCTTCACCTCACTTCATCTGTTATCTAGAATGGTCTTTCCTGGTCCCTACCAGTCCTTCCAATTTAAGGTCAAACTCTAACTCCAACTAGCAATATGAACGAGTATAGGAAGTTACTCATGGTAACTAAAGATACGCAGACATACAGTGTCGTCCCTAGACGACTCGTGTGTCTAGTTATCTTTAGTCCTCCGGAGTCACTCCGTATACGTGATCACATTCCTATCCCCAGCCAAGAACTTAGTATTCAACTTATGTAATCTTGATGATTTAATTCGGGAGGGCATTGTAATATGTCAGCTATAACATTGTGTCGTCATGAAGGCCCCGCCTTCATGAAGACACCATGTTGTAACTGGCGTATGTCAATGTCCTACGGAATCCTCCCATCGAGAGTACACATCCAGCTCAAATGATTTGGTTATGATCTTAATATTTAAGATCAACTTTCAGCAGCCATGCTGATCCTTTATCCTCGTTCTTGTTACAGTTGTATGTAGCTAAGAGAGACTAAATCCGTCTTCTAGCTTACTATGCATCTTCTCCTTCATACCGAAGGGTTGCATTTTCTCTACTTGGTTCTTTTCTTAATCCTTGGATTAAGCAACCCATTACCGATAGACTTAATAAGTTTAACCTATTAAACTTAACCAAGTTTTTCCACAACTGAAAACAAATTCAGAATTCCAACTTATTAGACGTCATTTAAACAAGGTCTAATTCTCAATGAATATATTCATTTATTCTCCTTAACCTTACATAGTTAAGGTCTGTTAACCATGGATATGTTTTTCCCATATCCTTACTTTCTGAATTTAACATTCGAGGCTATTAACGGAGTCCGAATACGAGGTTCGGTTGCTCCTAAGTTATTTGATATTCCTTAGCTTTCAAGCTAATCCCGAATACCTATCAGTTATGAGATCATGTTCTTCCTAATCCTTTTTAATGTCAATTAAAAATTCATCTTAACCCAAGTATGAACTAATTGCACATTTCAACGTAAAAGTTGCATTTAGGTAAGAATAGATATCAGTTCCTTTTAAATTCATCCAAAAACATTTGAATAATTCCAAATCAAGAATTAATGTTATATTCCCAACTTAATCAACAATATCAAACTGATACAGTCATTAAAATATCACACTTGTATTTGTATTCATCCATCCATTTCATAATCTATACATTTGATACCTAAATTACTGAACTTTGTTTATATAAAACAACATTACAACTCATAAGATAGAAGAATGTAATTTCTTCTTTTCTCAATTCCTCGTAGAGGAATAATAACTATCAAATACAATCCATCTTCAGTCAATCAAAAGAAGTATCAGAAAACAACCATGTCTTCGTTTTACTCAAATTCCATCTGCAAAATTACTTGCACGGGTCAGTTCATTGAACTGAGCATATTAAGCACTTGTCATTAAAATGAGGTGCTTCTAATTAACTGTCTCAATAAAAGAACCCTGCTTTTATGAAACGACAATATGAACATCAATCCAGAATTAAGTATCAAAAAGAATGATCAGCATAACAACTGAAACATCTAATTACCATCCCAATCAGTCAAAGAACTACTGCCCTTTTTCCCAAATGATCATTACACAAAGTAATTTCCTTCAAACAGTTCCAGATTACAACCTCTGTAAAAACTAGGAACACACGTAAGCATACTGTTGTTATAACATAACTGCTATCCATTCCATTCCCTTACATTAGTAATAAATGCAAAGGATAAAATTTGACTGAAAACATAAACCAATTTACCTTCCTTTCAGTCCATGCAACTCATTTGATTTCAAGTAATCAAATACAGATGAGAAAAGCAAACAGCAATAAAATGTAGATGCTTAAACCAAAGCAATACAAAATTCGTTCCATAACGATTACAGATTTCTAACTGTATAAGAGAAGAAATGACCATTATTCCAAGTTATCCATCCTCACTCCTATTCCTTTCCTCATGACTGTACTGAAAGTTAAATCCAAACGAGACATCAATCAAAGATAACAGTTCAGAGTGAAACTTACAAAATCCATTCAGAATTCACTTTCCAACAGCAAGGAATAAATCCATTCCTATTCAGCTTTAAATAAAAACAAGGAAGAATTTATCATCCATATCAATACTTCCTTTCAAGCAGGCACATATGAATACCAAAAACAAGTAGGTAAAGCATCGTATCCTTCATAGAGCAAGCAATATAAAGATGCATCCTATGCTCTTACTGTACTAGAAGAATTCATACTTCATTCACTGTATTATAACCAAATGAACAGTTATACAGTCGCTTTATCAAATATTCACACGACTTTCTATACCTATGAACGCACAGTTCATAAATAATAATTTGCACTTTGCTATAACCTACAGCAAGTCCAACCCGTATTGTACAGTAAAGCTCTATTGATGCTATTTCCAGAATTCAAACAAAGCAAGAAGAGAAAATTCATACCTTTAACTATTTCCATAAGAAAACATCCATTTTCTTCAAACACAACAAGAATCACTCAAGTCGAGTTCATTCTTTTTTTTTTTTTTTGAATGACAGTGCAAAATCAGAGATCACACGAAACATTTAAATCTTCCGTTTGTACAGAAAGAAAACAACACTCAGAAAAATAATCTAAATATCACTGTCACTTCCGTCAAGCCGAATCCAAAATGCTCAATGGATCCCCAATTACCATTTCTTTCAAAATCTAAAACAGCAGAAAGAAGAAGAACTCGTTTCCTTATAATTTCAGTAAAGAAACAATCATTTTCTTCAAAATGTAATAAGAACACCCAAGTCATGTTTGTTTTATAATGACAGCTCAAACCCATATTGACAATAGAACGATTGTTCAACAATGTCAAACAAACTCACACAGCCTGTACAATTTTCATTCAATATGCCATTTGTAAAGAAATACCCAGTTCGAGTTCCTTATCAACAGACATTTCTACCCGAAATCCCATTCTTCTATTTCACAATGATGTGCAGAACCCAGAAATGCAATATTCATATAACAATACCTATATCAAGGCAAACCCGCATAGGGTATTAGATGTGCAAGCTTGGTACAGTCAAAACAGTCTCAAACAACAAGCTAATTCACTGTATTTCATTCGTTTGCACAGAAATTCAAAGCCAAGTTCGTTTTCACGAAGACAGTTCGAATCAGAAGATCAAACCGCAACCACAAAACACAATAGAATCAACTTTTCATCACAGCAAGGAGAAAGCATAATTCATTTATAATTTCAGTAAGAAGAACAATTACTTTCTTCTACTTCCACGAATACTCATGCCGTATTCATCCTTCCACTTTTACAAAAGAAAAGCACAACACTCAGAATATTACTATCACTTCCATCAAACCGAGCCCATAATGCTCAATAAAACCCAATTACCATTTCCTTCAAAATCTAAAACAGCAGAAGGAAAAGGAACTCGTTTCCTTAAAAATTTCAGTAAAGAAACAATGTCAAAACAACTCGCACAGCATGCACGATATCATAATATAAAGAACGAATTCCCCAATATTTTCGAATCAATTCAACACAGCATAGACTGTATTTTAACTTAATACTTATGCAAAGACAGTTCAAATCGCAACAGAAAGAAAATGACTCTACCCAAATCATCTCAATCATGACAGCAAATCAAATAAACCCAAAACCCCCTTCATCAGAAGAGCAGGGTTGTTTTAATGAGACGTTTAAGCAAAGCAAGCAGTTTAAAGAGAAGGGCTTAACATGCCTGATAATCTTCCTTGAAGCTCGAAGAAAACCGCGCCTACAGGAGTTATTTCCTTCCACGGCATGAGAGCAGAGCTTCCCAAACAATCACCTTCCGCTACAGGCTCAAAATAGCCTTAGATTTCCAAAGAAACAGAGATAACAATCAAACACAACTGGTTCGACAGAACCATGAAAAACCAAATGCAGAGCAACTTCCAAAAACCCGAAAGAACACAATGAACAACAAAATTTCCTCCATACTCTTTCCAAGGCGGGCTGGTCGCGAAGACCAAGAAAATTAAATGCATTGAAGGCTCTGCCTTTTCCTCTTTCCTCACGCCACCGCCGACTCGGGTTGGCGAATTGCCAAATTCAAATTTTGCATGAAAACAGAGTTTAGTCTCATGACTAACTGAATGTCCCTATCTTTTCCCTGTTCCCGCCAAACTTGGCGCTGTCCACGTAAGGACCACATTCATTGCCCATTAAATTTCCTTCCATCCTTATCCTTTCCATCCCCCATGGGTCTGTGCGTCCCCTTCCTTAGGTTAGGATTAGTTTAGGATTTATAATAGTGTTCATACCTAGGTCATAGGTTAATAGGACTTAGTTCTATTTTCACCCTTAGAATTTAAAAATCCACTTAGGATAGTAGTTAGGATATAAGGTAGAACTTAGGAGTAGATTAGGGTCTAATTCCCCTCACACTTAATTAATCAATTTCCAATCAAGTCCTTCCGACTGTCAGTTATATTAACGTTAAGCAGGACATTTCGTCCCACGTTTCACATGCCTGAGCCACCCGCATCCAGGCCTTTATCGCCTTACGGGGTCTGGCGTTACAACAGTGTATGGTTCGAGAATCAAACCTTTTCGTTGGCATCTACGTGCGAAATTATTCATACCAAATTGGGGTACCCACTTTGCAACATTTATATCAACCTTCAGTCTGGTTTAAAAGTAAATCGACAAAGCGATCACAAGAAGACCACAACATACCTTGGATCAATGGAATTGATTCAAGGTGTGCTGTCAATCAGCGAATAGAGTTCATCAAGCATACGACAGATCTGTTGTCACATCAGCAAACATACAAGCAATAATAACTGTTGTCCCATGTAAACAAATTACAGTATGCAAGAATCCAGATTAGCAACACATTCCTTTAAGATCAAAAATATATCTTAACATGTTTGTCTTCATTTCAGCAGTTACAACATTAAGAAAGTAATCACCATGATAACTTACAAAAATCAGGGTGTTACATCCTTAGCTTCGGACTGATTTGAAGTATAAACTCCAGGATATGGTGGTATAATCTTCAAAGGAAACATTTTGTTGTTTGTCATCTTCACTTTAGCAATCACCAGGTACTTGGAGCTTTATCCACGATCACACATTCATTTTCTACCAAATGTCCAATGCTCATAAGATTGTGCTTCAAACCTGCAACATAATAAACATCTGCATAATATTTTTCTCCCCCTTTTTTGTTAGAATGTTGATTGTTCCTTTTCCTTTTACAATCACTGTATTATTATTCCCAAGGGTAACTTCTGTCTTTACTGACTCATCCAAATTAGAAAATAAATCTAAGTTACCTGACATGTGATTACTACATCCAGAATCCAAATACCATACATCACTAGGACTCTCTTGGGATAGATTACACTCAATAGGCAATGCTTCGGCAATCTTTGTGCATGCAATAAACATGGAGCTTGGAGTAGAGCTCCCAACCTGATTTTGATTTTGCTTGTTTTGATCATACTGCTTTTTCCTGCATTCAAAAGCATAGTGCCCATATCTCTTGCAATAGTGACACTACACATGTGATTTATCCTGTCTCTGACCTAAAAAATGATTATGATTGTGCTCTTGACTATGTCCTCTTCCACTTGAGTTTGATGGACCGTTGTTACGTCCTCTAGATGAACTTCTTCCTCTACCTCTAGGGCTGAATTTTCTCTTCCTCTTCCACGATTTCTGATACATGTGATGAAAAATCTTGATCTACAACTGCATGTGATCTATTCAACCTCTATTCATGATTTATTAGTGATGCATGCAACTCATCAATTGAAAACTGACTTAGATCCTTAGTTTCTTCAATAACAACTACCAAAGGATCAAATTTTGCAGGAAAACTTCTAAGCAACTTTTCAATAATCCTTTTGTCCTCAATAGTTTCACCATGATATTTAATTTGATTGACTAAACCAATTACAAAAGTAAAGAATGATTCTACGAATTTGAATCTTTCATTGACATATTTTCAAAATATCTACGAAGTAACTGTAGCTTGGCGGTTTTTACTTTCTCTTTACCTTGATACGCAACTTGGAGAGTTTCTATGCAAATTTGTGCTTTACTGGTTGTTGCCACTCTAGGTATGATGCTTTCATGCATGACTTGATGAATGAATAAAAGAGCTTTTTTGTCTTTCTTTCTTAATTCCTTAAAAGTGTCTTTTTTACGCTTGTGAGAGTGTGTTATATCTTTGCTACATTTGTGGGCTATGTGTACTCATTCCTAGGATTTCCCAGGACATCTTGGGATCGAATAGTGCTTTAATTGTTAATGACCAATACTCGTAATTCTTTCAAGTAAATTGTGGTGTCTCGTAGACCGAAAATAGAAGCCATAGCCCGTTGTCAATTAGAAACCCGCTGAAAAAATTCACGCTTTGATATCAATTTGTAGAAATTAGGTACATAAAATAGCAACTAACAAAAATATAATAAAGAATTACAAATAAAACAAAGTATGGCAAGCTCAGATCAACACTTCTGTGCCTATATGTCTCCTTCCTTGCGAGCTTCGACTCAATAGAATCTTTGAATGTGTTTGTTATAAAAATACTTACAATTGCCTCTAATAAATAGATGGCTTTCATCTAACAAAAACACTCAACTCTTTAAAATAGAACTAAAAAGCACATGCTTTTGTGCAATACAAAGCTTTTGATTTATTTTCTTTAATAACTTTTCCTAAACTTAAGAACATCTAAAACTAAACTCAAAAATAAAAGCATGTAAAACAAACTACTTTTTACTTTTCTAGGGCAAAATTACTCTTTTTCTAACAAGAATTAGGGGATTATCCTAACTAGAAACATGTGCGTATGAGGTCCATCAAGTTCCAGATAGTCAATGTGGCCCTACAATAGAGGAATGCTTCCATCAATCTTTGGCTCCAAGACAATGACGCTTATGCAGAAAATGTATGTGCAAACACAAACTCCTACTCCTAGGTCCTACATAATTAACTATGCCCTTGAGTATGTATACGATGAAATCAGTATTATTATAAGCCCAATTTTTTTAAAAAAATTGAGGAGTCTATGATAAGAGTGTTTGTTAAAATTTTCTTGTAGGGTTTCAAACCTCGTATCAATAAAAAACAAAATCAATGCAAAAAGACATAGTGTCCAACATATTTTCAACCCAAGCCAAGAAGTAGGAAGAGTAAAAATCCACGTAGAAGGGTTGGGTTTTTTACAAATCCCTAGCAAAAAGGAGATTATATCTTACAACTCTGCCATCGATGGTGTGATTTCCCTAGAGAACCATGTCGATATTATTAGGGTCAAACAAGACAACAAAGTCGAAGCCTCCGATGTGCCCCATCATGTGATTTTTCATTAGAAAACCGTGCACAACCTCCTCGTGCCACCAACCTCTGTTCGCTCATCTTCCAAGACATTTCTTTTACAAATATCTTTTCCTGATTTGGATCCATTCTACTTGAACACCTTCCCAGAAGAAGATCCCTTCCAATTCGCTATAGGGAGGAATATATACAAACTATCTAACAAAAGCAATCGGGAAAATGTGTTTGAAAGAGCTTTCCGGAAAACTATGGCCAAAAAGAATACTTGAACACAGGACACTCGTGATGAAGCGTAAAAAAATTGATTAATAAATTTATTTTTATTTGTGTAATAACAAATGTCGAGAGTATTGCATCACGAAAAAGAATCCTTTGGATTTTGACATTTTCAAGTAGGGCCCTCTTCATAAAAGGTGAGTTGATCATTTGTCTTGGACATATAGGAGGGTGGATAGCTGCTTCTCTCCTAGAGAGCCACACTTGGCGTTGGCTACTTCAAATAGATAAAATTAAGAGTCCTCTAAGTACCCTCAACGTGTCTATTTGCTTTCCAAAGCAGATTACATTAGTGTGATCTTCCTTTTCATATTTGCGTGCCAAGGTATGGTAGGTTAAATATCAACTGATTGGATATGAGTATTCAAGTGGTCGTACGTTTATAATAACTATTTTGGGTAACGACGAAGGGGAGACTGTACCAGAATGCCAGCACCTATATAAAAGAAGAAGAGGATGGGACTTCATGAAGAACAGCCACCTATGCTGCACCTAGATATTTACTAAAGCTACTTTAAGTCTAATATAAATAAATACTGCCTAGAGTATGACCCGTCCACTAAGAATTTTATACATCGGATTTCCCGAGAACTCACCAATAAATAACAGAGGTAAAATTGCCTTTGTTCACCAGTTCAGTTTATCAGTGTATATGGAAGGTTTTGAGTAAATGGGAACTCAAGATATTTGTAATGAGTTTGACATGTTGAGCACCTTACCAGAAAGCTTGTTGTGCTCTAACATCCTCTCGTGCCTTACATTAACAGATGCCGTACGCTCCTCCATCCTCGCCCCAAAATGGCGATATCTTTGGACTAAAATTCCCCATCTTCATTTCTCTCCCGACTTCTTCAGAGACGTGTTATTCTCTGTAGAAAGAAGTCCTCTGTTCGGAATGCATTCAAGTAGACGCATCAAAGAGACAATGGATCATATTCTTACCCAGCACGACGCCTCTCTTGAGAGTTTTCGATTTCATCTTCCCAAGTCGATTCACGTCGAAGCAATGGACATTCGTAACTGTATTCACCATTCCACAAAAAAGGAGTGAAACAGATGGTTCTTGAAGTTGAGACCCCTCACCACATGGAAAGGAAAATGAATCTCCCTTCTAATTTTTTTAATTGTATCACCCTCGTAGACTTGCAACTTGCAGGCTTTATAATTCCTCAAATTCCCTCCTCCTCTGTAAGTTTCTTGTTCATTAGAACATGTTGCTTATGTGATATTGGTAATTTGACTGACTACAATCTCCAGAGACTCGTTGAGTTATGTCCGTTTCTTCAGGAATTGGCGCTCATAGAATGTAGAGAGTTAGTGCATTTGAGAATCA
Source organism: Taxus wallichiana var. yunnanensis (assembly GCA_018340775.1). Lineage (NCBI taxonomy): Eukaryota > Viridiplantae > Streptophyta > Pinopsida > Cupressales > Taxaceae > Taxus > Taxus wallichiana. The sequence goes on along the minus strand of CM031241.1, from coordinate 92,181,713 downwards.
GGGCTCCCAATCTCAGTTATATGATTTTGGTAAGTTGCAGTCGTGTAGAATCCTTGACAGCAGACTGTCCACAATTGCTCCAACTCCAAATAAGAGATCGCTACAGCGTGGCTAAATTGCAGCTGAATTCTTTTAGTTTGCATGAGCTCGAGTTAAGAGATTGCTACAAATTATCTACGTCGCATTTAAATTCTTGCGTGTTTTTGAAGGAGGGTGGGTCACTTGAAGGACTGTCAATCAAAGAACATTCAAATGTGAGATCATTGAAGAAACTGTCCCTTAAAAGATGCTCATCAGCACACTCAGGTCTCCCTTGTTCCACCCTCTTTGGCATTTTTCCTGACCTCGAAGAGCTCCACGTATCGTCATGGATGATGGTAACATTTTCTTCTGTTTTGTTTTTTATTTTTGGCTTTTGAGATAAGGTTTTGTCAGCCTCCTTGGGTTTTCCATATAAATCATTCAGTTTTTGTATGGCAGGGCATTACAGTGATAAGGGGACAGGCAGCATGCGAGATGGAGATGGAATCGGACGTCATATTTCCAAGCAAGTTTGAAAATGCATTTGTTGATGTCTCCTCGGATATGAGTGAAAGAGAAGTAGCCATGTTGGGTTTCCTTCTCAGAAATACTCCTTCATTAAAGACACTGACACTGAGTATGCCATATTGCCCTGAAGGTATCGATGACCAGGAGTTCAAAGATCAATTACTGGGTTTGAAAGGGGCATCTGCAGAGGTGGAGATAAGATGGGAAGAAGACAGTGATGGAGATGTAGAGGACTATTACGAGGGATCATATTAGTATGAGAACGACGGTGGGGATGATCTTTGATCTAGGGAATAAGGTATTTTGTGTCCATATTTAGTTATTAGACATAAAACTTGCCGAATTTCATTTCTAGTTGGGCGAGTTTAGCTGTCAAACCCCAACAATAATACTGTACTCTCTTACACGTAAGTAGTCAAAAGTGTTTTGTTATCTTTATCATGTCGATTGTCAAGATGAGGGATGAGATTTGACGGTTGATTTCACCCGTCAAATCTGTAAAGATATTTTAAATAACTTGTGTATCTCTTGATAAATATCTTTTCTTTATTTAATAATTTAAAAAATACATTGTTTTTGTTTTGCTGTATTTGCAAGCGTGGGATAAATTTCAGGGATTATATACTTGATATAGACATATTTTCAACAAAATATGTTATTTAAATATATATGTAATTCTACACACATATATATATATATATATAAATGACGATTTTGTCAAATTCTTTTATTAAGATGTTATCCCTTGATTAATTTGTACTTGAGGAAATATTTCTTTACACATTAAAATAAGCATAAAACATTTTGGCATATCTTAATATCTTATCTTATTAATCATTTTAGACAAAAAGGAAAAAAACTCTACCATTGTAATTGTAGATTTTTTGTCAACAATAAACATTCTATTCAATTAAAATTATTTGTATAGTGGATCATTTAATTTAAGACTGACCGTCTAATGGCTTTGCTTAATAAACATCAAACGACTTGAGGCATTATTTTACTATCATCATTATCCATCAAGAACATTTTAGCATGGATCTGACGCCAATAATGTGATTCTCCCAATTTGAATTGGTGGCTAAAACTCATGCATCTGGGGACTAAATCTAGGAAAAAATGGTCAAATATGAGAAAATTAAAGGCTCTTGCGGTGCTGATATGGGACACACATAAAAGAGAAAGTTTGAATTTTTCTCATCTCCCTACAACGTGTGAGAGAGATAGGCTCTTCCCCATGATCTAACACATAAAAGCATCTAACGCCCTCAACAATTTTGGATCTACATAACTCCATATCTAATCCCCTCGATGATTTGTTTTCTTAACAAACCGAAAACAATGAGATCGTGTCTTATTCTTGAATAAAGCATATATTTTTAAAATGCGAGTTAATAGATAAGTGTGTTCAAAACCCACATGCCTTTAACATAATATTTTATTACAGTTTTCACTATCATAATTTCCTTATAGCATTATTAGTTCTTGCCTCAAGGAATATTCTACATTTCGATTTAGCATTTTAAAAGTTAGTAATTTCAATAATTTTAAAAATTGACATTTATTTTTCTAGCCAGTTGATTGGTGTTCAAGAGTGATGTGACGAATTTAATGTCTTATTAGCAAATTAATTTTCCACCACTTTAAAATAATAAAATTTTGAACCGACAAGTGTCTTATCATTTATATAAGATTTAGATTAAAGTATTTATGAAAATCATTAATTTAATACAGAACATGTACAAAGTAGTGTTAACATGAAAAGATAGAACATTTTTTTTATTATTTATTACGTCATAGGGTCTTCTACAATCTGTCTCTTCCCATTATTACATGGGGTATTCATGGAGAAGAGGACCCGGTTTGGGGCCCATAGCAGAGGGATAAGATATTATTATTCTTATAGAAACTCATGAGCACGATGGTTGCAAAGTCCCAAATTTCGAGGGGTACAAGAAAATTTCAGTTTGGAATGAAGGAAGTGAAACAGGGAAAGGACACGGGGGAATTACAGTGCTAATCAAAGAAGCGTGGTTAGGGATCATCAAAGTGGAAAAGGAAGATGCAAATAAGCAATACATTTGGCTGAAAATATCAGATAACAAGGCAACAATTAGATTGGTTGCTTGCTACTTTGCACCGAAAGGCTCAAAGACATAAGAAAAGAAATTTGGATATGGAAGACCCATATGCTTCGTTAAAAAAAGACATCTATGTGTTTAGTGCATCTGGGGAAATTATTTTGATGGGGACTTTAATGCAAGGACTGCAAATAATCAATCTCTTCATTGGTTGGTGAAAAAGGTGGAGATGACAATCCGCTTTGGCTTAACGAAGCAGAGGACAAGTTTTGGGAAAGACTATCTCAAGATGGTAATGGAGGGGTGAATCATTTTGGGGTTGAGCTTCTAGGTCTATGTAGCTTATATGACATGGTTATTTGTAATGACATGAAGGCTTGGCCCAAATCTAGCAATATCACTTGCAAAACTTACAATGGACAAAGTGTAGTGGACTATGTAATATGCACTCAGAGCGCTATTTGTAGGTTGCTCGAGTTTGAAATTGGAGATTGTCCTATTGAGCTCAAATCTGATCATAATCCTCTCTTGGTCAAACTTGGTACCATTTCAAATCAGCAACAAGGAAAACAAGTTCATCGCATGCAAGAGACATCTCCAAAACAAGGAAAAATCATTTTAAATAAAGAAAATCAGGAAATCTTTGTGGCTGCCCTTGAACAACAATTTTAGATGGCAAGAAATGATATCGAGAGCAATACAAACAAGGGGGCAAGGGGTTATGTTTGTAGTAAGTTGTTGGTACCATTAATTCACAAGGCATTAAGTGCTTGCAAAAATCTAAGCCTAGAAAGGGAGTTGCAAATACTTTTCCAACAAATCTGTGGTATGATGAAGATTGTAAGGTTGCCAAGAGAGCTATGAGAGAAAGTGACATGAACAAAAAAGAAAATAAAAAGAAATATGAGAGATTGGTTCAACAAAAAAAAGAAAGCTATGTGAATAAGAGAAGGTCTAAATTAATTTCTCTCGGAAAACACAATCCCAAGGGATTCTAGAAGGAGTTGTAACAAAAGAAAACATACATAGAAAACAATATCACAGAAGCTCATTGGTTAGAATATGCGAAGACTCTCTACGAGCGGTCTCAACAGAAGGATATTCCTCCCATCATTCATACTTCAATTGAACTTTTTTTGGAGGAAGACATCAAACATGGCATAAAGAATCTAGCAAATGGTAAAGCTCAAGATGTTGATGGGTTGTAGGATGAGTTTTTAAAGTGGGGGTTGAGGTGCTCACTCGCATATTAGAAAAATCTTCAATAATGTAACTCAGGTTGGGTTCCCACTAGAGTGGACAACTAGTGTGGTTATTCCTCTTTTTAAAAGTGGAGATATCAATAATCCTTCTAACTATCGCACTATTATGATCAATCCTCTTTTTGGTAAGCTATTTGGGGGCATGATAGAACATATAATCAGCAGTTGGGCATAAAGAGAGAGAAAAAGGAAAAAGGACAAGTAGGTTTCCAATCTAAACATTCAACTATTGATAATTGCATCACTCTTAGGCACTTGATTGAAAAGGTATGGGATACCCAAGGGGATGAAACTTTTGTTGATTTGTTGATTTTAAGAAAGCCTTCGACATGGTTCCTAGAGACAAACTTTGGAGCAGGATGGAGGAACTTAAGATTCCAGATGAGCTCAGAGCAAAGCAGTGTATAGACTTTATGAGTAGGTCAGAGCTAAAATTAGAAAAAGAGAAGGTATGTCTGAATGCTTTGGTAGTGACATTGGGGTCAAACAAGGTTGCCCTCTTTCTCCCACTTTGTTTGGTTTATACATTGATAAGCTTGAAGAATGGTTATGTAAAATCGAAGGAGGGGGTGTTCAGTTGGCGAGTACGTGGTGAAGTTACTTTTATATGCCGATGATCTTATCTTAATTTCAACAATAACTCAAGGTTTGAGGGAGCATCTAAAAGCTTTAGAATTATTTTGCTAAGAAGTCGGGATGCAAGTGAACACTAGCAAAACAAAAATCATGATTTTTTCTCCTGAAAAGAAAAGAGAGGCAATTTAACTTTCTGTTTGAGGGGAGTACTTTGGAAATTGTTACAGAATATAAATATCTTGGGATTGATTTCCACAACAAGATGAGTTGGGAGACTTGCAGAGAAAAAAGGATACAGGGAGGTTGGAAAGCATCTTACCTACTTCAGAATAGGTGTAGGAAAGCTGAGCTCTGGGACTGGAAAACTAAGAAAACCCTCTTTGGTTTGTTGGTTACTCCGGTTGCTCTTTATGGTTGAGGTTTGGGGAAGTAGCGTGTCAAAACATGGATGGATGACAATTAGAAAGAATCCAAAACATCTAATCACAAGCACTCTTAAAGTCAAATCAATAATTCCTTATGAGATCTTGTTAGCTGAAGTGGGTACCTTCCCGATGGAAGCATCGGCAATAACTCGGCTGATAAGCTATTTGAAAAAAGTTGAAAGCATGGATGATCTTCGCTGGCCCAAAATGGTTACAAAGGATAATCTAGAGCGCAGAAAGAAAACCTAGATGAAACAAAACAACAAATGGGGCATCAATTTTCAGGAATGTCCTAATAGCAACAGGGAAATAAAAACTTATGTGATGGAGAAGTTTAGGACTGCCATGTGGACAGAACAGATGGGTCATAAGAAAGCTCAATATATCAAAGATTTCAACCCCACTTGGGAGCATGATGAAAAAGCTTACCTGGGAGTAGTTATCAAAGGTAAGGCAAGGATTTTAGTGGCTCAGTTGAGGACCGGATCACATCATCTTCGTTGTGAAACCGGTAGATGGACTATTCCCAAAGAGGATTGGGAAAGGAGAATTTGTCTTTTTTGCAGCAAAGGGGTTGTTGAAACAGAATGGCATTTCATTATGGAGTGTTCAACATATGATGATATCCGTATCCAGTATGAAAGTGAATTAAAAGTGGACAACTTAAATGAGTTATTTGCAGAAACAAAACTTCAAAAGATCATTGGTTTAGTGCTCAAGATTCACAGTAGGAGAGTTGATATGGCAAAGAGTCTGAATACTACTTAATGTATCAGTTTCATTTGGTCCCATAGACTCTTCAGTCTCGTGGACGTCATTAAAATCTTTCATTTCATTTCATTTCATCGTCCTTCTCCATTGCAATTTTGTTACCTATTCCGTTGTGAGTGGTTGTGCATGCGGCGATGGTCGGTGCATATCGGATTGTTTTTCCGTTACACCGCAAAGTATGTTGTTATGTTCGATTGTGCATTTATTTTTTATCGAGCCCTATTGTGGTGACATATTGGGTGTTATGTGGTTGGTCCTTTTTGTTCCGTGTTTTCCTATCCACACCACGTTTGGTTTGCTTTGCAAGCGATTTGTCCTATCAAGATATGGAAGAGGAAGTTATTGTTGCATATGACATGGATGATATTGAATACGAGAGGGTTGAATGTTGTTACTACCTTCGATTTGATTGTTACATTTTATGGTTGTAACCCGATCACATGAAGAACGTATAACCCTCCCACATTCTAGAGGCTAATAAAAGAGGGGGAAAATAGGAGGAGATGATGTAAGTTTTCCACCCAATTCATTAAATACGAAGCATCCTTCTTCTCTATAACAACTTTGGGTCTTCTAGTGCATTCTTCTATATTCAGAGAAATGGTGAGGAATCAAGACGTCATTGGCGAGCATGACTATAATGTTATGTGTTGTTTCAACGAAGAGCATTCATGGCAATGAGAGGCAATGACTACAATGACAATGGAAATGGCAATTGCAATGGAAATGGCTCCTCATGACTGTGACTATGTAGACCTCCAACTTGGTGGGAGAGACACCAAATTTCCTTACAATTGGGATGCGTCACATCAAAAGTACAATCACACCAAGAACAAGAAATCATGGTCAATTGGAATACCATAATAGATAAAGAGCTATAATCTTGCAAAACTTGCTACTACCCATCTCGGGATTTATCCTCCCATAACTTTGATGGGCTTAAACAACACGCACAAACCCGATAGGTCCCATGCTCTAGACCAATCAGGAAATCATAATAAATGATTTTTTATTAAATCCTTGATTGTTCCATAACATGGGACCTACTAGGTTTATGCGTGTTGTTTAAGGATTGCCATAATTTTTGTTATTTTTTCATTTTAGAATGTGATTTATGCAACTATAAATAAGCTATTATTACTCAAGGGTATCATTCTCACCAAAAGATCTGTCATTTTTGTTATGAATTGATAAAATGTATCAACAATTGGACGCTCTTCCACAAGAAGGATCCCAACAAATTGGATAGCAAATCACGTGGAAAACACTTCCCGATTGTTTGGGCTAATGATACATGACACAAACCTGGTTTTGTTTTTACTTTGAGGTCGGCAAGAGAGAAGAATGTTGATGGTAGATGGTATTCTTAGAGAGGTTGCGAAGGATATGAAGAGGGCATGAAGTAGCCCCGAGCAAGTGAACGCCCTCACCATGCCCGTGCCTCGCTTCCAACCGTGCTTTCCTCCATGACGTTGACACCAGAGACGTTGTCTTGGACCACAAAAATAATGTGTTGGTTCGCGTTTATCTTCCACAGACAACCGAAAAAAACCGGATGAAAAGTTGGGACCCACATGTGGTCTTGGTTATGTACATATGGACACATATCCCCCTCCGATGATGTCCATCGAGTGTTTGAAACGACATACCCTTACTCCATGTGGAGGAACAAGCTGCTAGTTGAACTTGTTATCGAACTCCACTACCATAGTGACACACCTAAAATTTTAATTTGAGTTACATTGTTGTTTCTTGAATCTTCATCTTGACGTGATTTTTGGTTTTTTTTTCCATTTACTTGTTATGCAACTCACAAGCACAAGAATCTCTTCAACTGTGAAAGGTCATTCTACATGGGTAGATTAGCTAGTGGTACATTTTTCTATCTCCTATATTAACTATTATGCTAGTGCTACTACTTATGGGATGCATAATGTGTTTTTTGCAGCTTTGGAAATACTCACATAAGTACAAGATTAAACTTAGAAAATAACCTTCATTTAGTCTTGAGTATTTCCAAAGCTGCAAAAAAACACATCATAGAATAGAAAAAATAGAGTATGGTCAAGAAGAACATAAATCGACTGGCATGGGAGAGTACCCTTTTACAGAAATACAATAACTGAATAAGAATAGCACAGAATACACCCTTGAAGCCAATTCAAAGGATTTTTCAAGAAAAACTGCTACAAATACCACATCACTAATCTAAATATCTAACTGAGTAATGAGCATCAACAAAGATTCAACCGATTGAGATATGAAAATAGCTACTTGTGAAGCCACTGAAATTTTCTTGTTTGGTTTGAAAGCATCTGCGGTGTTCTAAAACACCACCAATGGATGCTGACACCAAATTCTTGACCTCCAACATTGCACCGCCACCTCACTGCCACCTCAGCGCCACGTGGACGATCCGCGTTTGTGGAGATGTCAAAAAAGTTGGTTTTTTTGCATGGGACCAAGTGTTGTCCACTCGCCGCGCCAGTTGTTGTCCGGGCTACCGCCATGCATTGAATGCTCACCCACCAGCCGTTAATGTTTTCATTATAAATTTTCCCTTCCATATTTCTAACGAACAATATAGTGAATTCTGAAATGCAATATACAACATTGTTGAACTATACAACATTGTGCTCATTTAGTCAAATATACATTGTCTATCCAAGCACTTTCTGTATTCAACATATTCCATACAAGTTTCATTGTCATAATGAAAACTACAAGTCAATTAATTCCTAAAAATGAAACAAAATCATTCATATTCTAGCATATTCCAGCATTCATTTTTGGTATATTTATAGTTTCTTTTCCAACAATCATCTTTCATGTTGTGAATCAGGTATTTCATTTACACCATGAGAAAAGGTGCTATTGCTAGAAGATCAAGGAGGCCAAAAGTGAGAGGTGTACAATTATCACATAATTTAAGTGATGAAGAGGATAATTCAGCACCAATTGGTAATGAACCAGAATGTAGAAACCCACCCACTGTCTCAGTTCAAAGAACATCTGCAACAAAGAAGCTTAGTGTCATCCGAGGTTGGACAAAAGAAGATATGGAAAAGGCGATAGATGATGTTGAGTTTAATGGGTTCTCAGTTAGAGCAGCAGCAAAGAAGTATTCCATTCCACCCACATCATTACACTATTGGCTAAATGGTCTCACCCACACAAAGAGGAGGGGTCCTCCAACAGTTCTAACTGAAGAAGAAGAAGAGGAAATTGTTGAATGGTGCAAAGAAATGGCTGATATGGGTCATGGCTTGGAGTTAATGCAGCTAAAGGCAAATGTTGCTCAGATTTGTGAAACAAGACAAAACCCCTTCAGAGATGGGTTTCCTGGTAAATCATGGTGGGCTAGATTCAGAAAACGTCATCCAGACCTTGTAATCCGAACAATTGAGGGACTTGACAGGGATAGAGCTTTAAACTTGCGCCCTGCAATAGTAACCAAATTTTATGATAATTTGGCCAAATGCTATGGAACCTATTCATACGGCGCTCATAAAATCTGGAATTGTGATGAGACTGGTTTGCAGGCTGGAAGAAATTGTGGAGTTCGTGTAATTGCAAAGAGGGGCAGTCGTAATGTCCCAAAGGTAATACCAAAGAGCAGGGAGTGGATCACTATATTGTGTTGTGTCAATGCAGCAGGTTTGTCAATCCCAGGATTTTATTTGTTCAAGGGAAAGAGAATGATAAAGAATTACATTAAAAATTGTGAACCTGGAGCATGTATGGCTGCACATCCAAATGCATGGATGACAAAGGAATTGTTTTTAAATTGGCTATGTCATTTTGCACGTTCAGTACCAGGCGGTGTTTCTCCAAATAATAGACACCTATTGATATTTGATGGCCATGGCAGCCATGTAGCATTACAAACTGTGGAGGAGGCAAACAAATTGGGCATTGATTTGATAACACTACCAGCACATACTAGTCATAAGTTGCAACCTCTTGACGTGAGTGTGTTCAGCCCTTTCAAGACATATTTTAGAGCTGAGAGGTCCAAATGGATGGCAGAGAACAAATGTGCAGATGTGAAAAGGAGTGACATTGCTGAGCTTGCAAGTAGAGCCTTAAAAAAGGCACAAACACCATCTAACATAATTGCAGGTTTCAAAAGAACTGGTATTTGGCCATTGAATTATGATGCTCTCCTAAATGACATGGCATGCAGCCAGGCATTTGACATGCAAGGTGAGGAAGATGTTGATGCTGTCACAAACATTTTGAGCCTATCTCAACGAATAAATCCTGAATTAAATGACAGTGAAGAGGTGGTACCTGAAACTCAATTCATGCAAAATGTTGACTCTAGAGATGATATGGAAGCAGCTGCAACACATGGAGTGGAGCTAAACGGTGCTCTTGGAAACCCAAGTAACATCATCAACAATAAGGAGGGGTCTTCAGATTTTGTAAGTAACAATGATTTGTCCTTGCCAAGTCAAGTTAACCCGCCACAATGGTTAGAGGATGCCATGAAAAACTTGGGTTACAAGCTACCATCCAACACAGAAGATCAAAGCTTAAATCTGCCTTCCTTTCCTGAAGGACTAGAACAAGAAGCAATAATTCATTACTATGCAGATGTTGGAGATGAGGATGAACAAGACGAAGTCGAATTTCAAGAGGATGCTCAAGAAAATGAAATTAACTTAGAAGTTATGCAACATGAACCTCAACACCTGAAGAGCGAAAACCAAGATGGGTGCATGCGTTACTTTCCCATTTTCTACGACTTCCAAGGGAGATCATAAACAAATCAGATGGTTCTATTAGACTGAGTAGGCATTCACAGATTTTGACTGCACCTGAGTACATGGAGCTATTGGTTGATGCGGAAAGAAAAAAGGAGGAACAAGCAAAACTAAAGTTACGGAAAAAAAAGGAGGAACAAGCAAAACTAAAGTTACGGAAAAAAGAAGTGGCACAAGAAAAAAAGGTTGCTAGACTTGCAGCAAAAAAAAAAAAAGATTGCAGGAGAAGCTTGAAAGAGAAAGGGAGAAGCAGGCTAAGGAGCAACAAAAGAGATTGAGAAGGCACACAAGCAACAAAGGAAAGAGCAAGAGAAGAGGGAGAGGGAACTTGCAAATCAATTAAGGGAATACGAAAAGAGGATGCGTGTAAGTTCTCAGAATCGATCATGAAAATCGAAGGATTTTTCAAGATATGTTAAATATTCAAATTCGAGTTATTCTCAAATTGGAACACCTCCATCACTTCTGAATAACTCTTATGCAGTTCCCTCTTGGTATGTATCACCTCATTTACTTTGTACAAGTTCAAGCGAGTCCTAGTAGTTCATTTTGCAATGCCACCATGGATGCAAGCTTCCAGGCAACCAACTCCTCTGTCACAACAACAGTGCAAATCCCTTTTCAAGCGGACAACCAAATCCTTTTTCAGTAGGGGACCAGATCCTTTATCGGTTGGGCAACAAATGCTCTGTCAAAAAGGATTTTAAATCCCTTTTCGATTGGCCAATCGAACACTGTATCGGCAGGAAAAGAAAATCCAAAAGCAGTATAGAAAGAGGGCAATATTACTTATACTAACTAAGATATTGAACATGTGCCCGTAAACAATGCTTATTACCCCATATGATGATGGTAGTAATTTTGTTGGTGATACAATTTTGCTAGATGTATTCACCGAAGCCTTCCTATGTAGTCTCTAAAGTTATATAGTGCAATATAAATTTTGCGTATGTAATCAGAATACTTTCCAGCCGTCCATGTATACAATTAAACTTATGTTAATATATCAGTATGATGATGCTCTATATTTTACACCCTATTTGGCGGTGTAATCAGAATACTCATATTAATTTTGCGTATGTAATCAGAATACTTTCCAGGCGTCCATGTATACAATTGAACTTATGTTAATATATCAATATGATGATGCTCTATATTTTACACCCTATTTGGCGGTGTAATCAGAATACTCATATTAATTTTGCGTATGTAATCAGAATACTTTCCATCGTTCTATGTATACAATTAAACTTATGTTAATATATCAGTATGATTATGCTCACTATTTTAATAGTGCAGTGTTTAAAAACATTAAGGATCATTGCCTGAGTGAGAACCCTCTCATCTCTGCCTTTTCTTCTCATCTTCGTAGCAGGCCGAGCCAATGCCGAGGACGAAGTCGGTCAGGAGTGGAGAAAATGCACGCACCCACCGGTCTGCAAGATCCCACGAAATGGTCACTCGAGCTCTGCAACCGAACACGCCAAAAACCAGACTGAACGAGCTCCATCTCCATTTCCCATGAAATCCCATGGCGTGATTTGGCTGTGGCAGGGTCCATAAACCAAACCACGCACATTAACGGCTGGTGGGTGAGCATTCAATGCATGGCGGTAGCCAGGACAACAACTGGCGCGGCGAATGGCGTGGTGTTTTTACTCAACCAGGTGGCAGTGACGTGGTGCAGTGACTATGCAAAGATAGGGTGCACCACAACCGGTGCAATGCGTTACAACAATGCAGCCCGTGGGAGCAACATGTATATATGAACCATGGAAGACACTTCAAACATTTAGACTCAAGATCGAGAGAACGCTAATACAGAAGCGAGCAATTACAACAGAAAACAATGTAAATGGCAGTAACAGAGAGTGGTAATGCCTATAATTAGACCTAGAAATTGCTTAAAGGGGTAATTAGACCTGTAAATCTGTCTATAATTAGACCTAGAAATTGCTTAAAGGGGTAATTGGGTATTAGAAAATAGATTACTTTAAGTCCAATGATGAGGTAATGCTGCTAAGTACTTTAAAAAACAATTGGGTACTGATACAAAAAGAAAACAATTGGATACACTAAGAGGTGAAGCAGAAATTACTAGATATCTTCATTAAAGTTCCTCTTGTTTCTATATAAACACTAAAAAAATTGGGTACTGATATGTTTCTAACTCGCACTAAACAAGATACTGTTTATTCAGTTCCTCTTGTTTCAAAATATACAAACACTAAAAAAACAATTTCTAGATATCTTCATTGAAGTTGTAGTAAAAGTTCATTTTGCTGAAACTCTGAGATGAAGGAAATTTGGAAGCCGAATGTCTGTAATGCAGAAGAAATCAATCTTTTGACACAAAATAATAATCAACTTTTTTAAAAAAAAAGTTATTGTCTTATACGTATGAAGTAAATTGTTTGGACGTGTGTTTTTTTGGATTTTATATAGAAGTACAAATTAATAGATTAGAAATTATCGTTATAATTCCAATATATTGTGTTACATTAAAAATGAATCAATTCGGGATGACTATTGTTCAATATTTTATAAAAACAATTTATAGGAATCTTTACAGCAACCGAGATATTATCTCTGGTGGTGAGCTTTTATGCCAACCCTCAACAACTTGCAATATTTATTCCTATTATCTAAATCGGTTCTGTCCACAAAAATCTGTCTATAATTAGTTAGTATAAAGGACTACAACAAATGGAAGACCAAACTTTTCCAATCTGAACGCCTAAGGGGCTACAACAACTCTTAATTCTGATCCTATAAACACCAACAAAAATCCATAACAGGACTCGTATAACACTGAAACCTATAGTTAAGAAACCAACCCTCACAGACCTCAAGACTATACCTTTTTACAAGCTTTCTGAAGAAATCAGGCACCCTGGACATCCATACCATGCCCAACACTATCCATTCACAACCCACAAAAGAAAAACCAGAGAGAATTGGTTATTTCACTTCAATCAGCCTAATTGACCCCTCCAAATACTTCATCAACCACAATTCGATAACAAAACACTGTAGCAAGATCAAAACATGAAAAAAATCGCCACCCAAATTCCTTTCCCCACTTAAGCATGCAAATCACGTAGCCTTTGAATCTCCCCCATGCATTCAGATCCCAAAACATATAATTTTTGCTACCTAAAACAGAAAACAAATTACATTTGTTGCTGCAAACACTGAAAATTGTCACTTTACTGTCCAGATATCACAACACACAGTACCAGAACTAAACACACAGTACCAGAACTAGTATTGTATCTTTTTCGCTGTCCCCCAACACCACGCAACTAGTATTGCATAAACGCATTAAAAGTTACAGTAATCCCATTAACAGTAATAAGCAACTGAACATGAGCTCGCATGGCACCCATAAACACCGAGACTGGCGCTCATAAACGCATTAACACATTAAAAGTTACAGTAATCCCATTAACAGTAATAAGCAACTGAACATGAGCTCGCATGGCACCCATAAACCCGAGACTGGCGCTCATAAACAAGACAAATACACCAACGATTTTAAGCTTGGATTTGTAAAATAAGACGGGTGAAAAAACAAATTTCTTTTGCTGAATGGCAAACAACAAACTTTCCATAGTAGTACAGTGTTTAAAAACACTAAGGATCATTGCCTGAGTGAGAACCCTCTCACCTCTGCCTTTTCTTCTCATCTTCGTAGCAGGCCGAGCCAATGCCGAGGACGAAGTCGGCATCGAGTGGAGAAAATGCACGCACCCACCGGTCTGCAAGATCCCACGAAATGGTCGCTCGAGCTCTGCAACCGAACACGCCAAAAACCAGACTGAACGAGCTCCCTCTCCATTTCCCATGAAATCCCATGGCGCGATTTGGCGGTGGCAGGGTCCATAAACCTACCGCGCGCATTAATTAATGGCTGGTGGGTGAGCATTCAATGCATGGCGGTAGCCCGGACAACAACTGGTGCAGCGAGTGGACAACACTTGGTCCCATGCAAAAAAACCAACTTTTTTGACATCTCCACAAACGCGGATCGTCCACGTGGCGCTGAGGTGGCAGTGAGGTGGCGGTGCAATGCTGGAGGTCAAGAATTTGGTCCTGCATCCATTGGTGGTGTTTTTACTCGCCCAGGTGGCAGTGACGTGGTGCGGTGACTGTGCAAAGATAGGGTGCACCACAACCGGGTCCTCTCCCTAATGACTTTGTGCCCAAAATGGGAATTTTGGGGTAGTGTATGGAACTCAAATAAGATTAGAAAGTGAATGTTTTTCAATTTAAAAATTGCTGAAGCATACACAATGCACATGAGTTGGTTGACAAAATACTCCCCGTGAGAGTGGCGCGCTTAAACCAGCCTTGGAAGCTTTTCACTTTTATTGCTGCATTGGTTAACAAGTACAGTTCTCTCTCTCGCATCTCGCATGTTTTTCATTGTGTTGTTTTTATTCATATTGGTAAAAATATTTAAAGTTTATTGATGACTGTGTTTTCGTTAATTAAAACGACCTTGGTTATGGTTTAAAATATCAATAGTAAATTTGTCCGCACAACCAAAATAACCACTTATCGTGTTGAACATGAACCCACATCGTGTTAAGGAAAGTTGAAAACTTAGACAAAAGCTTTTGGTAATGACATTCTTCGCGGTTGTGTGTGACCACGAGGAGTTATTTTATTTAAACACTTCACTTATATGACCTTGTAAAAGTTACTGAAAGTTATTTTAAAATCAACATACAAAATACATCTCTATCACTCGTGGTGGAGAGGTCAAGTTTGACCGTGTTCCTAGTGACACGGAATGTCACCTACACCATTAACACAACTTGAGATGATTATTTGATCAATTTATGGAATGCGTTTTGGAACCCGTTAGCTATTTTTACAGCTTAGAAAAATTGTCAATAATCTAAATTAGTTTTGGTTTTGGCTTGAGGTTTTGCCAATACTTTGAAATTTAGTTTTGCAAATTGGTTTTGTAGGCCATTGGTCGTTCGGCGGCAAGGTGTACTAGTGCATTTACGATAATTGCCTCTGGAGACGTAGGCATAGTTTGATCCTTGGGCGCTAGAATTGAGTTCTTCCAATTCCAAGTGTATCTTTGTATATGGGGAATAGGTGGGAACTAACATAATGGGTGTTTGAGTCTTGGAAATTGGTTTGGACTCGATTTGTAGCCACTTAGGCTAAATTGGTATCTTTTGGTAAACATGCAAGTTTAATTGGAAACCTATCTTAGGAAACCCGATATGCTTTATAACTGTTGAGAGACATTAGGACATCTTCATGAGACTGTATGGAACCTTTATTAGTCACTTGTTTAAATAATTTTGTTTTTGGATGATATTCTCTCTCTCTCTCTCTCTCTCTCTCTCTCTCTCTGTCGAGGTTATAAATGCATTTAAATTGGAAATTTACGTCTTACCTTCTCCAAATGCTTGTAAGAGTTTTTTTATCTTTGTGAATGGAAATTATATCTATGAGAAATGTGTTAGATCATAGGAGATTTCCATGCCAGCTATTTTTGGTTAACCATGCATTTGGTTGCATGTACCGTGACAAAAGGATTTAGTAGCGTTATCATGATGTTTTTAGTTGCATGTTATTATGAATTGTATGTAGTTGCTATGAAAATTGGGGCTTCATCTAATTAGTGTTTAATGTAAGACATTTGATCTATCTGACTACATTGTCACTTTGTAAAGAAATGGTAACTTGGGTGTGAAATAGTTGAATCATATCCTACAGAAGGATTAAAAATTTAGGTAACAAAAAAGATAACATGAAGGACATTTGTATGATTTTGTGTTAAATAATAATCGGAAGATAACATCGCCATTTTGTGAAATAATAATCTTTGATAGATAGTGAGTGTGTAGGCTGATAATGAAACGAGAGAGTGAATTTTAAGTTTGAAAATAAACTCTATTTTAACCAAACATAGGTCATCTATATCAATGTTTAATAGTAATGATTGTAGGCAATGCGTAGTGTGTAGTGGAATCTTGGCTCAATTAAAGAACTCAACCTATGTGTCTAATTGTGACGCGCATGCAGTGCCAAATGGTCATAAATATTTGAGTTGTGTACCATCTTGAGTGTTTACACCATTCGTAGGGAGGATTGTGTTTATCGGGATGGGTGATTTGATCTTCTCTTATTAAATAGGAATTTAAGATAAATTAGTTATCCAATCAAAGAGGTAAAAGTAAGTTTGGCACACACTTATCATTTGTCTTATTACAAGAATCAAGCATCTATCCTAATAATTATGCAAACTATCATCATCTCGTCCTTTTGTAACCAAAAAGTAGGGGTTTGTGTGCAATTTAGTGCTTTTAGCATGATGACTAAGTAGTATCACACTCATATAAAGTGAACTATAAGTAAAGAAAAGATGGAACTTTATGTTTAACATAGGAAAATATATAACAATGTATGAAGGTGATACTATTGTTAGCGGTAGCAAATGGAATAAGGTAAAAATGCTGCTAGATGTCTAAATGGTCATTACTTGATCTAAGTGAAACCTCAAGTTTTGGGGTGAAAGAGATGGATATGTTACATATGATTATTGCATAAAAGTTAATGAAGAATTCTAAGTCTATCTTCTATGCCACTTCCTTTAGGAGGGGGATAGAACGAGGTAAACCTCATCTTGTTGTAAAATTTTTATGAGATGTTTTCTCTACAAGAAGCAAGGAAGATTAATTCATGGCTCTAATTATGGAGTTAGTTTCCCTTTCAGTGGCATGAGGTAATAACTTCACTAGAACTATCTTGAAAATAATATTGTTGCACCCTCAATCAAATAAAATCATTTCCATATGTTATCGCATGAGTTTGTTCCTTTTTTGTGTCCTTGAACAACTAGGAAAATGTGCGAAGGGAAACTTGAACCAAACTTAGTTATTTCTTTGTGAAGAGACATGTTTAGGACTCCTAGTGGTTTTGTTATTGATCCTCTTAAGAACCCATGTTGGTATGATAGTCTTGAATTAGGGCCTTTACGCTGGTTAGTTTTGACTCTTCATGGTAATTATGCCTTGAGATAGCACCTGATACAGTGGTCGGCTTTGTATCGTCAGTAACATAGGAAAACATTGTGATGTTGCATGTTACACTCTTGTGATGAGCATAGTATCCCCTCCTTACTTAATTAAGAGAAGCTTAAGGCATGATGAAACCTACTTAATGTATCAACAAACCACCTTGGTGAGAGTTGCATGGGACCTCGTGAAAGGTGTTCCAAGTTGTATTATTCCCCCTCTTTATAGTGGGACCTGTGTGTGTTCTTAAATCTTTGGAAGAATCGTGGAATTGGATATGACACTTATTATGGGTTAAGAGCTTATTCGTGAAAACCTTGCTTCAGTGGGTGATAGCTAGAGTTGTTTCACAACATGTCACAAGATATTGCACACTTATATTTAACGTCTTGTGTCAAAAAAATTGAAGATGAATGGTTTGTTCTAGAAGAAGTAATGTGAATGAAATATGGAATATTAACACATGAGCAAACCCACGAATGAAATGAACCCTCATTTAAGTTATTATGACGTCACAAAATTATTAATCATGCTTCCGAAATGAAATTCTTCTTAAGTACCTAATAAAATATGAGGCATATTAGAGAAAACAAAAATTATGAACCACATGTTCATATCATCAATCTGTTGTAAGTGATAGTGCTATATGGGCCCATAGTTATGTGTTAGGTGATCAGTGCAAGTGTAGTAAGTGTTGTGTCATATAACAAAAAAAAATTGTAAGTTTTCTTATTACATTTTTCTTGGTGAAATTGTGGGTGGGTATGACAAAAGGAGGTGTTTTTGCCCTGTTTGTGCACGAGACTAGAGTAACCACCAAAGATAATACTCTTGTACATATTTGATATATCTATGTGAAGGAAGGAGGTGCTTAAAAATAATGGCGTTAGAGAATGAATTTGCAGCAAGGAGAAATGCCCAACTATGCAGTAACGTATAGGGTGTAGTATAAAGTTTAACGATATTTAATAAATAGTAAAAATTTAGCCATAACTCAAGAAAAATTATTTCAATCGATTTACAAATTCACATCAAAACCTATATTCTGGCTCAAACAAGAAGTTCCAACAACCCACGAGAATCTTTAGGGCTTTATCTACAAGCTAAAAGAAAGTCGTTTACCATAATACAAAGTGTATATGAACAATGTGTTAGCATGCACAAATGATATGATTATGAAATCAAACCAATACAAAATCTAACACAACTAATCAACTACCTCCGATTGAGCAAGATGAAAAGAAAGGGAAAACAATTTACTGTACTTACCTACAAGTAGAATTCTCCTCCTTTGTTGCTTTGGATTTGCTCCTTTGATTTTGCTTTGTTGGATGTATGCAATGTGTGCTTCAGATCTTTGGACAAATTCCAGCAGCACCTCCCCTTGATAAATTGCTTGATTGAACTCAATAGATTGTTATGAAGATTGTTTGAATGGCTTGAGAATTGGACAACATGTATTTGTAAATTTTAAGGTTGCTTTCCATGGAGGGTGACACCTTTATTTACAGTTGGAGGAGGTAGAAATGAATGGCTAAGATTTTTCCATGGTGGATTAAATCAATGGTTGAGAATGAATGAGAGGAGAGGATTGTAGAAAATTCTAGATTTCATGAGAATTCTCTATTGAATTTAAAATTCAATGGAATAGTGTATTTTATTTGAATATTTGAAAAGAAGAGGGAAAGATGGAGAGGTTTCTAGAATTAGAAGCCTCTAGATTTGGAGGGGCATTTAAGTTGTGATTAGGTGAGATTAATTGCATTTAGTGGGGTGATTAGATGGAGAAGCTAGGCATAGAATAGGTATAGGGTAGGTGGTAGGTGGGTGAGTATATTTTAAATTAGAGGAAAATAGTTAATGAGGGTTATTTAGTGTAATGAATGAAATATTAATAATGTATTAATATTTCTAAGGGTATAAATGGGATGTGTAGAATATGGAATGATTGGAATGTGATTATATATGATATAATAATTAATTAAATTTATAATTAATTATTATAAGGTCGGTGGTGGGGATGGATAATTATTTATATAATTGGTGAATTATTTAGATGACCATGTTGACATTTTACATGTCTACACGAAAAATACATGAGGCCAATACATTTGATATAATCGGCATGAGAGCTATCTGCGGTGGTGTTAATTTTATTTGATAAGGCTGCTTAATCGGAAGACGGTGGCTTTAGTTTCGCTTCAAAATATTTAGATTTTTCAAAAATTGAGAATGAAGTCGAAATGGATTTCCATCGTATTGAGATCCATCAAACAAGTAATAAATAATTCAACATTGGCACTCTCTTCACCTCCCGATTATAGGTCATGTTTCCTCAAGCAAAACCCTTGTTATCCACCAAATTTTTCTTTCGATAACTTATATAATGTATATAGATAATGTTTTCCCTAAAGCGTGAAAGTAGGACTACAATTAATTGAAAATAAATATTCGGGTACTTTTATAAACATATTTCAAAGAAAATTCTAATTGGGTTCTAAATTTAGTTTTTAATGAACTAGTATGTTGTGCCTTCTAATTATAAATAGGAGGTCACACATTAACAAAATATTTTTAAAAATCGTAATTTTATATTTTAAACTTTAAAAATTAATGTATGAAGTTGTTTTTAAATTAAGAAGGTAGCTGAGTTAATAGTATTTTGTGCCTTTTTAATTACAAATAAGAGGAAACATATTAAATTTATAATAAAATTTAAGATATTTTTATATTTATTACTTAAAAAATATTTTAAGTTAGTTTTAAATTAAGAAAGTAAGTTGTTAAGTTAATAGTATAATTGTTGTCCCAAATTTATGGTAATATATATATATACCTATATATATATATATATATATATATATATATATATATATATATATATATATATATATATATATATGTGTGTGTGTGTGTGTGTGTGGTGTGTGTGTGTGACAAATCGGCGTCGGGACTTAGAAATGCAATAGCGTGAGAGCCAACCAAGAATTTAGAAAATGTGATGGCGGAAAATCGACCGGGAATGAGAAAAATGTTATGTTGGCAGAGCCGACCAATATGTAAAACAAATTAGGCAAAAATAGCTTACTCGGATGATGTTGCAAAGCAAACCCGGCCTTGGAAAGAGGCTCTGATACCAGATGTAATGACCCTCCTTGCAACAAATTTTTTGAAATAACTTGAGATCAAAACACAATAGTTGGAATAACATAATGCTAATGAATCGATCTAGAATGTTTCGGACTGTGAGGCTTGGGAGACTATTTTGTCATTTCCCATGATCAGGTTTTCGTTTCAAGAAGCAACGTATGTGTATTTTGAGTCACGATTTCATTGAATCGCCGAGAGTTGATTTTCTCTTGTCGATTTTGTTTTGTATCCCCTTATCTCGATCCCTAAGCATCGGGAAAGGGTTGCGAATCTGCTGGTGATATATCTTCCCTTCGTTTTTTATTTTCCTCTTTCTTTTGCATATGTTTATTGCTTCTAACTGCTACGACTAAGGAAAATGCTAGGAAATCCAATATTGTGGCTAACAATGGGAAGTCAACTTTTAGGGATGTGATACGAGGATCATCATCCTCGAACCCCTCTAACAACCACTTTCATAAAATCCCTCTCAAGATGCCAAAGATTGATCCACGTAAGAATGAAAAATGGTGTATGTTGGCGGTTGATGGCACTCCAGTCATCCACAAAGAAAGATGTGCACGGATAATCTTCGAGAATTGGAAAAGTAGAGGCTTTATTGTTAGATTTATGCGATTTTGACCATTGCTTACATGACCATGAAAGAATGAGCTCAAAAATCACGGAGAACAAAAGGTGAGTTCATGATTTGATGCCTAATGGATATTTTATAATCCTTTTTGAAACTCTCATGAGATAAGGAATGTGTATTTGGGGTGGTCCTTGGTTTATGGGTCATGCGGGCTTATTCATGAAGCCATGGCATCCTATGTTTAAACCGAGAGGAAGGAATTACCATTAGTGGTTCTAGTATGGGTGAGACTATATGGATTAGTATCGCATATTGGAATCAAACAATGTTTATGGCTATTGGTAATACCCTAGGTAAATTAATGATGATTGTTGATGCCACTATCTAATTGGAGAAAATGATCTATGCTAGGATTTGTGTTCTCATGGACCTAACCAATCCTTTACCAGCCAAAATCTCATTAGTTATTGATAATGAAGAGTGGGAGCAAATGTTGGACTATGAGAATATTCCCTTTCGATGTCGTCTATGTCACGATTATGGACATTTGGTGAAGGATTGTCCTGCTAGAGTGCCAGAGCCGAAGGAAGCTGAGAAAAATGTTGAGGAATTCATCATCCCAAAAAAGAAACAAATTGCAAAAAAAATGGAAAGGAGCAACAGGCAATCAGCAATTCAAATTGTTTTGTTAGTCTACAGGAAGAAAATGAAGAACAGATAGATGATGTCATGGAATCACAAGTTCTTGAAACACAGTTGGAAAAGACCCAAGAAGAAATAAACAAGCAACAGATGGATACTCAAAACCAATTGGTTCTTTTTCAGGGTCCTTCTAACAACAATGTTGGTCAACTGGTATTAAAAGCTATCAAAGGAAAAATAAGTTAAATGATAAAGTGCAGGAAGAAAATCAGAAGTCAATGGAAAAGGAAGATTTGGGCAAAGCATTATTGATTAAGGAAAAATCCAGAATACAAAATGAAGATCTTGTATTCAAGTGGAACATGGAAAAAACAAAAAATTTAAATTGGACAATAACACTAAAATGGGAAGGAAACCCAACCAGACTAAAATTCAGCAGGAAGGCAAAAGTTAAGTAGCTCAGGAGCAATGAGGGACTTGTCCCAATATCTTCAACACCCAGCTCAATGAAAATTATTACATGGAATATTAGAGGCTTGAAGGGTTCCCCTTCTAAGTTTCAAGAGCTTAAAAGGATGATTGCGTCAAATAAGCCAGCTATGGTAAATATTCAGGAAACAAAAGCTTCTATGGAGTTAGTTTCTACTCTTGCAAATAATATGTGGCCCTAATCTCAACATATATCTATTAGCTCATTTGGAGCTTGAGGGGTCAGATTTCTTTATGGGATCCTAAGGTAATTTCTGTTATTAATTCTTGTGCCATGAAAGGAATTATTTGCTTACATGTGTATGATAAGATGGAAGACCAACAGTTCATACTGTGTAACATATATGCCCCTATTTCAGTGGAGGATAAAAGGCAACATAGGAGAGGAATGGAACATATCATAAGAATTTTCCCAAACATCCCTCTTATTATGGGAGGTGATTTTAACACCATCTTAAACCTTTCAGAAAAGCAGGGAGGTAATAATCAGCTGGATGCAAGTTCAACAGAGTTGAGTTGCATAGATTTCTTGTGACTCATAACATGGTGAATGATCTGACGGGCAATGGAATAATGACATGGTCAAACCGAAGATAGGGGCAAACATGTACTCTTGAAATATTATACCGATTCATTGTTTCTAAAGAATGTTGGATGAGAGGATGTGCTCTTAAAGCTCGAATTCTCAATAATAATGGTTCTAATCACTGGCCTGTTTGCTTGGAAATAGGAAAGACTATCCATCCCGAAGCACCATTCAAATTTCAATTAATGTGGCTTCGTCATGTTGATATTCATGATCTAGTCAGTAAGTGGTGGATGGAGGGGAAGCCTAGGCATGGAACACAGATGTATATGTTTGCCCAAAGACTAAAGTACCTACAATATAAACTCCGCAATTGGAACTGGACTGGATTTGGTGATATTGCTAAAGAAAAAGCTCAAATATTAAGTGAACTTGGGAAAATTAATGATATTCATCGAAATTCAGGTATGTCTATGGATCTCTTCAAGCAAGAATGTAAATTGAAGGATGATCTGAATGAGTGGGAAATTAGAGAGGAAATTATGTGTAAACAAAAATCCAGAATTCAATGGCTGAAGGAAGGAGATAAAAATTCAGCTTTCTTCCATAAATATTTTTTAGCTAGGTAAGCTCGAAACCACCTTCAAAGTCTTTCCATTAAAGGAGGATCTAAGGAAAGTTCGATGAATGGAATGAAGAAAGTGGCTAGTCAATACTTCCAACATCTTTTTAAGGAACAATTGTTGGATAGAAATGCTCAAGAACAGTTGTTAGATTTAATCCCCACACATATTAATTCGAGGATAATGATAAGTTGATCCAACCAGTCTCGGAGGAGGAGCTTAGACATACAATGTTTTCCATGCAAAAGGTAAAACCCCGGCCTAGATGGTTTTCCTATAGAATTCTTTCAAGAATTTTGGGAAATTATAAAAACTGACTTGATACAGATGGTGGAAGAAGTCAGCAAAGACTATGCTTAAAGAGTTGAATAGGACATTCATAGCCCTCATACCTAAAGCTAGAGAGGTTGAAGATATTTTGGGTTTCAGACCTATAGCTCTATGTAATGTGGTGTACAAGATAATAACAAAAGTTATAGCTGAAAGATTAAAGCCATTCCTCTCAAAAATAATATCCCCTGAACAAGGGGGATTTGTTCCAGGAAGACATATTCATGATGAGATTGTTCTTGCTCAGGAAATTTTACATTCAATGGAAATGCAGAAAAGGCCGGCTATGTTCATTAAATTAGATTTATCAAAGGCATATGATAGGGTGGACTGGAATTTTTTTGTAAAGTTTTGGAACGATTTGGGTTTTCTCTTGAATGGAATCTTGTAAGCTAGGAAAAATACACTACTAACAGGAAGTAAAATATCAATAATCGTACCTCCTCCTTCCAAGGCCGTGTAGCTAAAACCTCGAGAATGGGCTAGGAAACTTGGATTGAGCCACGATTTTGTGATATGTAGGTGCTTTTCTTCAAGACGGAGCAAGACCTTCCTACAACAACGATCCTCTTACTTTGCCTTTGGATGGGAAAAAGGATTATGAGGCTATTTTGGCATTAGGACGAGGCGAATGATGTTCTTTGCTCAAAGGATGCAAGAACTTAGATATGGCATGAAAGCTTATTCTCCGTGTGTTTAGAGGGGGAGGGGTAAGGTTGTATTTATAGCTGAGGAGTGATTAGCTTAAATTAATTTAAGTAATCATGGTTTGAAAATGTGGGCAAGATTTGGTGGATGGTTTGAAAATGTGGGCAATATTAGGTGAGTGGGGCCACGAAGAATGGGTGAGGATTTGAATTATATTTTTAATTCATAAATGGAGGATTTTAGGTGAGTGGCGACCACGAATGGTGGGTGAAGATTTGAATTTGAATTTTTAATTCAATAGTGGAAAAACATGGAGAATAATGACATGTGGTGAGGATTAGATTATTTTAGATTTTGAAATGGATAATTAATCAAATTATATTTGATTAATTGAAGTGTATTTTTGTGGGAAATGAGGAAGGAAATTAATTGATTTAGGATATATGTGAAATTGGGGTGTCTACATTTACCCCTCTTTGGAAGGGTACTATGAAAGTAGTGTCCTTTTCAAAGAAAGTAGACAGTATGGGGAAGAATTCAATCTACTTTTAAAAGGTAGAGTGAATGTTTGTTGGGGAGAATAGAAAGTGGTGAGTGACGGATGTCATGGTATCCTCCAAGACAGAAATGTCATGAGAAGATGTGATTATGGATAGATGTGGTGATGCCCCCTCGAGAGGATTGTGAAAATGAAATATACGACAAAACTCTCGAAAAAAGGAAATGGATTTGGTGGAGAAGAGGACGATAATGGAGTGGAAGAGACTGGAATGACCTTTGCAGCGCTTGCAAATGGAGGAAGGATTCAATCGACCTTGAATGCTAGGTGTGAGGTGTGTGGGAAGAGAAAGGGAATGGATAGAAGTGGGGTTGATTATGAGAAGAGTAAGGGAAATAGGGAGGGAACAAAAGGAATGAAAAGAAATAAGAGAGAGGGATGATAGGAGAAGAAGGGAATGATGAAGGACAAACAAGGCAAAAACAAAAAAGTGACAGAGTAGAGGGTGAAGGGGATAAAAAGAGAGATGTGTAAAATGAAGGAAGCAACAGAGATAGTAAAGAGGGATGCATAGAAGTGAAAAAGCGAGAAACAGGAAAGGATGAATAAGAAGGAGAAAATGAGGTGGGAGTAGGGGGTGAAATAGAGGAAAATAGAAAGAGGACAAAAGAAGAAGTAGAACGGAGAGAAAAAAAAGAAACTATGAGGGCGAGGAAAGTGTGAAAAAGAGGAGAGAAAGGAAGAGAAACATATACAGAATGAACGAAAAGGTAGGGGTGGTAGAGAAAAGGGGAAGTGGTAGAGAATGAAATGAGGATACTACGATGATGGGAAAATAGAAAAAGGATGTATGATGAAGACAGTAAAGATAGTGAAGAGGTCAAAGAGGAGATGGAGAGATGGGTAAGAAGCGGCAAAGAAAGGGTGGGAGTGAGGGAAAAGAATAGGAGAGAAAAGAGAATGGGGGATAGAAGAGGCAATGCCAATGAAAGGATGTTAGGGAAATCCTCTTGACAATGAGTGGTGGGGAAGGGTGAAAGAAAAAAATGAAAAAGAGAAAGCAAATGAGAATTTGGAAAGGGTAACGCCAACAAAGGGACGTTAGGGAAAACTGTTGCCAATGAGTGGTGGGCTTAGAGGAGGAAGGAATGAAGGAAACTCTAGAAGGTCAAGGAGTGAATGAGGTCGTGCGGAATGAGGATTGATAATTTTAAGGAAAACCGTTGACAATTATGAGTGCGGGAAGAGAAGATGATGATGAAAGAATGATATAGGAGTGTTAACTTGATAATGGCGAATATGTGTGTGGGTAGAAATGTAGGGGGAATGTGAGAAGATGAAGGGGAAAGAGTGAAGAAGATGGGAGGAAGAGTTGGGACTAAGTGAAAGAAAGGAGAGGATGGGGTGATGAGGATGAATGAGGTGAGGAGGAAGAACCAAGACATGAAAAGAATGGTAAGAAACGGTATGAAGGATGATGGATCAAGGAGGGAAAATGGGGAAAATAATGTGATTGTAGGTGGAAGAGATGAGTTGTATGTTGTAAGAGGATATGTGGAGAAAGGATAATAGTAGGAGGAAAAAGTGGGTAATAGGAGATACCAGGTGGAAGAAAGCGATCAATAAAGTGAAATAAGAATGAGGCGGGGAGAAATTCATGATGACAAGTTAAGTGTAGGGAGGACCCGAACATAAGATTGTCATGTGATGGAAGTGGTTAAGTAAGATTGCCATGTGAGCAAAGCTGGAGATGACAAATGGTCAAGCGAGAAGTGGTGTTTGCGATAATCGAAAAGGAGGTGAAAGGATGTGATAATGGGAAATCTTTGAGAAAAAATGAAGGGTGAAGGGTGGGTAGTGATGGGGAAAGGCAAGAGACGCAGATCATCCTTAAGAGGGACTCTTAAGTGAGATCGCCATCTTTGGGTGAGTGGTTAAGTAAGATTGCCAAGCAGAGGAGGGTGATAGTGGTGGTAAAAAGATGTGATGATGGGGAATGAAGAGGAAATATGGTGGTGAGATTGGAGAGTGATGGGCGAGTGTAAGATGACATGTCATGCTTAAGAGAATCTCTTAAGTAAGATCGTCATATTGCTGGAGAAGTTTCGTAGGGTCTCCCAACCGACAGGGATGATATGCAAAGAGAAAGACAAAATGATATTGGAGATAGGGGTGGAATGGTAGGGTGAAGAAGATGATCACGATGAGAAGTGGGAGAAGGAAGATGGGGGAAATATGATGGGATGGGGGAAGGCCACAGGACAGATCAACCTTAAGTAGAAGTCTTAAGTAAGATCGCAAGGCGAGGAAGAAGGATGATGTTAGAGTTGGTGGGAATAGGGTATGACAAAATGGAGTGAAGGGGAACCCTCAAGTGAATTTTCCATACTACGAGAGCGTGTAAGTAGGATGACCTAGGCATAAGGTGGATTTGGGGAAGGATGAGAAAAGAGTGAGTGAGGTATGCCTAAGTGGTATATGATATGAGATGAGGTGATAATAAGAAAGAAAGGACACAAAGGAGTATAACATGAATGGATGAAGGAATATATGCAGTGGAGGGTGGAGAGTGTGAGGGGAATCCTTAATTGGGATGCCCACATGGTGAGAGTAATGATGCGGGAATGGGAAGTAGAAGAGGTGGAGTTGGAAGATGTGTTTGGTGGTGATGGTTATTTGATGAGAGGGCATGTGGTGAAGAAGCTTCTACAGCGGGAAGATCTTAGGGAGAGGGTAAACCTCCACTGAGGATTCCATATAGAAGGGGTTATTAAGTAAGATTGTCAAGCGGAAGAAAAGCGGGTGAAAGGAAAGAATACCAATGGGTGAGAGGGGACAGGAATGGTGAGAAGGGTAATATGGGTATAAGCGGCGGAGGAGTAAAAATGAGAAGTGAGAATGAATGGATCAAATACATGGTGATCATGGTGGGGGAGAAGGAGCTGCTGGATAGTGAATGCTACTTGAGAAAGATCGTCAAGTAGGATTCACTGGCCAAACCGCAACAGTGATCAAGTAGGATTCGCAATTTGGAGAATGCATTAGTATGGGTGAATAGATGGGGTGCAAAGTAAGATGTTGATCATGCGGGGAAGATACTCACGTGACGAAAAGCATCTTAATTTTAATATAGCACATAACGAGGATGCATCGTGATATAAAAGATCGGGATGACTAGTAGGCGTAATATGCGTGATATCATAGGCATGGGGCCATCAAAAAGGTTTGATGCCCCGATCTGATATCTGAAATGGAAGAGAGCATAGACGAGAGGCCATCAAGAAAGTATGATGCCCGATCGACATGCAATCAAATAACATAAGAATATTACTGAGAGAACACCAGGATATATAAAATCAAGATGCCCCCTATAATATATCAAGATACAAGAAAGTAATTAATAATTTGCCACTAATAATGCAACACAAGAACGTAAACATGTCCCTAACGTGTTCCACGGTGATGATTGATTAGATGTGCCCCAAGCGAGGAGTACGAGGATTGGGTCATTCTCCTCAAACAAGGAAACAATGAGAGCGGATTTTCCCCAGCGAGGATTCACGCGAGGAGAAGTGGTTTGAAATTGGTAGTCATAAGGTGGTTGGACCATTCGTTTGGGATAATAGTTCAAAGGATGATTGTGTTACTTATTGAGTTTTACGATTTTGTGGATGTTTTTGGTCTTTTGAAAATTTTGCAAATGTTTTTGTATTTTGGATATTTTCTAATGTTTTTGTTTTTGGATTTTGGATTTTCTAATGTTTGTTTTTGAATTTTATAAATTTTTGGATTTTCTAATGTTTTTGAATTTTTGGGATGTTTACACTGTGTTTGGATTTTTGACGATTTTCAAATGGTTTTGGATTTTTGACGATTTTCAAATATTTTTGGATTTTTGACGATTTTCAAATGTTTTTTGGATTTTTGGATTTTACACTGTTTTGGATTTTGATGATTTTCAAATGTTTTGGATTTTGGATTTTACATTGTTTTTGGATTTTTTACGATTTTCAAATGTTTTTGGATTTTACATTGTGATTGACAATTTATGGACTAGAGTGCAGACTTGTTTTGAGAGACGATGTACCGTGTTCCGCATTGTAACTTATGCTCAAAATAACATAAATTCACTTTCCATTGGCATGATATGGTGGTGATGATATGATGAAAAGAATTCCAACTCCATTCTTGACTCTACACAACTAGTAAGATGTGTGGGCTCATCACCAAGAATCAAGAAGGACGTAGGAGATAGATAATGAATATAGAGACAAATGCTAACAACAATCCCTTTGGGAAATTGTGACTCCATTCTTCATAATGGTACTAAACCGGTTTCAAAAATAGCTTTCACTTTATGAGTCACATCTTAGACTTAGACAGGTTATGTGGCACAGCGATTGATAAAATATGAGGTTAAGGGATAGTTCTCTCTTCACTTAGGCATCTAAATTACGTGTTTGGGGATTCTATAATTTGTAAGCATTGTAAGATTTTGTATTTTTAAATGACTCCTATGCCTTGCCCCATGCTACTAGTGAGAAGCAAGGGCTCATCACAAAGGCAAAATATAGGCGAGTGAATTTCCTTTTGTTTGTTTTTTTGTTTTTTTGTTTTTTGTTTTTTTTTTTTTTGGAATATTTTGCAATGTTTTATGCTTGTATGAGAATGACCCTCTCACGCTTTACCCCATGCCACTTGTAAGAGGCAAGGGTTTATCACCAAGACAAGACGTAGAGCGAGAAAGGGCACCTTCCTCCATTCCCGAGTCTCACACTACCGGTAAGAAGTGTGGGCTCAACACCAAAGACTATGAAGGGCGAAAGATGTGACAATGAATTATTCATAAGTTATTGAATTGATGGATTTTTTTACAATAGTGCTTTGTATTTGGGAAGAAAGCGTCTGCCCCAATCTCAGCCCCCCACACGACTAGTAGGGCGTGAGGTTCAACACCAAGGCCCGAGATGGACGACCAAACAAAGCCCAGGTAACGAAGTTTAGAGCTTTGTTATGAAGAGAGAATGTATTAGAAGGGGATATATTACCATCGTAAGCTTCACAGGTATGACCATAGAGGAAAGCGTGAAAGTGGAAGAAGTATGATGCTCACAAACTTAATAGGATTTATATTAGCACTTGTCTCATGATGATAAATATGAAGATGTGATTTTGATAATGAAAATGTCTGCCAATGGAAATGAATAAATTTGAATTATTTGGATATAAGCAAGACAAAAGGAACAATGTACATGTTGTATCCTGGAATAGTGAACATCTCAAGGATAAAATTTCTTTAAATGAACTGCATTCATTGGTTCATCAAGATCTTGGCCGGTGTCAATGGCCAATTTATAAGCTCCAAACCCAAAACTATCTATGATTTCGTTGGGCTCAAATTTTTTTTGTTTGTCTAGTTCTTTGGGTGTGTTCTTTCGATTTTCTTTGAGAATGAAATGATTGACCTTAAATTTTCTAGGTTTGAATTTTTTATGGTAGCTATGTCGTAGCTGATTTTGATACACTTGAAGATGATCTAGGGTATTAAGTCGTTTTTCATCAAGAAGCTCAAGTTTATTAAGGCGTGACTGTTGATAATAATATTGATTGATTACATCTTTGAGGGATATTCTGAAGGATGAGAATTCAACCTTGACATGTAAAATAGCTTCCCAACCATAAATAAAGTAGAAGGGAGTGGCTCCAATAGGTGTGTGATAAGATGTGCAGTAAGCCCAAAGAGCGGGATAGATTTGGTTAAGCCAATAGCTTCCATGTGTGTTGACAATGATGGTTTGTGTTATTTGGTTTGTTGCTTCTATTTGTCCATTAATTGATTGTTTTGAGGATAGATTCATGATTAAAGATGAAAAAAGTGGCGTAAAGATATTCCTGGGTATACATACCTCGTAGAATGTATGCACATAGAAGTCTTGATAGGTGAGAATAATTAGTGATGAGATTCCTGTAAGATCGATCGTTGAAAGCATGATGGACACAATAGGTTGCATTGTCGCAAGTGGCCAAACTCGATGTGGTTGTGTTTCGACAACAAGGCTAGAGATGTTAGGCATAAGAGCCAATATTGGAATGATAGAATCAAACTTAATGGTACTTGTTGATGGAACCTCGTCTGTAGTGTCTACAGTAATATCAAGGTTTGAAAGGGAGTCTTGAAACGAGATCAAGGTCTCGTTAGATGTTGGAAGAATGTTGTCACCCAAAACAGGTTCAATATATGTTTGGGCTGAAAGAGAGTCTTGAAATAAGTTCAAGTGCTCAGTAGATGTTGGAAGAATGTTGTCACCCAAAACAGGTTCAATATATGTTTGGGCTGAAAGAGAGTCTTGAAATAAGTTCAAGTGCTCAGTAGATGTTGGAAGAATGTTGTTGTCCAAAACAGGTTCAATGTATGTTTGAACTAATGGAAGGAAATTTGAAGAAGATATGGATTGGTTTGGAATTAGAGAGTCTTGATTGTTGTCGTCATGATCTCGTAGAATTTCGATATATATAGGAGTTTCGGACAGTATCGGCTCTTCATGGAAAGTTGTGATATTGGATGTGTTGTTGGTTGCGAAGTATTGTCATCAAGTTCTACTGAGAGAGATGACATCGTCGTCAATTAAGTCTTGGACATAATTCTTAAATCATACACATCTATCTATGTGATGACCATCAATGCAATGAAAGTCACAGTATGTGTTAGGTTTGTACAAGCATGGCTTAGCTTCCCCTTTGACAAAGGGTATTGTAATTGGATATTTTATCATTATAGCCTCTTTTAGTTGATGAAAAACACTAGAGAGACTTTCTCGAGGGGGTAAAGCGGCGTTGGACTTTACGTGAACCGATTTCTTCGTGAGGTTGTATGATCGGCTTTTTGGGTGATCGCTCACCGATTTGGGTAGCCATATGAGAAAGTTGTGTTGTCATCTTATTAATTTGTTCTAATAGCTCATTGTGTGATGTTTTCATGAATTCATCATGTTTGAAAGAGAGGGAGAACGAAGAAATGTGCGATGAATAAATCAACCTATTGATTATGATCTTTGTTTTCACTCAATCAAGTTTTAACAAGGCTATAAGGAGTAAGCTCAAACAAGCTACTCGGGATACAAGTGGGATATAACTTAAACAAGCTATGACGAATATGTTGATTGGTTTGGATTAAACAAGCTTAACAGAAGAAAATGTAAGGAGTACACTCAAACAAGGTACTCAATACAAGTGGGATGTAGCTCAAACAAGCTATGATGAATATGTTTATTGGTTTGGCTTTAACAAGCTCTGGATTTTTGATAGGAAGAGTAACTCAAACAAGTGACTCAACACAATTGTGAACTCAAAATGAGTTTTGAAGGGATTTTTATCGGATGGGATTTTGTGAAACTCGACAGCTGATGAAATAATGAGTGAACTCAAACAAGTCACTCAATGTCATTTTGATATAGCTTGAAACAAGCTAGAAAGAATGTTCTGACAATTGATGAGATAAGGAGTGAACGCAAGTCACTCAATATCTATTGGATATAGCTGAAGACAAGCTATGACAAATGTATTGTGGTAAGCTAATGAAATTGGTGTGATGGTTTGATCTGTGTTGTTGGATTGTTTGGATGTTTTCGCTTGGTATTGAATTGGTCGAGAACTGATTTTTTTGTGGAACACAACTAGGGTCTAAACTTTTACAATGAACACATTGATATCAGCCAAGTTTTATGATAAAATAATGCTAAACTATTGTGTTTTCAAACAGCAAGCAGTCATGTGGATTCAATTGTTTTGGCTTATGAGGTAACTTCTTCAGGAATGATCATTGTTTCATGCAATCATACAAGTATGCTATGAAATGGTGGATGCAGGCTCTTATTACTCCAAGAAGATGCGTCCTCCGATATACCCTAGTCCTGATATACCTAATTGCATGACGGGGACGGGGGTGAAGGTGTACGGAACCCTTAGAGAAACCTTTGGAGGAGACTCGCCAATTCTTACTTGCCTATTTGAGTGAATCACCACACGTCAATGAGGTTTTGTGAAAAGGTGGAAGGTGATGGAGGGATGAATGTGTATGGTGTCCTTATAACTCCCCGAAGATTTACAGGGACGATGCCCAGGCTTCGTTGTTACAGCTATTTAGGTGTGACTCGCATGCGCTGCACGACAGCATTACCTATAAGTGAAGAGCAGCGGCGAGGTAAATACCGAACGCTGTGATGAGACTAGGTCTCAAAGTGCAATGCAAATGCAAATGCTGTTGGTGCGTGGTAGTCAAGTCCACATCACCGGTGTAGCTTTGGTGGTGATGAAATCCACCTCGTCTACGTGCAAAAACAATATGATAAAGTGATTAAACGCAAGGTTCTTTCCAACTTGAAATAAATCACTAGCAGAAAATAATTGCGTACCTGAGCGTCCTTTTTTTAGTTTCAGCAATTGTCTTTAAATGGTGGTATTTTTGCGGGATTTTTGTTGTTTTTTTTTTTTGTTTTTGACAATATTCCAGCAACGCGGTTCTACAGAAAACAAATTAGTAGTTATCCTGCAAATGAAATGTTAGAAAAGTGATCGTGGTTGTTTTTGATTTGCCAGATCGCTCAAAGGCGCAGGAAAAGAGCATACACAACCAACGACCAAACAAATATTAAGAATATGACAAAGGAAAATAATTATTAAAATGACAGTTGAAAAACAAAGCTAGGGGATCCTGCAATGTTAGAACAAGAAACTAAAAAAAATTGTGACCGTTTCTGATTTTCTAGATCGCTTGAAGGCGCAAGAAAAGAGCATACGCGGATACAATTGAAATAGTTTTTGTTAAAAAAATAAATATTAATAATTATTGCAATTAATCATGATTGTGAAATAGCGATAATGATTATGTTCACAAAAAAGAAAAATGATGAAAGAAGAGGGTGAAAACGTTACCGAGAAGTGTTTTCGCGGAAAATTTAAATGTAAGGCAAAAAATTAAAAATAAAAATTATTTTCTAAAGCTTGAGTGGCCTCACGTTTCTGATTTCCAAGATCACTTTTGAAGTGCGAGGAAAGAGCATACGTGTGAGGATGTTTCGTGAAATAAAAATTAAAAAATAAAAATAAATAAAATTATAATTTTGTTGTTTTTTTGCAAAAAAGACAGGTGTTAGAAGAAATGAAACCAAAATTTTTCTGTAAGTCTCAATCTAAAAATTATTTTTGCATTGCATAGATCTTTTCAATACCTTTCTGTTAAAAAAAAATGAAGTCATTCCGAGTTCGGGAGCAAAAGTTATGGCTTCCGGAAGATGGGCTACGAGAACGCTCTGAATGAAAATTTTAAACGTGAGAAAAACGTCCCGGGAGTTGGTTTTGTTTATTTTCTGACTTCTATACTTCACCTGAGAAGCTAAAATTTGGACAGCAAGGTTAAAAAATAAAAATAAACAGAAAGAAAGTGTTAGATCATAAAATGATTGACTAAAATAAAAGAAAGAAAAAAATAGTAAATGATTAACTTCTTACAAAACAGTTATTTTAGCAAAAGGAAATAAATAAATATATTTTCCGGATTGGTTGTCCCATGACACTAATATGATAAACTAATGATTAGTGCTTGTGTTTCTATAGATTACGAGTGAATAGAAAAATCAGAACTACTAAACACCAAGCACCGAGGAGATCAAAGACAGGATGAGCTGCATAGTTTCATTGTTGCTATAACCTGCAGATACACCACAAGACACCACACAACAAAGACACTAACCAAAGCGTGAAGGTTAACCAAAGAAGACCATAAGGAATAGAAAAGGAAATAATAATAAACAATAATAAACAAAGAACGGATAAAACCACTAATTGGGAAATTAATGGTAACAGATCGAAAGTAACCGGGCGTGCCAGAATGTAAGCTAGGAAAAATACACTACTAACAAGGAAGTAAAATACCAATAATCGTACCTCCTCCTTCGCGTTCCGTAGCAAACCTCAGAATGGGCTAGGAAACTTGGATTGAGCCCTGATTTTGTGATATGTAGGTGCAAATTTTTTTTTTTTCAAAACGGAGCAAGACCTTCCCTGCAACAACGATCCTCTTACTTTGACCTTTGGATGGGAAAAAGGATTATGAGGCTATTTTGGCATTAGGACGAGGCAAAATGATGTTCTTTGCTCAAAGGATGCAAGAACTTAGATATGGCATGAAAGCTTATTCTCGTGTGTTTAGAGGAGGGGTAAGGTTGTATTTATAGCTTTGAGGAGTGATTAGCTTAAATTAATTTAAGTAATCATGGTTTGAAAATGTGGGCAAGATTAAGTGGGTGGTTTGAAAATGTGGGCAAGATTAGGTGGATGGTTTGAAAATGTGGGCAATATTAGGTGAGTGGGGGCCACGAAGAATGGGTGAGGATTTGAATTATATTTTTAATTCATAAATGGAGGATTTTAGGTGAGTGGGGACCACGAATGGTGGGTGAGGATTTGAATTTGAATTTTTAATTCAATAGTGGAAAAACATGGAGAATAATGACATGTGGTGAGGATTAGATTATTTTTAGATTTTGAAATGGATAATTAATCAAATTATATTTGATTAATTCGAAGTGTATTTTGTGGGAAATGAGGAAGGAAATTAATTGATTTAGGATAGATGTGAAATTGGGGTGTCTACTGAGATACATTGGGTTCGGCTGCTTTTCTCTTTGCATCTTTTGCAGTCTTAATCGATGACTCTCCTCTTGCTTGTTTTGGGGCGTCGAGAGGTATAAGGCAAGGAGACCCTCTATCCCCTTTTCTTTTCATTATCCTCGCAGAATGCTTTGGCAGGTTGAGCAAAAAAGCTTGTCAGGAGAAAAAAATTCAAGGAATACAATTGGCAAAAACAGTTAAACCAATATCTTATTTGCAATTTGTTGATGATTCCTCTATGATGGGCAGTGCTAATGTGACAGAAGCTAAACAATTTCAAAAGACCATCCGAATTTTTCTTCGACTATTGTGCAACTTATAAATAATGGAAAATCCAATATTTTCTTTTTCTATTGCTCTCAAAGACAAGAAGATCAAATCCTGAATATTCTCCAATTCCAGAAAGGAACATTCCCTCTCAGATATTTGGGTGTTCCTTTATCTCCTAGAAAGATAAGGGATTGGCAATGGCTTATTGATAGAGTTGAACAGAAATTGCAGAAATGGACAAATAAATGGTTATCAACAAGAGGAAGAATGACTCTTATAAAATCAATCCTTCAAGCTATGCCGATTTATGTTGCATCTGTGGTGAATATTCCGGGTACAATCCTCAAGAAGATAGACTCTCTTTGTCAGAGATTCCTATGGAGTGGGACTCAAGAAAAGAAGAAGTGGTCTTTAGTCAAATGGACATCTCTTTGTAAGCCTAAAAAAGAAGGGGGTTTAGGTTTTAGATCTTCCAATAAGCAGAATACAGTCTTAGCGTCAAAACTTTATTGGAGACTCATTGTACATCCTGAAGATCTTTGGGCCATAAAGTTATGTGGTACATATGTGGAAAATAGCTTTCCGGAAAAGATTATTAGAACAGCTCTTCCGAATAAGGGTTCTCCAGCACTAAAGTTTATCAAAAGGGG
Organism: Taxus wallichiana var. yunnanensis; assembly: GCA_018340775.1. Classification (NCBI taxonomy): domain Eukaryota; kingdom Viridiplantae; phylum Streptophyta; class Pinopsida; order Cupressales; family Taxaceae; genus Taxus; species Taxus wallichiana. The sequence goes on along the minus strand of CM031241.1, from coordinate 92,145,168 downwards.
GGAAAATTTAATTAAAAAGCAGCTGTTGGATTGTTTATAATGGAAAATGAGCAAACTTTTGGACAGATTCTTGGAATGGAAAGCCACCAATTATTACACTCCACCCTCAACTTCAATTAATTATGGAGAATGTGTAGGCCCATGGATGGATTAAGATAGCAAAGTATACCCAGCAAACTATTCAACCTTGGGGAGTTGATATTTGTTGGATTCCTATAAATGAATGGCCTACAAGGATTGCCCAAGAGCAACAGATTATTTTGAACCAGATTTTGAGGGAGCGCACTCTTCCTTTTTCCTCCTGTATCGATGAAATTGGTTGTGGATTTAGTTCATCTGGGAAATATGAAGATTCTTCAAGATATGCCTTTTTAATGAATCTGTAACCACATCCAGATCAGATTCTATTTAAATATATTTGGCAACCTAGATTATGGCCCAAGGTTAGTTTCTTTCTTTGGTTGCTCACACATAAAAGGATCCTAACTGGTGAAAGGCTTAAAAAGAGAGGACTTAATGGTCCATTTAGATGTGAGCTATGCATAGAAGATGAGGAAACTATGGAACATCTATTCTTTCAATGTCCTTGGGTTTTGCCCTTATGGCAACAACTGGCTTATGTTTTCAACCTTCAATGGAACAATAGTGAATCTCTTGGAAGTATAACAAGCACATGGAAGAAAGCTATACCTAAAGGACAAAATATGCTTCCTGCTATATGGAGTGGAATATCCCTTGTTTTATGGAATACATGGAAAGAAAGAAACTACATAATTTTTCGACAAAGCAGTAGAGAAGCTATTTATGTTTGGGAGAGGATTAAATCTAATTTTAATGAACGTCCTAAACATAAAATCTCGCTTCTGCCAAGTCAATGCCACAATGGCAACATATTTACCAAAAACTTTCTTTGGATCCTAAGGAAGCTTCTATGCCTCGCTTTCAAGCAAAAAACAAAACACAAAGTAATGTTTCAGATTAGAGATATGGCTGATTATCATGGTATTCTCAAGACTGATGGAGCTTCTAGGGGTAATCCTGGAAGAACGGCCATGGGAGGAATAGGACGCAATGGACAAGGAGAAGTTTGCCTTATCTTTGCTAAAAATATGGGTAATTCTACGAATAATCTAGTTGAAATCAGAGCTATTCGTAGAGGGATGCACGAAGCAATTAAAATTGGATGGCAAAAGATCAAGATTCAGTTTGATTCCAAGATCATGGTGAATTTACTTAGCAATTCTAATATTGGAAAATCCCCTAATTGGCGTCTTGCAAAAGAAATTGATCAAATCCAAAATCTGCAGTATAAATTCCAGCAAATTCTTTTCCAACATATTCCTCGACAACAAAATAAAGTGGCTGATGGATTAGCGAATTGGGCTTTGGACAACACTGATATCCTTTGCTACGGACCACCCCCTTTATGGTGGTCTAATAAGATTCAAGAAGATATTAGGAAAATTCGTATTTTAGATTCTACTTAATGAATAGGAATATTGATTGTATAGCTTATGGGGCTGCTAACATGGCTAATAGCTTGATACTGGCATTGGCGAGTTTGTACATAAATTTTGCACATATATACAAATCAATAAATATTTCTTATAAATGTGGGATAATACTAATATGCTCGAGGGACAACTTACGAAGCATATGCATCTATAGCAACTAATGTAAAGAGAATGTTAGGAAGGGGTTCTTGACATTCCCATGTGGGAGAAGTTATGGAACATGGAAATAAAAAATTATGATGTTTTCCTTTTTGGTAAGGTTTGCATAATATTTTGTTCAAAAAAGATAGAAGTCTTTGAATACTTTCATTTTCTAGCATTATCCTTTGTGCGCGTAGTCGCTCTAGATATGTATGTCATGATAACAAAACCTTGTATAAATTGTGCACTCCTAGAAGTACCATGTTTGATTAGGTTTAGATGCCTTCATTTTTCCTACTTTTGGTGGTGTTTAATTGTGAGTAGTGATCGTGATTTGGGTTGCTTTGCCATGCATTTACATGGGTCCTTTGTTTTGCCTCATCTTTTATTTTCAACTATCAATTCATGGTTACGTCTTATTTAACAAATTAAACACCATCCAATAAAAAACCTTGACACTATAAAAAAAAATAAAAATTAGCAAAGCCTATTTTCTATAAATTTTCCATTTTTTCAATTGTGTAAGACCCAATTGTTAATGACATAGAACTAATGGACAAGTTAATAATGTTGGTGAGTGATTAAGCCCTATAGCTAAAAAAGGCATAGTATAATGTTATTCTTAAGCTTGATACCTTTTTTAAAAGTAAATTTTACTCACGTGTACAAAGTGCAAACATGATCAAGATGATAAAGTGGAGCACATATAGCAAATATTATTTTGGCAGAACAATCGAGCCATAGAATATGTGCGGGGTATGCAAGTATTTAATTCTCACCTTTTTATTTCCAATGTTGCATTCATGTCTATGTCTTATCTAACAAATTATACATCGTCAATCTAAAAGCGTTGGGACCATGCAAAAATAAAGGACAACGAAAGGATGAAATACTCAGGATAACTTCACGTGCGGTAGTTTTTTTTTGACTACATGCTTGACACATAACATGGCGCAACATGTCGTCACCAAGGTTACAACTAACACTTTTTTTTTTTGACTTGTGAACAACTTGATACAAGGATGGCCATAAGCACATGAAAGCGTTCACACCTATCAAGGACAATTTATTTTCTTTTGACGAGACAACATGGAAGTCCAACCACATGACACACTCACAGCTAGGGCAAGCCACAGTAAGAAATGGTTGGGGGTTATTTATTTTGGTAAGACACCCTTTAGCTCATGACTTAAGTTTTCAGAAGGAATCAATATATGATTCGCACAAATTCATCTCACCAACTGAGTTAATTTCTTATACACTGAAGAGTAGTTCACTTAAAGTCTTCTCCTACTTGCTAAATCTTATTATCTTCCAGAAAATAACCATTGTTTTCCCTTAAGCTTGTTTAAGAGTTCATCCAAAAGGGGTAGTGTTCACTAGTTAGCTAGGGATATCAATTTATATAAAAAAAAGAATTTACTTCTCAAAGGATGGTTTCATTTTGATCACTCATGGAATTATTTGATTTCAAGTAGATCACCTCTACATTTATTTGTTGAATATAAAATTATTATTTGTTTAGCTTCTTAAGGGTTAACCGACCCATTTTACTTTACTTATAAAATATTGTCACTAAGTCTTAGAAAGATTTAACTTAACAATTTATTCTCAAGATCAAAGTTTTACAATACTCATATCAATGTAAAGATTGAATGCCATTTCTCACAAGGATAATTTCAAGCTTAACTACACAGAACAAGACACTTTATTTCACCATTACCAAACAATACAAGGCAAGAGGTCATATCAACTCTCTTTACAAGCAATGTTACACAATTTACAACACATTGGACATTTTTACAAGGAACTTCATAATGGTACGAAGAAACTTTTACACTCTTTTCTTCTAGTCTACTCGCATAATCCATCTGCACAAATATTAACTAGAGTCAGTTCGCTAGAACTGAGCATGTTAAGTCTATGCATTGAAATAATAAGCTAACATTTAACAATTGACATGAAAGGAATGTTCTACTTCATGAAAGGATCAAAGCACAAACCACTAATCTACTTTTCACACGAGGTAAGGATCTACACCAGCCAACAATGAGGAAGTCAAACATTCCAGCAAGCAGTATATCACAAAACAAAGAAACAATCCAAGAACTCGTGGGATAGGAACGAAAGGTCAATAGTATAGAGAATTTTGATCATGCAACCGTATGGATTACGTGACTTAAATCTAATATTCAAACCATCCATCTTAAAAGGGAAAGAAAAACTTGAGAGTCAAAGACATACTAGTTACGATCAAGACGCGAAACAAAACATAGTTACCCAGTCCTTCCAGGAGGATGTTTCATAGCAATAAAGGGATACGTGACCCCGAAGGAAACATTCCATCGTTACAATCTAAATAAGAGGTCTACCGCCTCTTCCTTACAAGGTCTTTTAAAAGTAATAAACGTTAACAACTAGGATTCTCTCTAATTTCTTTGGTTTGCAACTAGGATTCTCTCTTCTTAGAACTTTCTATTGCTAAAGGTTGTATCCTGAATCCCATTGATCTACTTTCGGGCATTGAGGACAATAATGAAAGTTCCTTCTTTCCTTCCTAATGTCTGATACCAGAATAGATTATTGAAGAAACTACAAGCCGCAAGCCTTATTAGGAAACGAGTAATAAACAAAATAGCTCACAAGTAAGCTACACTCTAGGTAGGCAAGCATGACAACTTTTAAATGGAAAGCCTAAACAAACTTCATTCGTAATCTTCATAAATAGCATACATACTACTATCCAAGACAATATAGCACTTATGTGTAAAATGTTGTACAATATCAATTCATTCCAGTAGGACTCTCACTTACGCAACAAATTACATTCAATAGAAAGGTAATCAAGGAGTAGTGTTACAACTAATAAAACAAGAGCCACTCTAGCTAAGGACCCAGATTTCCATATTTTTGATATTCCTTATCAATGATGATAAAACACCGCAAAAGAAATATACATGCATTTGTGTTTTATCCAGCGGTAAGTCTACATCAGTAGATCGAAAGGTGATAACTATCTTGTCAGCACAAGCAAGGGAACAAGCCAAAGAGGAAAGAAGCATTCGAGTGGGGCAGAAGTACTAATGAAGGCAACCCCCTAAGGAAGCAAAAGCAAGAAGTATCGACTATCGAAAGCAGAAATCAGACCAAGCATTTATGAGCTTCTATTGATTTGATATCGCTTAGGGTAGCCATAACCAAGCATTTTGAAAGGTAACATTTATTTATTTATTTATTTATTTTTTATAGCTTCCATGTTTCATAAGAATGTCCCTTTCCCATTTCAGATGGTTTGATCCAAAACAAACAAAAGCAAGTAAAACATTGTTCTCAGCCATATAATTATAACAGAGTAAAGATAACAACAATTTTCCCCTATGCAAACCAATCATGAAAGGAACATCGATTCAGGAGAAGGAACAGGAAAAAAAAGAAACCAATGCACTCAAGGACATTCGATAAAATCAAACACAATATTCCATCTTAAGGCGTCATTTCAGGTAGTAGATCATTTATTTCATGAAGTTGAAAAAGGACAGCAAAATATTTCAGGGGCTAGTCTTAACATGCCTGGTTTAGAACGCCATCTCCATATGTAAAAGATTTGTCTCAAAGCCGCTGCTTGCCCTTAACCCAAAGTGCTCTGCGAGCTCGTGCTAGCGCCACATTCACGCGGTGAAAAACAGCTACAAACCAACCCCATGATTTGAAGCTCGGACACGAGACATATTGATTACACCACGCTCCTGGCTCGGGTAGGCATCTACCGTGATGATCAATAAACCTTTTCCTTCATTAGATTGAGGACAACATCAAACACTCGGTGCAAACGTTTCAGCTGCAGCCTGTAAGGTGTGATTAGTCCAACATAAAACTTTATGCCTGCCAATTTGGTGACTCGTTGAAGGAGCTCGCATACTAGCAAATCAAAAAGTGCTTCATAAATACTCTGATATGAAACAGATCCGCCCCTATGAGATTCTCTTCCATGAGTTACATCCTACAACAAGTAAGATCTCAATAGAGACTCTTTGCAAATACATTTCATCAGTTCTGCTGGTAACACCCTCACTGTCCAAGGTCAATTTTGAAGAACAACTCAGTCAAGATCTGGATCTGAAAGAAAATATCCTGCTACCTTCATCTCCCAAGACATTTTCTCCAACATTGCATAGATCTCCTGTGCCGCGGGTGTGATCTGTCTCCTTGAAGGAGAGTCCCAAATTTGAGGGTGTAAACGATGCTGAACAGATAACAACAAGGTTGGACCACCTGCTTGTTGGAGTGCTCAAACCGACTTCTACTACTGCAACATGCCTGCTGCCTAGCTAATTATTGTTGCAGGCAGTTGCTGTGGATCCCGAACAAGAACACACCAGACAGCACCCAAAGAACGTGGAGGTAACACGCCTACCTCCCTATCTTGTAGCTTCATCTATAACCACCATATCAAACCCATGGCCAGAACTAGGAACAGTAGTGAACACAATCTCAGCCTCATTGCAAAACTTGCCTCAAGGTTTGATCGAGCTTCTTCCATGCTAGATCCGCCACCTGGACAGAAGCGACTTCCCAAAAAGAAAGGGCAAGACAGCTCAATCTAAAACTTTATCTCGTTCTTCTACTACAGCTACGAGATTTTGCAACAGCCGATCATGGCTGTGGTCGCGTGCAACCAGAACAGAATGGACAGAACACATAAATGGTCATCCCGCCAACACGTTGTCCTTGCAACACTCTCACTGTCACTTCGTCGATTTTGAGAACATAACATGAAGGGGAAAGAAAACCCGAACCTGAGGATGCAGTCGAACTGAACAGATAACAACATAGTGGACAACCTGCACGTTGGAAGCGCTCAAGACAGCTTCTGCTACAGCTGCAAGATTTTGCAACAACTGAACATGACTGAGGTTGCGTGCATCCAGAACATCAGGATCAACACCGACGGTGCCTTGGGATCACCCTGCAGTAGCTGTCATGTTTAACTCATTCTGAACTCCACGAGCAGGGAGGAAGGAACAGGCGGCTCATTCCATCGCTCAACTCCATCCCAGGAAATGATGCTACTTGCAAAAAAAAAAAAAATGCAGAGGGAACCCTTTACTACGACATTATACACTGTCTCGCCTAAACCGATTCCCAGCGCCATTCTTCAGCATCGCAAAAAGAAGACTTGATGTAACGCACAAAAAAATACAGAAGAGACAACAATTGTACAAAGACAAAGGCGACAGCAGACGCATGGCCATGCTATGCAGACATCAAAGCTAAACAACACGAAGGCATTCAAAAAAAAAAAGGGAGGGCAGAACGCGGTCTGCGGAGATGAGACCCTCCAAAAGCCACAGCCGAAAATCAAAATAAACAAAGACAGGACGTAAACCAAACCTCCTTGATCACGCGGCCAAACAGGTCAAGGGGAGCAGTTAGCATGGGCGCGAGAAATTTGCCAATCCAAGGAATTAAAGGAGGTGGGGGCTGGCAGAGGTAAGGCCGGCACCAGCAGATAAAATTTTGACTTTAAAAATCATGTCCCCTCCAACCTGCGCCACACACCTACTCTCCCTTCTTTCCCACGCAAACCCTGCTTTCCTTCATTTGTTTATTTTTACTTATATTTTATTTCATTTCATTAACATCGATAGTACGTTGTATCTCAACTATAACATCCGAAGCGCTACTGCGAGCAAACAAGTATACAAAACTATAGAACAAAGTAATAGACCTGGTTTACGCTAAGTCGCCTTTTAAATTTCGGCATTCTATCTATTTCTGAATTAAATATATCAACCAAACATACAATGACACGGTTCTATCGAACACGGTAGAATATTCATTCTATGACATTACAAATACAACAATAATATTATCTGAAGAAGAAGGTTCCCTCAATTTGGAACTCTATCTCCACGAATGAGAACCGTCACATGAACAGCATGCGCATTTACCTGCCATTAACATTATAAATACTAAAATCTTTAATCAATCCACGTTAGTTCACTGACTGGTTAAACTTCGTTGAATTAAATATATGTGATATATGGACAAGATTGCAGTTCAATGGTGAGGATGAAGGTTCGTTAAGTATAAATTCCTTACAATATTTTAGATAGATAAAGAAATAAATAAGATCCTGACTTTCCTTAGTCAAAGGAAGACTTTCGTATATGATATAGATATACCTAAATTTAACGAGAGTAATCAACTGTATGTTAAAGGCTTCGAGTATAAACATACACTTACTCAACAAGTGTTATCACTCATATGTTGAAAGCTTCTCAACAAGTATTAACAGTTATATATAGTAGGTTTTGATATAGAGATATGTTTATCACACAAATGTTATAAACTATATGTTAAAAGTTTTAATAGGAATATACACATAGTCAACATATACTGCAACGACCCAACAAGGAAAGGGTCACTACGCCATGAACCAGGGTAACCGCCAAACGGGGCATTACATTCTCCTCCCCTTAAGAAAGCATCGTCCTCGATGCGACATAACACAGAGGAAAAGGAAAAGGTACGTAACGAAGAACAGGTAAAGGAGAAATTACGCCGTAGGGTTTAAAATTTTAGTTGATTAAAGCACGGCCACAGGTAGCCTTAGGAACATTTGGTAGAAATTTTAACTTTAAATGTTCTGTGAAGATTGGCAGTTCTTTCTTGTTTGTTATTTTCATTAGTCTCTTTCCGTTAACATTATTCTTAGTTTAATTCCTTTTAAAATTTCATCATTGAAGAGTTTTGGTTTATTCTTTATTGTGGGTGCCCAACATGAACTGCTAACACAACACCCTATCAGGTTCACAAGACCCTACAGATTCACAAGCACACAAGTATATACTTCAAGATTGTATTACACCACAAAAGGTTACACAAATACGGAATGGATTAGGCACAGTCCACATAACATAGTACTCGTCACACATCAATGACTGACATACCAAAATACTTAACCAAAACAGTACTACAATCCACTAGACATTTCCTCAATTTGCATCAATGAAAAACTCACATAACACCAAACAAATGCTACAGGTACATAGTGTCCACAAGGGGATCAATGACATGTCCACAACATCACAACACATATCCATCTGACATGAGTAACACATACATCAAAAGACCACTACCAAACATCACAATAACTCAACATATATCCTGAAACATCAACCATACAGACAAATATCATAAGCCTCCCTCAAACTCTTATGCCTCCCTCAAGTCTCTTATGCCTCCCTCAAACTCTTATGCCTCCCTCAAGTCTCTTATGCCTCCCTCAAGTCTCTTATGCCTCCCTCAAACTCTTATGCCTCCCTCAAGTCTCTTATGCCTCCCTCAAACTCTTATGCCTCCCTCAAGTCTCTTATGCCTCCCTCAAACTCTTATGCCTCCCTCAAACTCTTATGCCTCCCTCAAGGAGGCCGGTTGTCTCTCTGTGCCCAAGGCACATCGAGTTTGGACACTCCTAACCCAAGTGACATAATAACGCGTAGTTCTCAATAACCCGCTAGTCATATGTACCCCTTGGGGCGTACCCCCATACAACGAAGCGGGTCCATAGGTCCAACCAATCCATGGTGCATCCCATGACCCTATTCCACACATCACGACATTAGAACCAGCACAACAATCCAGTCAAAGTGCCAAGTGGCAAAGTACAAGCCTTGGGCAAGGCGGTAAAAATTCCAAATTTAAAAGAAGACCCCAAATCAAGCTAAAATAAATGACCAAATGGCCAAAGTTAGTATCAAATCCCCATGTTAGTGCCACAAACCAAGGAAATGCCCAAAATTGTAAAGCATTGCAATCAAGAAAAGATGCTGGTCCTTGCAAAATAAAATAAAAAGCTCAATTTACGAATAAAATCAACTTATAATAATGTCACATTACGATAACTGTGTGGCCTTATCTGGCCACCAAAGGGGTACTCAACGAGTTGCTGGCACTCGGAACATCGAGCCTCAGCTCGTAAAATATATATCAATCCCGCCACCCTTCGACAAGGCTAAACATAGTCATAGATACACTAAGGTTGCATACATACAACCACATAGGGAGAGAGGAAAGAGTCACATGTAATCTACTAAACCGAGTTTTGACTCGAGTTATTGACCCATGGTACACCATTCCTCACTCTCAACATACACTTCTACCGATCTCCCTCAGGGTCGGTTAGTGTAAGGCTCACAACATAACATGTAACTACATTACTAACACCATGGTGGTACACACATAGCTACCATAACGTCTCACGTATGGTAGGTATACGGGGTAGATCACAATCATACATTCACAGGGCGCAATACATCACTTTACCACATTCTGCACCCAAAGTGCAATCACAATACGATAGGGTTCATACACTCACCGTATGACCCTAATTCACGACATGAAGCATTACATATTACACAACTCATATATACGATGAACATAATAACATCACAACATAACAATAATTGCTTCATAACAAGGTAGTACACACATTTCTTCAAAACATGGTAAAAACATCATGATACAACTCATTTCTTTTAACATCAATCTAGTCATACAACACATTGATACACTTACATATCACAATATGTCACAATGTTCCAACACTATGTCATCCACATTATAATTCTTTTCACACGCCACAAACAGTAATTCACACGTGAACTCTTCATAGAATCCACAAGAAGGAGAGAGAATACTCTCATCCCCAACACATCAATATGATGACAAATACGCACTGAGTGACATACACATCACGTGCGTTCACAATATCACAATTACGACAATAATCACATCACGCTTAAAGCACATTACTCTTCCAATATAAATCATCATCATGCAACATCATCATCATCATGCAGTATCATCATGTAACACCACCACCACCATGCAACATCACCATACAACACTAATCCGGCCCATAGGTTCGAGAGCATGAACCTATGCTCTGATACCAAAATGTAACAACCCAAAAATACCAACACAAGGACAACACAGTGAAATACAGGATAACTTTTTTTTTGACTTGCTTGACACATAACATGGCGCAACATGTCGTCACCAAGGTTACAACTAACACTGTGAACAACTTGATACAAGGATGGCCATAAAGGCAGCACGGAAACGTTCACACCTATCAAGGACAATTTATTTTCTTTTTGACGAGACAACATGGAGGTCCAACCACATGACACACTCACAGCTAGGGCAAGCCACAGTAAGAAATGGTTGGGGGTTATTTATTTTGGTAAGACACCCTTTAGCTCATGACTTAAGTTTTCAGAAGGAATCAATATATGATTCGCACAAATTCATCTCACCAACTGAGTTAATTTCTTATACACTGAAGAGTAGTTCACTTAAAGTCTTCTCCTACTTGCTAAATCTTATTATCTTCCAGAAAATAACCATTGTTTTCCCTTAAGCTTGTTTAAGAGTTCATCCAAAAGGGGTAGTGTTCACTAGTTAGCTAGGGATATCAATTTATATAAAAAAAAGAATTTACTTCTCAAAGGATGGTTTCATTTTGATCACTCATGGAATTATTTGATTTCAAGTAGATCACCTCTACATTTATTTGTTGAATATAAAATTATTATTTGTTTAGCTTCTTAAGGGTTAACCGACCCATTTTACTTTACTTATAAAATATTGTCACTAAGTCTTAGAAAGATTTAACTTAACAATTTATTCTCAAGATCAAAGTTTTACAATACTCATATCAATGTAAAGATTGAATGCCATTTCTCACAAGGATAATTTCAAGCTTAACTACACATGAACAAGACACTTTATTTCACCATTACCAAACAATACAAGGCAAGAGGTCATATCAACTCTCTTTACAAGCAATGTTACACAATTTACAACACATTGGACATTTTTACAAGGAACTTCATAATGGTACAGAAGAAACTTTTACACTCTTTTCTTCTAGTCTACTCGCATAATCCATCTGCACAAATATTAACTAGAGTCAGTTCGCTAGAACTGAGCATGTTAAGTCTATGCATTGAAATAATAAGCTAACATTTAACAATTGACATGAAAGGAATGTTCTACTTCATGAAAGGATCAAAGAACAAACCACTAATCTACTTTTCACACGAGGTAAGGATCTACACCAGCCAACAATGAGGAAGTCAAACATTCCAACAAGCAGTATATCACAAAACAATGAAACAATCCAAGAACTCGTGGAATAGGAACGAAAGGTCAATAGTATAGAGAATTTTGATCATGCAACCGTATGGATTACGTGACTTAAATCTAATATTCAAACCATCCATCATAAAAGGGAAAGAAAAACTTGAGAGTCAAAGACATACTAATTTACGATCAAGACGCGAAACAAAACATAGTTACCCAGTCCTTCCCGGGAGGATGTTTCATAGCAATAAAGGGATACGTGACCCCGAAGGAAACATTCCATCGTTACAATCTAAAATAAGAGGTCTACCGCCTCTTCCTTACAAGGTCTTTTAAAAGTAATAAACGTTAACAACTAGGATTCTCTCTAATTTCTTTGGTTTGCAACTAGGATTCTCTCTTCTTAGAACTTTCTATTGCTAAAGGTTGTATCCTGAATCCCATTGATCTACTTTCGGGCATTGAGGACAATAATGAAAGTTCCTTCTTTCCTTCCTAATGTCTGATACCAGAATAGATTATTGAAAAAACCACAAGCCGCAAGCCTTATTAGGAAACGAGTAATAAACAAAATAGCTCACAAGTAAGCTACACTCTAGGTAGGCAAGCATGACAACTTTTAAATGGAAACCCTAAACAAACTTCATTCGTAATCTTCATAAATAGCATACATACTATTATCCAAGACAATATAGCACTATGTGTAAAATGTTGTACAATATCAATTCATTCCAGCAGGACTCTCACTTACGCAACAAATTACATTCAATAGGAAGGTAATCAAGGAGTAGTGTTACAACTAATAAAACAAGAGCCACTCTAGCTAAGGACCCAGATTTCCATATTTTTGATATTCCTTATCAATGATGATAAAACACCGCAAAAGAAATATACATGCATTTGTGTTTTATCCAGCGGTAAGTCTACATTCAGTAGATCTGAAAGGTGATAACTATCTTGTCAGCACAAGCAAGGGAACAAGCCAAAGAGGAAAGAAGCATTCGAGTGGGGCAGAAGTACTAATGAAGGCAACCCCCTAAGGAAGCAAAAAGCAAGAAGTATCGACTATCGAGCAGAAATCAGACCCAAGCATTTATGAGCTTCTATTGATTTGATATCGCTTAGGGTAGCCATAACCAAGCATTTTGAAAGGTAACATTTATTTATTTATTTATTTTTTATAGCTTCCATGTTTCATAAGAATGTCCCTTTCCCATTTCAGATGGTTTGATCCAAAACAAACAAAAGCAAGTAAAACATTGTTCTCAGCCATATAATTATAACAGAGTAAAGATAACAACAATTTTCCCTATGCAAACCAATCATGAAAGGAACATCGATTCAGGAGAAGGAACAGGAAAAAAAAAAGAAACCAATGCACTCAAGGACAATCGATAAAATCAAACACAATATTCCATCTTAAGGCGTCATTTCAGGTAGTAGATCATTTATTTCATGAAGTTGAAAAAGGACAGCAAAATATTTCAGGGGCTAGTCTTAACATGCCTGGTTTAGAACGCCATCTCCATATGTAAAAGATTTGTCTCAAAGCCGCTGCTTGCCCTTAACCCAAAGTGCTCTGCGAGCTCGTGCTAGCGCCACATTCACGCGGTGAAAAACAGCTACAAACCAACCCCATGATTTGAAGCTCGGACACGAGACATATTGATTACACCACGCTCCTGGCTCGGGTAGGCATCTACCGTGATGATCAATAAACCTTTTCCTTCATTAGATTGAGGACAGCATCAAACACTCGGTGCAAACGTATTTCAGCTGCAGCCTGTAAGGTGTGATTAGTCCAACATAAAACTTTATGCCTGCCAATTTGGTGACTCGTTGAAGGAGCTCGCATACTAGCAAATCAAAAAGTGCTTCATAAATACTCTGATATGAAACAGATCCGCCCCTATGAGATTCTCTTCCATGAGTTACATCCTACAACAAGTAAGATCTCAATAGAGACTCTTTGCAAATACATTTCATCAGTTCTGCTGGTAACACCCTCACTGTCCAAGGTCAATTTTGAAGAACAACTCAGTACAAGATCTGGATCTGAAAGAAAATATCCTGCTACCTTCATCTCCCAAGACATTTTCTCCAACATTGCATAGATCTCCTGTGCCCGCGGGTGTGATCTGTCTCCTTGAAGGAGAGTCCCAAATTTGAGGGTGTAAACGATGCTGAACAGATAACAACAAGGTTGGACCACCTGCTTGTTGGAGTGCTCAAACCGGCTTCTACTACTGCAACATGCCTGCTGCCTAGCTAATTATTATTGCGGGAGTTCTTTGTGAATCCCGAACAAGAACACACCATACAGCACCCAAAGAACGTGGAGGTAACACGCCTACCTCCCTATCTTGTAGCTTCATCTATAACCACCATATCAAACCCATGGCCAGAACTAGGAACAGTGGTGAACACGATCTCAGCCTCATTGCAAAACTTGCCTCAAGGTTTGATCGAGCTTCTTCCATGCTAGATCCGCCACCTGGACAGAAGTGACTTCCCAAAAAGAAAGGGCAAGATAGCTCAATCTAAAACTTTATCTCGTTCTTCTACTACAGCTACGAGATTTTGCAACAGCCGATCATGGCTGTGGTCGCGTGCAACCAGAACAGAATGGACAGAACACATAAAATGGTCATCCCGTCAACACGTTGTCCTTGCAACACTCTCACTGTCACTTCGTCGATTTTGAGAACATAACTTGAAGGGGAAAGAAAACCCGAATCTGAGGATGCAGTCGAACTGAACAGATAACAACATAGTGGACAACCTACACGTTGGAAGCGCTCAAGACAGCTTCTGCTACAGCTGCAAGATTTTGCAACAACTGAACATGACTGAGGTTGCGTGCATCCAGAACATCAGGATCAACACCGACGGTGCCTTGGGATCACCCTGCAGTAGCTGTCATGTTTAACTCATTTTGAACTCCACGAGCAGGGAGGAAGGAACAGGCGGCTCATTCCATCGCTCGACTCCATCCCAGGAAATGATGCTACTCACAAAAATGCAGAGGGAACCCTTTACTACAACATTATACACTGTCTCGCCTAAACCGACTCCCAGCGCCATTCTTCAGCATCGCAAAAAGAAGACTTGATGTAACGCACAAAAAATATACAGAAGAGACAACAATTCATACAAAGACAAAGGCGACAGACAGACGCATGGCCATGCTATGCAGACATCAAAGCTAAACAACACGAAGGCATTCAAATAAAAAAAAGGGAGGGTAGAAGCGCGTCTGCGGAGATGAGACCCTCCAAAAGCCACAGCCGAAAATCAAAATAAACAAAGACAGGACGTAAACCAAACCTCCTTGATCACGCGGCCAAACAGGTCAAGGGGAGCAGTTAGCACGGGGCGCGAGAAATTTGCCAATCCAAGGAATTAAAGGAGGTGGGGCGGCTGGCAGAGGTAAGGCCGGCACCAGCAGATAAAATTTTGACTTTAAAAATCATGTCCCCTCCAACCTGCGCCACACACCTACTCTCCCTTCTTTCCCACGCAAACCCTGCTTTCCTTCATTTGTTTATTTTTACTTATATTTTATTTCATTTCATTAACATCGATAGTACGTTGTATCTCAACTATAACATCCGAAGCGCTACTGCGAGCAAACAAGTATACAAAACTATAGAACAAAGTAATAGACCTGGTTTACGCTAAGTCGCCTTTTAAATTTCGGCATTCTATCTATTTCGAATTAAATATATCAACCAAACATACAATGACACGGTTCTATCGAACACGGTAGAATATTCATTCTATGACATTACAAATACAACAATAATATTATCGAAGAAGAAGGTTCCTCAATTTGGAACTCTATCTCCGAATGAGAACCGTCACATGAACAAAGCATGCGCATTTACCTGCCATTAACATTATAAATACTAAAATCTTTAATCAATCCACGTTAGTTCACTGACTGGTTAAACTTCGTTGAATTAAATATATGTGATATATGGACAAGATTGCAGTTCAATGGTGAGGATGAAGGTTCGTTAAGTATAAATTCCTTACAATATTTTAGATAGATAAAGAAATAAATAAGATCCTGACTTTCCTTAGTCAAAGGAAGACTTTCGTATATGATATAGATATACCTAAATTTAACGAGAGTAATCAACTGTATGTTAAAGGCTTCGAGTATAAACATACGCTTACTCAACAAGTGTTATCACTCATATGTTGAAAGCTTCTCAACAAGTATTAACAGTTATATATAGTAGGTTTTGATATAGAGATATGTTTATCACACAAATGTTATAAACTATATGTTAGGGTTTTAAAGTGTATCTTATATGTGAAGTAATAATGAGTTGACAATGATTTTCATACCCTATGAGGTATGCAATGTCAATTTACTAATAATGAGATACATTAGTTCTAAAGCAACACATACTTGTAATTATAAAGAGCATAAGCCTTTTTACCTTTAATCCATTACATAACTTATGATTTTTATAATCTCTAACCATACAAATTAATAACATGGTTATATAATTGTTATAAAATTTAAACAATCTTTGAAAACTGAAAAAAAAAAAAAAAAAAATCTTACGATAAAAGCGAACACGTGATAAAGTGCACGTAATTATAGGCATTACGAAATAACTTGAACATTTTAATACGTCATCAAGTAAAAACTTCTCACTTTGTATTGATATGTAAAACATCGAGATCAATTAGTCATGGTGATGTTTTTGCTACTTTTATAGTAGTGTACCTACAATACAGATTCAAATTCAAACATGCATAAGGTTTAACAATAAATTGTAACAAAAATTTGCAAATATAAGTGTTGTTCCAACTTCTTAGGGAATATTTCTTCAAATTTTTGTTACAACAATAGAATTATATTCAACATAATTAATTAGGTTCTAACCTTGAAAGATTGATGATAATAATCACCAAATTATTTATTCCCCCACCATAAATATATGTGAAACCCCTATGAAAGTAGCCAAATAGTAAGTAGGGTGTACTTAACACCTAAATGACCAAAGTAAATTGAATGTCCAATATCACAATTCCAAAAATGTTGTTCAAACAAAAAAAAAAAACATGATTCTTACAACGCATCTTTTGTGAAAAAAACTATTTGTTGTGGTTGGTCTATCATTGCTCAATTGATCAACATTGTCACACTCAAAACATTACTAATGCATGAAAGGAAACATGGTAGCTAGAATTGCATAAAATGAAAACTATTGTTATAAACAAATTATTATGTTTTCCAAAAAACTAAAAACATATCATATATGAGATGCTCTAGATATTGTGAGCATTCTAGGATTGTTGTATTAACCCTATGATCGCCGTTTTCAAAGCCCATTTTTTATAATCATAAAACAAAAATTTGGCGAGTTTTTACTAAACCTAGAAAAAAGTTGAACTTTTTATCATCCATAATAACCAAATTCTACTATAATTTCCCTTTTATTGTTCTCATCTTTGGTTTTGATCAAATCTCAAATATTAAAAAAATTATGTAAGACCAAAAATTATTTGAAATCCATGCGATTGTACACAGTTTACCATTTTATTAGTCAAAAATTCAAGTGGAGAAACAATGGACATTTTTATCTATTAAAACATGTAATTGAAATACCACAAATTCAGCTTATAAATGTTTCCAACATGAGGTAAATGGTGACTATCACGAACAATCTTTTTAAATTTATACGTGTTACTAGTATTTTCTTAGGTCCTTCACAATTAAAAACAAAAAAGGAATAAAATTTTTGTACTAGATAGCTCATTGTAGACTTCCAAACTAACGCTATATAAAAATTTAAGTTCGGGTATATTTGCTCTCAACTCTATAAAACTTCACCAGTTCCTTTTAGGCGCTCTTCTAATTCGATACATCTTGATACAACCAATCTATTTAAGGTGGTTAACTACTTCCAATCTTTTCGACATCTTTTTCAATTTTGGCAAACCAATGATGTGCAAATCTTTCAAAACTTGCATTATTTTTGTGCAGAGGTGGGAATTCATTTGTATCCATATCATATAGAGCCAACATTTCCAATCTCGGAAAACCACAAGAACTTCTAAACTTTTCAAACGGTTCAAATCCGTAACAGTGAAGTCTTACCAAATTTGGTAGTATGTCTAATCGTAGATATTGTATTGAAATAGAAAAAGATACATTAAGTTTTCAAAGCCAAAAATACAATCAAGAAGAACAAAGTCACGAAGTGGCATCTTCAAGTTGTCTCATCCTTTCCATGTCATTTGGAAATCGATGTCGAACCTATCTATTCCTTGTTAATTTGATTCGCCGAATCTTTACTAGTTTACAAACACACCCTCGATCAATTCATCTTGTAGTTTGCATCTTGCATTTGCTTCTAAGTCTTCCAAATTTACTAAACCTTTCAGATCCTCAAATTGAAAGTCACTACCTCCCAATAGCTAATACCCTCCAATTTTAAGGTTTGCATAGATTTAATTTAGCCAAAATCCTTTAGAATGAATCACATCCAAAATTTCAAAGAGTAGAACGCACTTCCCATGGAAAGTGGTAAGTTTGTGAGTGATGACTCTCTAACACTTAAATACTTTAATTTTGCAATCGATAGTGTAGGTAACTTTATTATTAAGGAATCATCCAACTTTAGCACTCGTAACCTCTTCAACTTATCAAATTTATTTGTTAAATGTTTAACCTTGGTAAAACTTATATTTAAAACTTTCAATGATTTCAAACTCATATAAAAAAATTATCTATGAATTCCAAGTCTTTATTATGTGTAAAAAAAAATTGAACGTGCGTTAATTCTTCAATGGAATTCTTGTGATCAATATTTTTCGGTTTTGTTTTTTATTAGTAAAATTGTGCGATTACCATAAATCTCTTGTAAAGAGAATTCATCTGCAGATTTATCGGCATTTAATAGTCATTTAATCTATCTTTCTAAAATTTTAAGAGTTGACTCTTTGATTATAACATTCATCTTACATAATGGTGATGTTTGAAAACATTAGTTATGGAGATATACTTGCAAGAAGCATCAACTTACAAGTTCATCTAAATATTTTTGTGTAATAGGCCTCTATCTTTTCTCTTTACACAACAAATAAAACTTTCTACAATCCACAATTCCATCAAATCTTGTAATACAAAAACAAGAGTGAATTTTTTTAAGTCAACGTATTGTAGTTGATACGTAGAATTTGCATTAACTCTTAAGTGGACGCTTTGAGCTGGTCAAAGAGATCATACTCTTGGTTTGAAGTCCCCATTCAAGGCCATGGAAGAAGCCACTTTTTACAACTAAGGATAACTCCCACATGTTTTTATCAACTCTTTGGGTGGTTTCTATCGAGTGTAGAAATGCATACTAATAGAACCTCAATAAGTTCTTTAAAAGTTGGTGGTTTTCTATCAGTGTAATCCCATCCAACACTTTCAACTTCTTTTCAATTGTGTGTTAATTATCACCGAGCGATTCTTTTCACGAATTCCAATATTATTAAGTTCTTCCCAGTCAAATATTATCAAACAGAGTTATTTTTCCCATCGAACGCATTGAAAATTATTATTCTTGATTCTTCAATTGTTAAGAGATTCATTTGAGGAATGTTCAATTATCTTCCTAGCCTCTCTTGTAACTCTTTCAACAAACAATTATGAAGAATTGTTATCCATATGCAATAACCAAACGAGGCTTTTGAAGGCTGCGGCTCCATACACCTACTTGAGAAATTAGGTCTTTCTAATACCACGAGAAAGAAAGGGCAACAGGATTCATCGACAACCATCCTCTAATCAAATAAATACTTTCTTTTAAGCCAACACTAAAAGAGTCTAGATCATGTAAAGGAATTGTTTTAGTCTTATATCTAAGGCGTGGTCTCGTTTACTTGATTTTATGCTTTGAAAGGTTCAAATCAATTGAAATAATTTTTTATCTTCTCATTTTTTCCCATTAATTTCTTGCTCTTTTGCCATATTATACTTTAACGCAGCTTAGATTGATGAAATTACCATATTGATACGCTCATATTCTTCTACAAGATCTTTAGTTTCATTAGCTATGTCTCACAGATAAAACCATAGTTAGACTAAAGTTTAAATATTACATTAACCAAGAAATT
Source organism: Taxus wallichiana var. yunnanensis (assembly GCA_018340775.1). Lineage (NCBI taxonomy): Eukaryota > Viridiplantae > Streptophyta > Pinopsida > Cupressales > Taxaceae > Taxus > Taxus wallichiana. The sequence goes on along the minus strand of CM031241.1, from coordinate 92,125,234 downwards.
CTTTCACAACTTTCATGTATTTCGAATACTCCATTAAATGTTCCAAATTCTCACCGAAATTAAGAACCATGAAGACTTTCAAGTAAGTACTAGTTTCAAACTTTGATAACAACTCTTTTAATGACTTCCGCTATTTTCAGGTTTACACTAAGAACAAATCACAATTAAAATAATGAGTGTTATACAAAAATTAATAAAAATATAGATACACGAAATCAATCCAAAGTTAACAGATCAGGTCAATAATTCTCGTGATGATTGTTGACCTAAGATTGATTTCATGTATCTATATTTTTATTAATATTTTGTACAACACTTTTTATGTTAAGCGTGATTTCTTCTTAGTGTAGTCCTAAAAATGTTAGAAGCAATTACAAGAGTTGTTATTGAAAGTTTAAAATCAATACTTGTTGAGAAAGTCTCCATGGTTCTAAATTTTAGAGAGAGTTTGGAAAATTTAATGGAGTATTTGAAATACATGAAAGTAGTTGTGAAGGCATTTCATGGTAAATGTAATCTTTAAACTCTAGTTCAACTCGGTGGCTTATCGAAAGACATAGCCTATGAACCCAAGATCTTGAACAAAAATATGAGCGTATTGAATATGGTAATTTCTTCAACCAAGTTGAAAAAAATGAGAAGATAGAAAAATATTTCAATTGATTTGAACCTTAAAAGCATAGAATGAAGTCAACAAGATCACGCCTTAGATATATGGTAGATAGAACAATTCTTTTCTATAATTTGGACGATTTTAGTGTTGGATTACAAGAAAGTGTTGATTTGATCATGGGATAGTTGTCAAATGATCATTTTGCACTCTCTTTACCATTGTTGACATGAGAGGTGTATGAAAACTCGCTTTCAACCAACTATATGAAGTTACAACTGCAAAAGCCTAGTTTGGTTATCGCATATGGATAAAAATTCCTCGAATTGTTCGTTGAAAGAATTACAAGAGAGACTAGGGAGAGAATTGAACCTTCCTCAAATGAATCTCTTAACAATGAAGAATCCAAAAATGATTTTAATGCATTCGATGGAACGAAATATCTATGTGTTTAATGATGTCGAGGATTGAGAAAAACTTGTTTAATAATCTTGAAATTCACCATAAGAATAGTCGTGTAATAATTAACATATAACAAAAAAGAAGTTGAAAGTATTAGATGGGATTACAAAGAGTACATAAATTTACCAACTTTCGTGAGGCCGATAGTTGGAAAATATTCTGTTGGTATGCATTTTCATACTTAGATAGAAAATCACCCAAAAACTCTTGAGATTGCAGTCAAGGTTGAGAAAACATGTAGGGGTTACCCTTAATTGTAAAAATAGTGGTTACTTCCTATGGTCCGAATGAAAACTCCAAACCAAGAGTATATCTCTTTGATCAGCTCAAGCGGTCACTTCAATTAATGTAAATTTTACGTATCAACTACGAGATGTTGGATTACAACATTTTGCTTTGTTTTCTGTATCTATAGTATTTTCTCCAAGAATGGTGGATAGACTCAAAGTATTTTATGGAACTTGTGGATTACAGAAAGTTTTATTTGTTGTGTAACGAGAGAAGATAGGAGGCTTGTTGCCACGTAAATACTTTGATAAACTTGTAAGTTGATGCCTCTTACAAACATCGTCCATAACTATTGTTTTAAGAACATCACCATTTTGTAAGATGAATGTTATAATCAACAAGTTAGCTCTTAAAATTTCAGAAAGATAGCTTAAATGACTATTAAATGCCGAGAAATTACATATGAATTCCTTTGCAAGAGATTTATGGTTATCGGGCAATTTCACTAATGGAATACAACCTGAAAAATATTGATCACGGTAATCCTAGTGAATAATTAACGCACGTCTAGTCTCTTTTTTTTGCACATAACAAAGACTTGGAATTCATAGATGAAAATTTCTATGAGTTTGAAATCATTGAAGGTTTTAGATATAAATTTCACCAAAGGTAAACATTTAACAATTAAATTTGGTAAGTCAAGAGGTTACGAGTGCTAAAGTTGGATGATTTCTTAATAACAAAGTTACCGACACTATCGGCTTACAAGAATTAAAATATTTAAGTGTTAGATAATCATCACTGTCAAACTTACCACTTTCCATGGAAAATGTGTTCTACTCTTTAAAATTTTGGATGTGAGGTGTTATGGCGGCCATATATTCATTTCAAAGGATTTTGGCTAAATTAAATCTATGCAAACCTTAAAAATTAGAGGGTATCACCTGTTGGGAGGTAGTGACTTTCAATTTGAGGACTGAAAGGTTTAATAAATTTGGAAGACTTAGAAGAAGACGTAAGATGCAAACTACAAGATAATTTTATCGAGGTGTGTTTGGTAAACTAGTAAAGATTTGACGAATCAAATTAACAAGGAATAGATAAGTTCGCATCGATTTCCAAATGACATGGAAATGATGAGACAACTGAAGATGCCACTTCTATGACTTTGTTCTTCTTGATTGTATTTTTGGCTTTGAAAACTTAATGTTTTTTCTATATTTCAATATGAATATCCACGATTAGACATACTACCAAATTTGGTAAGACTTCATTTGCACGGATTTGAACCGTTTGAAAAGTTTAGAAGTTCTGTGGTTTTTCGAGATTGGAAATGTTGGCTCTATATGATATGGATACAAAGAATTCTCACCTCTGCAAAGAGAATAATGCAAGTTTTGAAAGATTTGCACATCATTGGTTTGCTAAAAGCGAAAAAGATGTCGAAAAGATTGGAGCGATTAACCACCTTAAATAGACTGGTTGTATCAAAATACATTGAATTAAAAAGCGCCAAAAAGAATCTGGTGAAGTTTTCTAAGAGTTGAAACAAACATACCCGATCTTCAATTTTTATATAGTGTAAGTTTGGAAGTCCACAACGGGCTATCTAGTACATAAATTGTATTTGTTTCTTTGTTTTTAATTGTGAAGGCCCGAGAAAAGGCTAATAACACGTATAAATTTAAAAAGATTGTTCGTGATAGTCACCATTTATCTCATGTTGGAAACATTTATAAATTAGATTTGTAGTACTTGATTAAATGTTTTAATAGATCAAAAATGACCATTGTTTCTCCACTTGAATGTTGTGATTAATAAAATGGTAAACTATGTACAATTGCATGAATTTCAAATAATTTTGGTCTTACATTTTTTTTTAGTTTTGAGATGATCAAAAACAAATATGAGAACAACAAAATAGAAATTATGAAACAAGAAGCAAATTATGCAACATTAGTAGTTGAAAAAAAAGAATGGTTCCACGAAACAAGACACCATGGAGAGGTGGACTGACGGTCTTCCAAAATGGGTGTTGGTGCCACATTGGCGTTTGGACAACTATACTACAAGAGCTGGAAATAAAGTAACACATAGGAGAAATGAGGGGATAAATACTATGAATTCAATGGTTTTACATGGAAAAAGTTAAAATATTTAAATTATAAAGAAATTATAAACTCGAATTCTAATTATAATAATGAAAACAGAGTATCACTTGCAAAAGAAAAACAAGCCACCAGACTGAAAATTTATATCTCATAATAAAAAACATACACACGGTTGACATGATTGTCTTCTAAGTTGGGTGTCGATCCCACCTTCGAAATAGAGCAAGACAAAGGAAATGAGGGGATAAAATGCTAGTATAGAGAGGTCGCAAATGCTATTAAAATGAAAAGTGGAGAGGAAGTCGGTGAATACATGGAGAGGTGGTTCATGCAACCTGAACAGGTGAAAAAGAGTCACAAGAATGTAGTTGGTGTTGGAAGCAAGGGAGGATACTCGATTTGAGACATGAGTCTTAAACAAACTAACAATAAAATACTTACCACCATAAAATAAATGAAGGTTGCAATTCATGAAAAACTAAAAATTGAATTGATTTGGAAGGGTTAAGGATCCATTAACTCACTTCCCTTTAACTTACAAGTTACCATTAATAAGATGGTTCAGACGCTGCATGAGTTTGTCCTCGGTAACTCACAATAGAAACTTTGAGAAGGTAGTGATGACATTGGGTTTTATGATAGATCTTGCCCCTGTATGTGTGGAGTGGTATAGCACAAGTTGGGGGCAGTGAATTGTGGTGGTAGTAGAGGGAGCCCCACTAACTGTACTTAAGAACTCGGAGGATGTACAAAATTAAAGAGGGCATTAAATAAATGGAAAATACATCACAAACATCGAGCTAGAAAGAGATGAACGAGCATAAGCCCTCAAGGCAGTGTTGAAAGCTACCTCATGTTAGGGTTGGGTTATAGATGGAAATTCATTATGCCTATCTACCAAAAAAACCTAGTAAAGACACATAAAAACACTAAAATCACAGGCCGAGCCATGAGAATACAGCTCAATAGCTAACAATAGTGAGCTCAATAGCTAAAAATAGTGAGCTAATGAGTGCGCGAAAATTTGTAATATCATTAAGCACTCACAGCTTCAAGACTTGCCGTGCAAAAATCAGATCTAATGAAACAGTAAACTACATTTGCAGAAGTCAATGAATGGAGAGACTTACTGACATAATAAACAAACTCACTGGACCGTATCATAGATAAAAACTCACCACCATACCAATCCGCCGCCCCTTGATGATCACTTTTACCGGCTATCCATACCACATACGCTGAAAACCTTCACTGCCTCCGCCTCTGAGAAATGGAACCCGAGGTCCCGAATCCTTGCGAAAAACAACAAAACACAAAAGTCACAGGGATGGATGTCACGGAAGACAATACAGATCTAGTAAAAGAAGTCGTGGCTCGAACAGCGGCGGTTTCTGATGCCCATTTCGTTTATGGAAAAAGTCAGCCTCAGCAGCGTTGTTGGGAGAATCAAACCGTAGACTAGTTGTATGCCAGAGCGTTCCCTTGGCGATCCGTTCACACCCAGCGCAAAAAGGATCAGGTAAGTAACTGAGTGCAGACACCTTGCCAAATTATAAGTTGAGGGTTGTCCTACAAATAACTCAAATGACGTGTTTGGCAGCGCACATTTTCTCTGTACGTCCCACATTTTCTCGTAAACAGTATTAATTTTTGCCTTAGAATTATGTTCTAGTCTGTTTATTTGTTTGAGTGATAAATAATTTGGAAATCCCAAGTTATATCTCCCAACGAAAACCCCAAGAAACACCCCCAACCAGAAATAACGCTGCAAAATAGTTTCATAATTTCTTATTCCTACAAAAATTCCGATGTAAAATCCCAAATTATGATTCAATAACCCGTAACATGAAAGAAAAACCTAAAGCCATTTAAACAAATTGATGGTACATGGCAGATCTATAAATTTCTATGTGGAATAAAATACAGATAACTCCATTTCTTCTTAATAAATAAGATAACATAAAATTAAGCTCTGCAATAATTTTACAATACCTGATTTATGATTCAATAAGTCGAAAGGAAAAGCCCCAAACCTTAACACAGAATGAATGTGCGAGAACATTTTATAAACCCTTACCTGATTCAAAACTAGCGCTTAAAATGCAAACAAATCGATTAATTTGTAATGAATAAGGCAAAATACTAACCCGGTCATGTCTGTGAAAAGTCTGAACATTCATGAAAAACCTTCAAACTCCATCACATGCTTCCTGCGTTTTCTGTGAAGAGCTTTGTTATTGGCGGCCAAAGAAAACAATAGAAAACACATTCACAAAAAAATAAAAGAAACAAAATTTAAAATAACAAATGAAACACTACAGACTTTAAGAAAAGCATTACACCCGTTGGGCAAAACACTTTAAGAAAAGCATTTATTAATTCTGGAGTCTCCATCAATCTAAATCACACGGGCACCGATACGATCAGTTTCAGGCGTGTTTACAGCATCCTAATTCCTAAGTTGCAGGCGAATAATTTAATTATCATTCACAGGTACCACTCGCAATTAAAGTTGGTATTTGGTAGTTTTACCACTTGCAGTCATTAACTCCACTGTCTGCCACCGCCAAATTTCCATTTGCCATTTGCCCCCAGACTCCAGTCGCCTATCCGCCACAAATATAAATTATAATGCCCATTGGCAATTGCCATTTCAAAGTATCATTGAGATGTAAAATTTCACATGCAGCCTACGGATACCTTCCAGACTGCGCCTGCAACTTAAAATTGCGATTTTTATCGGTTCTTGAATCATAAGAGATAAAAATAATATAATATATTATTTGTAGATTTCTTACATTTATTATGTATTTTTCATTTATTCGAAATATTTCTTGAATGCACAATCACACTACACAACAGTCCACGACTCCACTACTGCGCGCCATTGCCAAATGTTCATTGGATTTGGAATTCGAGTGGGTTAGAAAAGTGCTCGAAGCCTTGAACACCCTGGTAGACTGTAGGCTGTAGCATATCCTCCAGTTTCACTGTCCACATATCTGCTAATCTCATCTTAAGTAATAGGTACCTGTGGCTGTACGCTCCTCCTAAGCAACCCAATTCATCTGTCGCCTGCGTTTGGATCCCTCAACCTTTTATTTTAGCAACGGCCCACACCCTCTGTGTCTGTCCACTTACTTTTGACCTCAATCGCAGAGGCAGGGAATAGACATGCTGAAGTTAGCGAAAGACATAAATTGCCCAGACCAACCACAAGCCTCAAGGAATCATAGAATTTACGGCCCATCTTGAGAATAAATTCTGGACAGGGAAACTATTCAATCTGGGTAGTATTTATGACCACATAAAATGGATATGGTGTGGTGTTAATGGTCATATGCCAACAAATTCAGCGGCGAACCATACATGCACCGTCAAAGCCGTGGATGTGCGCCAACTGGTCCCTGGCTCATGAAAAACAACAGTTTTGCTATTTGAAATTTTTTGTTCATATTTTAGAATATAAAAATTCTTGTTATATTAGGTAACAAATTTTCCATTTAGTTCTTTTCAGCTTAAGCAGAGTTGGCATATTTTTTAGTTTTGTTTTGCTTTCCACTTCAATATATAATTAGAGTGTTCTGAAAAGGTAAAATTTAGTTTATTAATGTTATGTAATATTTCAAGTTGTTACTGATATCTATCTAATATGGATGGCAGGAGTTGGACAAGTGCATGGGTTCTAAGTCTATGGAAAGAGCTCTAAAAACAGACCATAGAAATTTTAGAGGAAGTCACAGTAGAGCCAATTCATTTTGAGAGGTATTTTCCAACTTCTAAGTTATGTAAGTTGAATTAAAAAGAATGAATAAATACTTAAAATATGCAAACCCAGAGTAAATATGTTAATGTTGATGAGGAATGAATCCCCAAGCATGAATAACTATTTGTAAATGGTTTCTCTTTGTTGATACACAATTTAAACAATGCCCTATTAAATATGGCACCTCTTGTTGCCATAGTAAAGTTTGTCTCTTGTTATGATAATCATCATTATAATTTGTAATTTTAAGGTTTTGATTTGTCTCTTGTTTGGTTTCAATTCTAATGTAATTTATGTAAGTTAATGTACTAATAATTCTAGTTTGTGTGTTCTATTAATGATTCACTTTCAGCAGGGGATTGGGCAAAGGATTATGCATTTGCACTTAGACTCTAGCCAAGATAAGTGACCGCCCAAAGTTTGACTACAAACCGTATTTGGAAGGCTTGTAAAAACATCAAACCGTCCTCAAATTTTTATCCGATGGACAAGGGTGGACATCAAATCTCATCCCTACTCGAGACTCGAAGAGATGGCAACAAATCACTCATTAAATCATATCATATCATATTTGCAAAACGGAATTTATGAATATTCGTATTGCCATGGCATGTGCTTCGTCCATGCCACGTATGGATTTGTGTCTCGCAATGAGCTTTTTAGGTTTTCCTACAATCGACGACTATAAACATGTGTACTTCAAATGTTGTCTCTCGTCTCGCTACCTCCTCTGCATTGTCCATTCACTTGGCATGTGTCGGTTGAGGGAGGGTCATTCCCATTTAGAATCTATAATTTACTTTTTTCAAATAAAAATAACGAAGGCAAGATTGAATTCTTATGATAATGTTTATACTAGAAATCGCATGTGTACAATGCAATGTGAACACCGAATGGTATATTTTATTTGATTTAGAGGGATAGTTATTACTTTTGTAGTTGATGTTGATAAGGGGTGTGATTGATTTTGTAAGTGTAGGAATATAGATGAAGCATTACAAGCCTTTTCTTGCAAGGGTCATCCAATCTTATGCCTCTATGTCTTTGTGGATTGAAATATATTGAAGGGGATCATTTTACATATCCACTATACTCCTCATATTTCCAAATTCCTCTTGCAGAAACCCATTCAATCTATTTCCGCTCAAATTCCTTGAATTTATAATTAAGATGAATCATCAAGTCAATTTAATTTTCACTCATAAAAATTGGACTTCTTGTTTATGCTCCATAAAATCCTATATGGACAAGACTTACAATTTCAGAATATGTTCAATCCCCACAAATTGTGGAATGAGTCCACAAAGTTTATTATCGGATATGTCCCTAGGATTTCATGTTAGAACAAAGATCAACAAAACATTTGGAAGTCTTTCACAACTGTCATCTAGACAATAAATTTATCTCCAAACACAATTCTTAATAGCCTATTGGAAGTAACACCGAAAAATAAAAAATAACTGAACTCACAATGTATCTAAACTTATAATATATCCCAACTCTATCGGAATTGCTCCCTTAATATTGTTTGAGGACAATCCGTAAAAGCAATAACATAATATTGCTAGACTCATTAGACCACAAGTGTATTATATATGCACACTTAATGTGCTTGACATAACCCTTCCACAATCATCATATACATGATCGATCAACAACAGAAAATAAGTAAGGTTTCCAAGCTTCGAAATTCAAGAGGCATTGTTCCATTCAATCGATTACCATGCACATTGTTATAACCAAAGGCAACATGCAAACTTAGAAAAGCTTAGAGGACAACATTTTTCTAAACATTTACTCTTTTAATCCTATGTTAGCTAGATGAAGCTATAGAACATTTTCATAAAGAATTTCTATGTTGGATGGATCACAGAGAGGAAATTTAGGTCTTTGGTTCGTTTCACGAATAAAAACTTTTGTTGCATCTTAGATCAAATCAGTTCAAGAGGCATCTAATTGCCAGATATAACACTTGAAGTAGGAAACCACTTTTGTGCCATCCACCAATAAGTTAACCAAGGAGCATAATATGAAATACGAAGTGCCCATTGGTCCTAGTCAAGGCTTGCTGATTATAAGTTTGATTTGATAAATTAGCAGGGCATTTAGGCTACCTGTAATTTACAACACGCGCTAGGAGTGTTGCACTTGCTAACCTGCAATGTTGTAATTCATGTGTCAATTATATAAAAAAAAAAAACAAAACAAGAGAAATTGACAATAGCTTTTGCGGTTGTGGGTAAAATTTACCATGTGAGATCCTCTTGCATGGAAGAGGGTTTAGCTAGAGAAACAAAACTAACTGATGCCTAACAATGGAAAGTGATTTTTCAACTTCAAACCATAGTAAAACAAAATGTTTTCCTTGCAATTTAGTTATAGGATTGGACCCTGTATCCATGCCATCGATCATTGGGGAGGATTTAGAACCAACCATTTCCAAACCCGACATCACAATGACTCTGTGATTATAAATCCTTCCTATGTGAAATCTTGATTTCCTTAATTTTGTTCAGGGCATCATGCGATGGAAGTGTAATTGTTACTTTAATCATTATAAAAACAAATAAAATAAAGTGCAGATGATCTTCATACTCATCTTCATAATTCTTGAGCCATGAGCGCCATCAATCTCTATTTTTGTCATGTCTCAGATAATTCAAGTTTAATGGGGGAGTTCTCCCTACATTTGAGCAACAATAATTTAAAATAGACAAAATAGAAAGCTATCTTTCCGCTCAAAAAATGCATTCCATGAGGATTTGGATCATTGGAATAGAAGACGAGTGACTAAAATACTTTAATAATTTTCAACCAATCACAAATATAACATGCAATTGTCGAAGATGGCCGTCAAATTTAACACAGTCCCATGAATGTCCACAAAGCCCTTTCCCACAGGGGGAACTCCTTCGGTGTAATTACAAAATAACAAATCCTATTGTCCTTCTATCTTACATGTAAGAAATAAATGATCAATTAAGTTATGCAATTTATATGAATCAAAGACATTGTAATCATGGTAATGTTATCATTGTGATTTATTATTTTAGTAGAGCTTGGGACGATCCTATCCCAAAGGCATCCTTAAAGGGGGCAACATTGTGGGCAAAATTTCCTAGTGTTACATTTGTAACTTGTTGTGTTTAGTAAGATCTTTGGAAGTGTTCCCCTTGAGATTGACATGCTCCTTTCCTCCATTCTTCTCTAACCTTTAAAATGTTGATGAAAAAGTAAGGTTTGGTATTTTCTTTGAGGGAAGCACGTCAATCAAAGAAATGGAACCCCAAACTTGATAGTGAGTGTTCTCTTGTAACTTTTTGTATATCGAATGTACCCTTAACAAAAAAATGAATAAATAATAAAATGTGCATTGCATGTGTGAATAAAAGTATACATTATGTGATGGGGTGGATAGGAATATTAATTGTGTAATGTGTAGAAGAAAACCAATCGTTGTTGTGTTTTGAGTGTTGTTGAAGTAATTAAAAATCCTTGGTTGTGGACATAGTTTTGTGTTTCACAAGAACAAGAATGACATTTGGAATATATTAAAAATGTTGCTACATAAATATATAAAATTTTATCTTTGGACACTTGTATTAGGTTCAATAAATTGAATCTAAAAAAATAAGGCCTTGAAAATATGTAAAAAATGCAAATGACATGTATAAAGCTATCTAATAATATGGAAAAAAATGATTCGTTGAAAAGACCTTGGAAACTTTTAAATCAAAATATTGGATCTATTACTCAAGTAACAATATAATTAGTACCACATTCACTAAGATATTCACCAATGGGGAAAGAGGATAGAGGGTGAAAAGGCCCAAAGTGGTGGATTATATTCATCATTCTTTCCCATACTAAAAATGCTAATATGGTGCTTGTGTGTTAAAGTGGGTACGCTTGCCTTGTTATTATTACTATAAGTGCATAAGAAATATGTCATTAAAAGGTGCCAACATGAATAGCTTCAACAAAATAAGAAATAAGTGGGGATGAACATGGAAGATCAAGAGGAACATCGAATGAATGATATTCTAAGAAGATGGAATATCGATGGAAACATTAGGAGTAGTATTGGAAGAAGTGATAGGAGATGAAACAATAGAAGGGGAGATTCATCATGCGTGTTATTAGATAAAAATTCAGAAAGAGATGAAAGTGAAGTAGAAAATTCACATTCAACAGTATTAAGAGATGAAGAATCAACACTAACATGCTCGTGCTCATAAATATATTCAAGATCGTAAAGAGTTTCAAATCAAGTAATTCATCAAGCGCTTCATAAAAATATAACAAAGTAGGATAAGAAATATCTTGAGATGCATATTTAAAAATATTAGAAGCATTTTCAAAAATATGGGAAGCATTATATATAACTTTACATTCATCCCGACTAGTATGAGAAATAACATCATGTGCATGTACATTTTCATCATGTTTTTTAACTACAATATCACCCTTAAAACCAAGCATATAATCAATAATAGCATCATTAAGAGTTTCAGTAGAAATAAAAGAAGGCAAAGTAGTCCTAGTGCCCATGGAATAACAAGGAGTATAACCATAAATGTTCTTATGTGGAGAAATAATACTGCAAGAAGTGTTGGTTTCTCAAACGTGCACCCGCATCTCGGATGTCAGAAAGGCCGAGGTGTTTGAGACCACAATGGAACCGTCCCCAAGTTGTGGGACCTTGCGACTCCTAGTCTGCTAAAAGGGAAAACTAATCTAATGATACTAATTAAATTACTTAAATGCACATGAGTTGTTACAATGATGAATGAGACCGATATCCACATGCAAGAGCGTAACATAGAGGTCTACAACTCAAAATACGTAAAATTATGAAGTCCTTAGCAAAATGTGTAATGAGCCGAGTGTCCAACATAACAAATGAGCCTTGCTCTTACATTTATAGATAAACCCATGGAGGAAGAAGGGAGAAGGAGGGAAAATCCAAATTTGAAATATGATCACCAACAAGAAGCATTTAATGTCTGCAAATCCACCTAGAGATCTATGAAATATGCTTCCCCATGTCCTGTTTGACGTGTTGAAGAAGGAGGGCGGATTATACCAAATCGGGTGGTTGGAGCAATCATATCTACTCATCAATGTTCAAAAAGATGTTTTCCCATTTCTCACCTACCAAATCCACCAAAATTTGAATTTGAATTTCCGCAAGACTTGTAGTTGATGTCGAGCTCTCTAACAAGTCTAGGTGTGCACCGATCCGAGCTCTGTAGTAGAAGATATGGCTATCAGAAGATGTCAAATTCGTCGGCGCACGTAAAACACATGGCGCATGCGTATTAGCTGAAATGATGGCCAATTGTGTGAATACTTGTCGTTTCTACCATGTGTCACTCATTGATTTGTTACAAGGATTCGGTGCCCTATTAGTGTGCTTTGACTGGTTGCATGCGACACACTTAAGCATGTTTAAAGATGATCTGGAACATAGGGGTGCGAGGAAAGGGTGTACAGAGAAAACAGAGGAAGGCGTAGAGGAGGCGTGGGCGATGCACAGGGAAATGATGCAAACTAGTGAGCAAAGAATGCATGATCAAGGCACAACTATTACAAAGTAATGGGCGTGGCATGCAAGGGGCCAAGGACTTAGCTAATAGAAGCAAGTGTGGGGCACGGGAAGGGAGAGACCGATTAGGAAGAAGGTGAATACGCGAAAGGTGGGCGAAGGGAGAGGAGTGGAAGGAGGGAAAGGAAAGGGGCATGCAGGAAACCGTGACCAAGGGAGTATGTCAAGTGATTTTGGGCATGCGCAACATTTCAATAAATACTTTAGAGCCAAAACGTATATTTGAGCTATCCAAATTGCTAGGAGAGATACTTGGATAATAGTTTTGGTGAAATTCGAGGCCATCTAACTACTAAATGAAAGAGATCAATAGCTTTCAAGCATCCATTGGGCATGGAATATTATGTTACGTCAATCATGAAATTGTTCTTGTAGTCACCCGGGAGTCATTTCTTTACTCTGTCTTGAATCTTGTAATTGCTAAGAGAATATGTACTCTTAAAGCAACAAAATAGAGCACGTAGGAAAACGCGAGAGGAAATAATCATGTACAAATAAACAATGTGTGCATGACGCACTTGAAGGAATTGAAACTACTCTAATATATACACCATGATGCAAAAAACTTAATGAAAGGGTTTGAGATAGATCTCGTTCACTGGGATTCATAGTGCGCCTCCATTAAGATGAGTTAACTTGAAAGAGTTAGCTTCTTTGTAGGAATTGATGATGTATGGGCCACTCCAAAGTGCATCAAACTTTGAATGGCATCCTGGTTTAGCTCTGTCAACATCCCATTTTAGGACCAAGTCTCCAACTTTGAAAGCTTGAGGCCTATCCTTTCTGTCGAACCATTTCTTTTTTGTTTCTTGATGTTGTTCTAGCTTGATCATGGCAGAGTTCCTGAGTTCTTCAAGATTAACTAGCTCTACCATTCTAATTTCTCTTTGGTCTGCGCCTTCAAATTCTAGCTATTGGGCAAGCACCAATGAATTCAATTATAGTGTCAAAGGAAGGGTAGCCTCCTTGCCATAGAAAAGCTTGTAAGGTGAAGTTCCTATTGCCTTTTTTTATTGTGATTCTATCTTCCCAGAGCGCACGCAAGACCTTTGTATGCCATTGTCTTTGGCTAATGTTCATTGTGCGCTTCATGATTCTGATCAGGTTCTTGTTTGTTGATTCTACCAAACCGTTTCCCTAAGGGTAATATTTGGAAGAAGTCTTCAGGTAAATGCCCAATTAGAGCCCAATTAGTGATTTTAGTGCCAAGGAAGGCTTTTGCATTATCAGAGATAATGGTTTGAGGAGCGCCAAACCTTGTGGCTAAACCTTGAGAAAGTCAAGGATGACTTCCTCGGTTGATTCCTTGAGCGTAACAACTTTTGTCCATCTCTGGTGAAGTAATCAGTAGCTATCAACATGCATTTATGTCCAACGCTTGAAGGAAGATTGATCATGCCTATGAAGTGAGACCCCATTAGTGTGCATGTATACTTTGCTTAATGCTAAATCAAATGAAGCAAGAACTACCACCTAAAATAGTTCTACAATTTAGCTAAAACAAAGCATAAACACCATCATGATAAGAATTAAACAAGGGTTAGATCTAGCATTCATCAATACAAACTTTGAAACTAATGCTAAATATCTAAACTCCTCTATTCTCTAACAACAAATAAATGAATGGACCTAAGTAAGCTCCATGGCTATCAAAATAGTTGTCCTTAATGCTCAAGAACCTAGGAATGGGGGCTAATCAAAGTTGGGCTCAAGACCCTTTTGACACCTCCCATATGACCCAAGCACTTTAAGAAAAGGCTTAACTCTTGAGATGATGAACTCTCAAAAGGGCAAGGTGCAAGCTCTTAGTCTCTTTGTTATATGCTTTGCATTTGCTCTCTTAGAAAGTTTAGGTGTAAGTAAAAAGGTAGGTGGAGGGCTCTTTATATAGCCCAAAGGATAAAGGATTCAACACATTCTCATGAATGTGGGATAAAGGTAAAACATGATTAGGAATGGATAAGGTTGCTTTATTAAAGGTAACCTTACTTTAGAAGGGTTTAATACATGTTTAGCAAGTCATGGGAGTTGGGGGTATTTTAATTAATCAAAGGTGATTAATTAATAGGTAGATGTAAGCTTATAGAAGCTAATTAGAGGAATATTAGTGTGATTTAGGCTATTAGAAGGGGATTAAATCAATTAAATATTGATTTATTGGTTAAATGGAAGGGAAAGCTAATTAATTAATAATAATTAATTAGTCTAGGTAGAAGGGGTGATTTATTAACGGAAGGTCGTTAATTAGGGTATTTGTTGGATAGGCAACTTAATTAATTAGCTTAGTGTAATTAATTAATGATGATATGAGGGAAAATGAGTGCTTTTGACGATATGTCGTTGATTTGCGAGAAAGGGGATAATTAGCACAATTTAAGTATTTAAATTGCTTGGGCGTAATTATAGGTGTCTACATTTGCCCCTCTTTGGGGTGGCGTAAGTGATGCCACTTCAAAGATAGTAGACAAAAGAGATTTTGAAGGATAGAAGAAAAATTAGTAGGAGGGAGAGATGCCCCCTCGAGTGTCGATGGGGTGATGAAGGAAGTCGATCGACGATCGAAAAAAGATGAGAAGTAGGCAGAAGAATGGGGACGAGGCAGGATGCCCCAAGGAGAGGGAGAATTAGGGGTGAAAGGGAAGTGGTGTAGAAGAAATATGGATGAGGGGAGAGAAGAGCTTAAGCCTCTAGCCGCTTATTTTTTTGAACAAATTTGATGTCATCATATTGCCATAGGAACTACATCATCGGTCCTTATGAAAAATATAAGCATACGACAAAGGTAGAATGACATGAAAAGCCATACTACGAACAATTGTCCATTCTTTGAAAGTACCAACTCCACGCATGACATACAATAATGCAATGCAATACGAGAAGGAAACAAGCTCATATACTGCAGGGAAAACAAGTACGAACACACATATCTAACCCAACAACGGTCAGTCGAGGCGGTTGTACAAATGTTTTGTTATCAAGTCTTTGAAGAGATCCACAAGTTCGTGATTGATGAGTGAGGGTTAAAAATGATGCCCCAAGAAAGGATACATGCGAGGAAATGAAAATGGACACGGGGTCCATGAAAAGCATTTGTGTGCGAAACAGCACCAAGCAACCAAAAGTGCCCCAGAGTACAGACGAAGCAAGCAGCTAGCTTTTGTGAATGGTTGTGAATCCGGTGATCCATGAGTCGTATTAATCGGGGAAGATGTGAGACAAACCAAGGATATGGAGAAAATACCATGCATGCAAGACACAAGTTTCAGCCGTAAGAAGCAAGTTACCATTTTGTAGGGTGTTTTACTTTTTAGGATTTTTTGAAAAATTTTGCCTTGTTTTTGGATTTTTTGATATAGTAAATGTTTGTATTGTTTTGGCTTTCTGAACCATGATAAACAATAGAAGAAAGGAGAAGAAGAAAAAGAAGAGCCTAGGGGCAACAGAAAGTTCCCTAGGTGGAAGAAAAGAGAAACAAACGACAAATAATGTCCTTGTTTAGTGGAAAAAAATAAGAAAAAATAATTATTTGAAAAATAATTATTTACGAGGGTGTGAAGAAGAATAAAAATCGCCAAGGAGCAATAAAATTGTCCGAGGGAGAAGAAAGGGGTATTGGACAAAAAATGCCCCAATACGGTGAAAAAGAAGAGAAAAATAATTATTTAATTAAAAATAATTATTCCACGGCGAATAGAGGAGAAAACGGTGAGCTAAACGGGTGTCACGACCGTCCGATCGATGAAAAACATGTTAATATACCCCCTAGGAGGGGGGTAAAAAAAACATCGCAATCAGTTCATTTTAACTGCTTAGTTTAGAAAACTTACCATGAGGCTCTGACACTCAGGAGAGATGGTGATCGCATGTGATTGTTTGAGGCATGCTGTAGATTGTAGATGATAGATCTGTAGACAATATCAAATGTTGTTTTCAAGTGTTATTTTGATGTATATGGACGGGATGATATGATGATATTGGTGCGGGGGGATAGATTTGTGATTATGCGCAACCCCTCTTGCCCCCATTGATGATATGATATGTGATGATTAGCTTAGCATACATGCATGATGTAAAACTTAGCATTTTTGTTTATATATGATGTATAGATGATGTTAGATGTGATGATAATGATGGTAATGTGATGTGAATGATAACAAAACAGAGCACATGCAAGAAACACAACCAAATGCTACAAAACACAGTAGGAATTAATCGATACACCATGAATCACCATGCCTTATTAACAAATAACAAAACACAACCAAATGCATTAAGAAAGAAATAAAGAATTAACACACTAGCATGTGAAACCCACTACTGATATGCACAAGCAAGAATGAATCTATTCTAAGCAAGAAAAGATAAACAATGACAAAGTACACCCAAGCAACAAATAACTCAAAATAAGCACACAAAACACTATACAAGCAATGACAAGCAAAGCAAGAAAACAAGACAAGGCAAGTAAAGTAAATGTTTTTTTTGTAGATATGTTTTCATGTTTTGTGAAACAAATTTTCTATTGTTTTTGTGTTTTCTCAAAACAATGTTCTGATTTTCTATTGTTTAGGCTTTTTCTGAAACAATGTTCTATTGTTTTTGTGTTTTTTCAAAACAATGTTCTATTGTTTTTGTGTTTTTTCTCGAAACAATTTTCTATTG
The DNA here is from genome assembly GCA_018340775.1 of Taxus wallichiana var. yunnanensis. Taxonomy (NCBI): domain Eukaryota; kingdom Viridiplantae; phylum Streptophyta; class Pinopsida; order Cupressales; family Taxaceae; genus Taxus; species Taxus wallichiana. Next base: position 92,107,787 of record CM031241.1, on the reverse strand, counting down.
TTTTTGTGTTTTCTCAAAACAATGTTCTATTGTTTTTGTGTTTTCCTCGAAACAATTTTCTATTGTTTTTGTGTTTTCTCAAAACAATTTTCTATTGTTTTTGTTTTTTTGAAACAATTTTCTATTGTTTTTGTGTTTTTAATAGTTTTCCAAAGCTATGTGCAGGTAACCAAGAAAGCATGGATGCCCCCAGCGTTAGGTGGGGAATATACAAGGGCAGAAGCCACGCGCTTATGAACAAGAAGGTGAAGTCGTTGAGTTGCCCCCAGCGTAAGATGGGAAATAACGAAAGACCACGTCCCTTATAGACGAATAGAAGAAGGCAAAGCCGGATCAAGGCTGGACTAGATGGTGTGCACAAGGAAACTCGAAGGTAGAACCAGGTCCAGGACAAAGACAACTACCCTTCTAATACAGAATGCTTGTGAACAACGAATCCTCCCGAGCGCGGAAAGCGGTTTTCACCCGAGGACTTGTCAAAGTGCCCCCAATTGCGTGGTTTTCACTAGTGGACGACCTGTTTTCTCTTTTTCTTTTTTTTGATTTTTTTTTTTTTTTTTTTATATTTTATATTTTTTTTTGTGATTTTTATGACTTTCTTGTGCCATGTTTAGGCATAAAACCTCTTAAGATGCATGGCATTCATGGGCTTCCGGAGCTCATCACCATTGGGGTGAGCCAACTTGTATGCCCTGTGCCATACTTAGAAACTATGACATAGGGTCCTAACCAGTGTGGTTCGAACTTCCCTTTCTTTTCTCGCTCTGCTCTGGTGTTGAACTGGTTCTCCTTCATAACTAAATCACCCACCTCAAACTGGCGAGGGATGATTCTCTTGTTGTAGTTGCGGGAGATTACGTGTTGATATACTTTCGGGTGATTAAGAGCGCGAATGCGCCTCTCATCAGGAGCTCTAACTCAGCCAATCTTACCACTCGATAATCTTCATCCTTATCCAAATAGTCCGAAGAGAAATTCGCAAGGATGGGAGTTCGATCTCTAAAGGGATGATAGATTCTATCCCGAACACTAGGGAATATGGCGTCGCACCCGTAGGAGTGCGAATTGATGTTCGGTAGGCCCAGAGGGCTGGGTGGATTTGTAGGTGCCAGTTTCGACCGGTTTTGCTAACCATCTTCTCCATTATCCTTACCAAAGTCTTGTTTGTTGCCTCAGCTTGTCCATTACCCTGAGGGTAATATGGCGTGGACCATTTCAATCTGATTTGGAACCGTTGGCAAAGACCTTTTGAGTTTTGTTCTTAAATGACTTCCCATTATCTGTGATGATGTTTGCGGGAATACCATATCGGCAAATAATGTGATTCATGATGAATTTAGAAATTTGTGCTCCTGTGACATAGGTTAAAGGGACGGCCTCCACCCATTTTGTAAAATATTCAGTGGCTGTGATGATATGTGTATGACCATCAGAGGAGGTAGGAGTAAGCTTCCCTATTAAATCGAGTCCCCATTTAGAGAATGGCCATGGGGTAGTGATTGGTTGCAATGGCTGTGACGGAGCATGGATAAAATTTCCATACTTTTGGCAAAGCACACATTTTCTAACATAATTACAACAATCAGTTTCCATGGTGGGCCAATAGTAACCTACTCTTAACAGTTTCTTAGCCAAGACCATTCCATTTGTATGTGCTCCGCATACTCCTTCGTGTACTTCTTTAATTTGCTGGATTGACTCGGTCACATCCGAGACAACGTAGCAATTCCCATCGTAGCCACGATGATAAAGTGTACCTCTAAAAGGGTGTAACGGGCTATCTGGTGAATTAGGCTTTGTTTTTCAGAATGAGAGATATGGGGAGGGAATGTGCTATCCTTAAGATATGTGAAGATGGGTTCGTACCATGGGGAATGGGGACCAACAACCTCACAAGCCAGGCAAGATTCCGGCATGTCATACGCGGGTGGCGTAGATTTTCTACGAAGAATGGCATATCATTGTTCCCACTGGTGGAATCTGAAGCATAGATCCCACAGTTGCCATAGCATCTGCTGCCGATCTATTTGCGCTCTTGGGATCTGCTCAAAAGTGATGCGCACAAAATACTCCTTTAGAGTTTCCACTAACTTTTGTAAGGTATGAGCTTGTCATCCTTAACTTTATACTCATCATTAACTTTGTTTGATGATTATTTTGTGAATCACTCTACAACCTTAACATGTTGAATATTCCACTTGATGGCTAGCTTCATCCCTGTGATGAGTGCTTCATATTCCATGATGTTGTTCGTGTAAGAAGGAAGGCGGGCGGAAAGCTGCGGTATAGGATCACCGAAGGAAGGAGTAATAAGGACCACTCCTGCTGAACCATGAAACGTAAAAGATCCATCAAAATGTATACGCCATACGACAGATTCTTCAATGTAGAGCAAAGATGCATCGGTAGATCCAGGACTCAAAGGTTACGTGCTTTGCAAAGGTGCTTTACTTATTTGGTCGGCAAGTACTTGTCCTTTAATTGATTTTTGATGGACAAATTCTATATCAAACTCACTGAGTAGAATGATCCAATTAGCCATTCTACCTGTGAGGGCGGGTTTGGACAACAAATACTTGAGTGGGTCGACCTTGGATATGAGCTTGGTCTTAGTATTTAGCAGGTAATGGTGAAGTTTACGAAGGTAAAAGCAGCGGCCAAGCAAGCCTTTTCAATCTGAGGATAATTAAGTTCATAGGTGATGAGGGTGCGACTCAGATAGTACACCGCTTTCTCTTTATGGCTAAGGTCGTATTGGGTGAGCAACGCACCAATAGCGTATTGCGTAGCGGAAATATAGAGCAAAAGTGGTTCTCCTGGAGTAGGAGGCATGAGGACAGGTGGATTAGCCAGGTATTGTTTAAGCAAAGCAAAGGCTTGTTGTTGCTCGGGTCCCCAAAGGAAAGCGATGTCCTTTTTAAGAAAATGGGTGAATGAGTGACATTTATCTACAAGTTGGGAGATAAAGCGGCGAATGGCTTGAATTTTCCCTTGCAAGCTACGTAGTTGCTTGATATTCTCAGGTGGAGGCATTTCAGTGATGGCAGACACTTTAGCGGGATCTACCTCAATACCTCGTCTCGACACAATGAAGCCCAATAGTTTCCTGGATAACACACGAAGACACATTTCTTTGGATTCAATCTGACTTTGTATTCGTAGGCGTTGAAGATACGCCCTTGAAAATGATAGGATGATCCTCTCTTGTTTTGGACTTTCCCAGGATGTCGTCTACGTAGTCTTCCATGATGTCATGAATCATATCGTGAAATATTCTTGTCATGGCCCAGCTTGATAAGTTGCTCCCGCATTCTTAAGGCCAAATGGCATCACCCGATAATAGAAGGTGCCCCAAGGAGTTGTGAAAGTTGTTTTGTGTTGGTCTTCCTCAGTGATCTTAATTTGATTATAACCCGAAAAGCCATCCATGAGTGATAGCATTTCATACCCTGCGGTTGAGTCAACAATCATGTCAATGTTGGGCAATGGAAAGTCATCTTTAGGGCAAGCTTTATTGATGTCCCTAAAATCCATGCAGATTCGGATACCGATAGGTTTCTTTTGGACAGGAACAATGTTTGATATCCATTCAGAATAATCAATTGGCTTGATGAATCTGCTGCAAGTAACCTTTCCAACTCTTCTTTAACTAACAAGGCCACTCTTGGGTGCATCTTTTGGAGCTTTGTTTGATAGGCTTAGCGTCTGCGTGCCAACAGGTTATGCACGACTAAAGTTGGATCTAAGCCGGGCATGTCTTTGTAAGACCATGCGAACACATCAATAAACTCTCATGAGTAGCATAGTGAGCGTCTTTTGTTCTCTGGTGAGAGTGATGCTCCCAATTTTACTATCTTGGGATCTTCTTGGTACCAATATTGACATCAATGGTTTCTTGACTAACAATTTTGATAAATCCTCCATACGCGTAGGATCGGGAGGTAGGTTGAGATCTTCATCGAGGATGTCTCCTGAGATTTTCATCCTTGGCGTGGTCACTTTGTTTGTCCTTTGATTTTCTTATTTGTTTGTCGGCCCGGTGCCTCAAAGAGGTTTTCTTTGTGTGACTTGGACTTTGATTTTTGCCGAGGCTTTTCTTTAGAACTCTTGCCCTCGCTTTTCTTTAAATTTTGCTTGACCACGAAGTTCGGCCTCCTCGCGAAGTAGGCGCAGAGTGTCTAAGTCGATAAAGAAACCCTTCTTGTGATCTCAATGGGAATTGTATCCCTTATGCCCATGAACTCTGCTGATAGCCTCGTCATTCTCGAATAAATCTAGTGGCACGTGGCGTTGTTGGTCCCATTCAACAAGGGAAGGGTATACTGAGGTCAAGGGTTGGTTCGGTGGGGGTGATGGTTAGGACAACATTATTCATGAAAAGGTTCGTGGAGGCCGAGATCCTCATATTGGCTACACGGGAATCCGTATCATTTGTCTAGATAATCGGAGCTATCCTCATGCTCGAACAAGTCGCATCTTGATCGTTGGGGTGTGCTCCATAAGGGTGAATCCCGATGCCATATCTTTATTTTGAAATGTGGAAGAGGACTGGTTCTCTTTGTCCTTGTTCATTCCTCCCACATCCTAGGCCTTTGTAGCCCATGGAGTACATCATTCTGCTAGATTTTTCATATTTAGGGTTTGATAACAAGATGGTGAGTGTCCTCGGGGACCCAGTAGTAGGTGGATCAAGTAATTTTCCTCGGCTAACAAGCCTCCGGGTAGGAGCGACCCGATAGTGTGTTCCTCTCTAGGTCTCTGAAGCGGTAGTTGGGTCGACCTCTAGTCTTGGGCGACAAGGAGAGGTCGAAACCAAGAGCGCTTGTTGTACATTATACTCCCCATGACCATATTCCAAATTTTTCATCTCCCATGAATTAAATGGAGATGTTGAAGTAGATGCCCCATGAGTGTAAGAACTAAGAGAATTTGAATCTCTACTCGAGATTCCATGGCCTTAGAATGAAGAGGGACAGCTATATCGTGGAGGGACATGCGTATGTACCCTTTCGTGCAAAGCTATTAAGAGCTCTCTGATGAGCAAAGGGCTGAAGTCTCTGGTATTATTCTTGTATGTCCCTCATGCTTGACTTGATGCATTGATGAAATGTTGATGGCACGGCACTGCATGGCATGGATCCATGGTCGGCCTAGAAGCATATTATATGGAAGTTCCAAGTCTAAGGCGTGAAACTTTGTCGATGGCAAGTGGGGCCCACCTCCATGGGCAGCGTAATGGTGCTGCTTGACTCTCTTTCGCGTTGTCGTATGCGGTGATAGTGATGATATGGGACTCAAGATCTTCCTCCTGTATGTCCCGATTGTTTGACTAATTTAAGCGTGCGAGATGTTCAATCAGATCCATTGTCACAAGCACCGTTTGATTTTCTGCGGGTGACAACTACCTCAATGTATAAGGGAAGATTATGTGTAGGATTCTCGGTAGGGACCTCCCTATGGTTGAAAGTGAGATGCTCACTTGGGTGTAATATTTGCCACCGCGGCTTGAAGGTACGCAGGATCGACTTCTAAAGGCACTCCCAGACCCCTGAAGAGTTTGATACAAAATGTCCTTATGCACATTGGATATCTTGAGAAGATCTAAGATCGAGATCTTAGCAGGTGTCTTCTCAAGTTGTTCTAAAAGGTTATATTTACCAATTTGCGGGGTCAATAGAGAGGGTTCTGGAATCACGAGGCGGGCACGCCTTGTTACCGCAGCGCAGTCCTTTCCCTTGATCCGGATGGTATTGACACGGTCAGCAGGGGAGCGAATACATCTGATAAGTGAATCGTAATGATTGTTATCTCTCTTGGTATACAAGTAATTTGTGGCTTTATAGGTTTGGGATGACTCTCCCGATCCGGTTTTGCCTTTTCCGACTTATCATGCTTGGGGAATGGTTCCTTATAAATCCCCATTTTCTCGTTAGGTGTTTGCATGTGGCTAGGGTTATCCACCTCTATCTCCCCGTTGTCAATGAGGTCTTGAATATAGTGGCGAAGTCGCAAACATTTGTCTATTTTATGACCTTTAACGCGATGCATTTCACAGTATTCATGCTCCTTATACCATGAAGGTTTAGGAGTGTTGTCATCAAATGGTTGCGTTGTAGGATAGGTCATCATGTGGGCCGCATCCAACTATTTTAGTATGACAGACAATGGTTCATTGAGGGAGGTGAATGTTCGTCGCTTTGGTGGTGGTTGAATTGGGCCCTTGGTCAGTTTAAAAGGTTGACTGGTTTGGACCGTTTGAACACGTTTGGAATCAGTGATTCCGTCTCCCACCACGTTTTTGTTTTTGTTAAAGATCTTTGGCTTTTCAGTGGGTTTGACACTTTGGTTGTCTTTAGATTGGGTTTTGAGGGTGCCTTTGGCAATGAGAGCCTTTTCTATTTGAATCCCTTTCTCGATAACCTCCTCAAAGGTGCGGACACAATGCATTTGGAGGTGGAAAGCTATATCTGGGTTGAGATTAGGGATGAAAATACTGACCAATTGCTTCTCAGGGAAAGCGCAAGGGAAGCGACTAGCTATCCCTCTCCATCGTTGGAGGAAGCTGGCGAAGGTCTCATTTGGGCGTTGTTTTGTGCCACACAAGTCTGCCATGGTGACATCACTCTCTATGTTATACGAGAAATGACGCATGAATCTTTCCGCCAATTCTGGCCAGGTGAAAATTGATCCTCGTGGTAAGCGCGTAAACCATTCCAATGCTTGACCTCCTAGACTCTTAGGAAAAAGTCTGATGAGGTAATTATCACTATAAGACACCTCTTGACATGCCATGTAGAAATCTTTAACATGATCCCTTGGGTCTCCCTTTCCTTTATATTTGTCAAACTTTGGCATATCAAATTTCTTTGGAAAGGGTTGAAGGGTCATTGTCTTATCAAAAGGATAGGGGCATAGTTCTTCGTATTGGTATTTCCTAATACTCCCTATATTGCTCTCTTGTATGCTCGCAAGAGTTGCTTTCATAGATTGCACTTCTTGTGTGAGCAATTGTTCTCTAGTGGGAGAAGTGGGTACGTGTACATGATGGTACCCCATGTCTTCTTCTCCTTGGTTTTCTCGATGGAGTTCGTGGATCCTAAACTTAGGCTTTGACTTTTGAACGTTCTTGTTTGTGTCTTTTTGTACTTGGAAAGTAAGCAAAGCTAGTTGTCGGCTTAAGTTACTGAGTTGTTGTTGGATTGTGACTTGGTTTGTGTCTTCTTCTTCTAAAGGTTCCTCCTCTTCGTATTGTGGAGGTTCTTCCCCTATCTCATGTTCTATCTTGTTTCTTCGTGGCACTTTGATGAGGGGTATTCTATGCCCTACCACTTTATCATTTTCTGCGTAAGAAGTGGAAGCATGCCCGCCTGTTAAAATATCTTCCATATTGATAAGGGGGTGTTCCTCCTTAGTAGTGTCATTTGTTTGTAGTATTGGTTCCTTCTCAATGGGCAATTTGGCCCCTAATTCCATGACCCGTGCCAAAACTCTATCTTTGTTTCTAAGGAGAAACTCATCTAGTAGAGTGGGGTCAAAATCAAAGTCTGCGTGTGGTGATTCTAATTCATTTCCACTATGATCGACCATCTCTTCTGTTTCCTTTTCTGCAGAAAATAGTGGTCCTAGATCGTGTCCGATAAATGGGTTTGACCCTTGTCTATTAGAGGTTTCCCAAGCTTGCGCCTGTTGTTCCTCATATGTTTGTTTCTTTAACCCTAGACGCGTCTTGGGAGCCATGTTTTTGTGATAAATTTCACTAAGGTAAGTTATAGATTTGTTCAAAATTCAATGTCTACCCCTAAGTGAAACACAAGATGTACGTGTTAAGAGTAAATTAACAGTGTGAGAATACCAATGTGATAAAGTGATAAATTCACCAATGAAACAATCGTTTGGTACCAAAACCTAATCAAATGAAATACTTCCTAGACTACGTTCCAAAGTAATTTACGACGCCAGATGATTAACAAGATGTCTCCACTTATGCCAAGTTCAAAGGAATGAACAAGACGTAAGTAAATACATGAAGTTAAATGCGATCTTCCAATCAAGATATATGATGAGCAAGCTCAAGTCTGATTAAGACCTATATCTCAAAAAGTGCCAATTACCATTTGTGAATGACACAACAATATCACTAAGATATGTTAACCCACTTTGCAAGAAAGTGAAGTATTGATATCGAGGTGTTATTGATATAACATGCACAAATGGTAGTGCCTAGCACCTTTTGAAATCGAGGTAATAATAAAACCGAACAAAAAAAAAGCTCAAAGTATAGCTAGGAATAGTTAAGAATGTGTGCAGCGTAACCGTCTACAATATAGGTATTTATGTCGAGTTTACAAGAAACAAGCGTAAATATCGAAATTGTAATGATACTGAGACAAACAAGCTAACTCCTCTATGGAAGTCCGCGATGATGAACCACGCCTTCTACAATGAGCGATCTTGGCGTGGGTATCAAGATCACAATGGCTACCAAATGCGTGAAAACACCTCCACTCACTTTAGGCGTTTAACTAACTTGACCCACAAACATGGATGGGCGTAAGCGGACATAAAAGTGAGAGAAATAATCGAATGGCAACACAAAGGTAATCACACATCTTTTGATCAACAAAGTGTCGAAAAGAATATGAAGAAATAAATCAAGAAAAATGACGAAAAATGCTAGTCTCACTTGGCGAGTTTCGCCTCGCCCTAAGGCAAGTAAAAACTAGGTGAAAGTAATCGTCACACGTTTCTCAAAAAAAGAAGGTTCTGACTCAAACCTTTGTTTTAAAATGGTCAAAGTGGGCTCTGGCCAAAGTATATTCTCTAGGTGGTTCTCTCGCCTAGGTGTTACAAAGAGTTGCCACGAGCGGCGCGATTTACCAAAAAGTCACTTGCTTGACTAGTTTGGGAGTATCTCGGCTTTACTTTACCCCCTTGAAAACAGTAGGCAACTAGTGCGTCTACGTGTACTATCAGCTGGGGTCGCCACTGACGGACAACTGTAACTCTATCTCACAAAGGAATCACTAGTCAAGTAGGTAGTGCGGAGCACTTCCCGTTTCGTCCACAAAGGTTCCCTCTTGCGTGGACTACTTTGGGGTTCTGGAACCACCCCCATTGTTGTAGCTTAAGGCGTTATGCCAAAGGGGTTATGTTCCAGTTGAGCGGAGAGGGACGTACCCTTTTCGAAACCTGCAATATAATGTTTTGAATATGTTGTTCTTTTTATCTTGTTTAATTAGGTGTGGTTTTCTTGAACACCTTTTGGCAACCTATATAACAACTGTATTAGTAGTTTTTGATTTTGTTTTGATTCCTCCTTTCTTTGACAAGCGTTTTTAGGTCCTGCACTCAAGCGTTAGTAGTTCTCCAAGAAAATCACATTATTTAAAAGAGGATTAAGAGTTGCTTTTGATTCTCAAGATCATCGAGGATGCGAGAAGAGCATACACAACAAATAATCCAACTAAAAGTAAATAAAATCTTTCAATCAATGAACCATACAAAATTTTGATAAATGTTCATTCCCTTAAACCAAAAGTGAAAGATGAAGTTTCCAATTTACCAAATGTTATAAAATGAAGACTAAAGTTGCTTTTGATTCTCAAGATCACCCTAAGGTGCAAGAGAAGAGCATACACAAACTTTAGCCCAACTATATAGAAATGGAAAACTTCAAATCAAAGGACCGTTGAAAAATGCTTTGTAAAAGGTTCATTCCCTTAAGCAAAATGAATAATTAAATTTCCAAGTTTAATCCCAATGTTAAAAAGATATAGATCAAAGTTGTTTTTGATTCTCAAGATCACCAAAAGGTGCAAGAGAAGAGCATACACACGCTTTGATCTAAATCGAGTAAGCATGGAAATACAACATTCATCAAAACATTAGACATGTTAGAAAATGACCAGTTTTAAAATAACAGAAAAACCTATAACTTTTGTAAGTGTAAATCTTGAATTTATGTTTTCATTGCATAGTTAACTTCAATACCTTTCCAACGCAAAAAAAATGGAGTCATTTCGAGGTCGGGAGCAAAAGTTATGGCCTTCGGAAGATGGGTTACGCATATGCTCTTATGCTCATGGGTATGCACTTGACATGCACTTAAAAAATGTCAAAAAAACGTCCCTTAATATGCAAAATGGGCAAATTTTTCCAACCAAGATTCAATTTTGACAACAACCCATCACATTAATATATGAATAGAAGACTCAACGCTATCAAACATTAACATACATGCTCAAGAATTTAAGATTTTCAAGAAATTGACAAAACTAGCATGTAGAATGATGAAAAAGTAAGCTCTAAAAATGAAAACATGATGAAATCTTGAAATTTTCTCACCAACATTAAATTTTGACAGCAACCCACCACATTAATATGTAAATATAAGACTCAGCACTATCAAACACTAACCTACATGCTCAAGAATTGAAAATTTTCAAGAAATTGACAAAACTAGCATGTAAAATGTTGAAAAAGTAAGCTCAAAAAATGAAAACATGATGAAATCTTGAAATTTTCTCACCAAGATTAAATTTTGACAGCAACCCACCACATTAATATGTAAATAGAAGACTCAGCACTATCAAACACTAACCTACATGCTCAAGAATTTAAAATCTTCAAGAAATTGACAAAACTAGCATGTAGAATGTTGAAAAAGTAAGCTCTAAAAATGAAAACATGGAGAAATCTTGAAATTTTCCCCTCAATTCCAATTTTGACAGCACTTCACCTCCTTCATACCTACAAGGAAGACCCAACACATGCAAACTCAACAAAACATGTTAAAAAAAACAAGTTAGATCAACATGTGTAAAAGAGGGTTAGTAACCAAAAATAAAACTTAACTACAAAAACTTGAAATTAAGTGCAAAGGACAATGGAGTAAGTCCCACCGGGCGTGCCAAATGTGTGCATGTATACTTTGCTTAATGCTAAATCAAATGAAGCAAGAACTACCACCTAAAATAGTTCTACAATTTAGCTAAAACAAAGCATAAACACCATCATGATAAGAATTAAACAAGGGTTAGATGCTAGCATTCATCAATACAAACTTTGAAACTAACAATGCTAAATATCTAAAATCCTCTATTCTCTAACAAAAAATAAATGAATGGACCTAAGTAAGCTCCATGGCTATCAAAATAGTTGTCCTTAATGTTCTAAGAACCTAGGAATGGGGCTAATCAAAGTTGGGCTCAAGACCCTTTTGACACCTCCCATATGACCCAAGCACTTTAAGAAAGAGCTTAACTCTTCAAGATGATGAACTCTCAAAAGGGCAAGGTGCAAGCTCTTAGTCTCTTTGGTATATGCTTTGCATTTGCTCTCTTAGAAAGTTTAGGTGTAAGTAAAAGGTAGGTGGAGGGCTCTTTATATAGCCCAAAGGATAAAGGATTCAACACATTCTCATGAATGTGGGATAAAGGTAAAACATGATTAGGAATGGATAAGGTTGCTTTATTAAAGGTAACCTTACTTTAGAAGGGTTTAATACATGTTTAGCAAGTCATGGGAGTTGGGGGGTATTTTAATTAATCAAAGGTGATTAATTAATAGGTAGATGTAAGCTTATAGAAGCCAATTAGAGGAATATTAGTGTGATTTAGGCTATTATAAGGGGATTAAATCAATTAAATATTGATTTATTGGTTAAATGGAAGGGAAAGCTAATTAATTAATAATAATTAATTAGTCTAGGTAGAAGGGGTGATTTATTAACGGAAGGTCGTTAATTAGGGTATTTGTTGGATAGGCAACTTAATTAATTAGCTTAGTGTAATTAATTAATGATGATATAAGGGAAAATGAGTGTCTTTGACGATATGTCATTAATTTGCAGAAAGGGGATAATTAGCACAATTTAAGTATTTAAATTGCTTGGGCGTAATTATAGGTGTCTACAATCATGTCCTTCATCCAGGTCACACACACACACAGGTCTATATTATGCTCAACACATGCGAAAGGTCTTCATCCATAAATAATGAAGCTTGAGTTCGGTCCACGCATCCTCGTAATCTACTTATAGAGCTCACTTTGCCTCTTATCAGTTTTGTGGCCTTGATAGTCACATCGTACTCCATGATTTTGGTCACCCATTGTGCTCTTTCTCACTAATTTATGCTCCCATGATGAAGTCTCTAACATAAGAGTGAGAGACTAACACCTTGATATGATTGGTGGCGAGCATACTCTTGAATTTCTTAAGTGCATGCATGATGGTGAAGACTTGCTTCTCTGTGTGACTGTATTTTAGTTCATAATCCTTTAGCGTTTGGCTGAAGAAGGCTACTGGTTGTTCCATCCCTTGTCCATTTTCTTGTGTTAGGACAACAACAATGCTTGCCTCAAGGCTATAGGCATAAAGGATGAAATCCTTTCAATAATCGGGATTGATGAGTGTTGGCGTGTGCAAGCAATCTCTTGCTTGATCTTGTTGAATATTTCTCTTCCTTTTGTTGTCCACCTGAAGGCTATGTCCTTTTTGAGCATCAAGGTGATGGGCCGAACTAGTCTGCAAAGTTAGGGATTAAATGCCTAACAAAATTGATCTTGCCAAGGAAGGACTGTAGGGCCTTTTTGTGCATCGACAGGGAAAGAGCTAGGATGGATAAAATGCACTCAGGATCTATTGTGATCTCATCCTTAGAAACTATATGGCCCAAAATCTTACCTTACACCACTGCAAAATTACACTTCTTGGGGTTAAGAGATATCCCAAATTCTCTGCATCTCTCAAAGACTTTTTCCAGGTACGCCATGTGATCTATGCTCTTCTTTGAGAAGATAGTTATATCATCAAGGTAAACCAAGATGAACTCATTAATGTATCCTTTGAAGGCAACATCCATAAGCCTCGTAAGCTAAAATGTGGCGCCCATATTTGACAGAACAAAGGGCATTTTCTGATATGCATATGTTCCCCACTTGGTTGTAAATGTTGTTTTGAATTGATCCTCTTCCTTGACCAGGATCTGGTTGAAACTTGAGTACCCATCTAGCATGGAGAATTTCATGCGCAGCCACCACAATTTGCGAGAATATGCTCAATTGAAGGCAAAGAATAATGATCCTTTAGAGATGCCTTGTTCAAATCTTTGAAATCAACACAAAGTCTGATTTCACCATTCTTTTTGCGTACTAGAACCAGATTTACAACCCAGGTAGAGTACTTGATAGGAAAAATAATTTTTGCCTCAATGAGTTTGGACAATTCCTTCCTCATGAGGGGTTCTATCTTTGGATTGATTGGTCATTGTTTCTATTTGACATGCTTGATGTCAAGATCAAGGTCAATGGAGTGTTGAGCAATACTTGGATCAAAACCTTTGAGGTCTTCATACTCCCATGAGAAAATATCACTATATTTTTAACAGAGAGAGATGAAGGCTTGTTTTTCTTCATGCGCACAAGTCCTGCTGAGCAACAACTCTTTCCCACGCATAATAGTGATGGAGGAGCAGTCTTCTTATGGGTTGCGCATGTATCTTTCTTCACCCTTGAACTCATCATCAGGGATAAACATTTTTTCTAATGTGACCAGCCATTTAGGCAACATTTTTTCTTAATTTATATCACTTGGTCACCATAGCTATCATTGAGTTGGTTTGCATACTTGATGAAAATTCAGCTTCATTCTTGATAAACCTGGACAATGTGTATCATCTGTCAAACACTTACTAGCTAGTGTTATTATGCGGAATGGATGGTATAATCACCATCTTAATGTTTTAAGTGTTTCCTTTGACAAAGTCCTCAAGAAGAGAAAAGCGTGAACCAAGTGCGACCATCCGGTCAACTTCCTTATTCATTATACATGGAACCACTTGTAGATTAAGAGCATCAAGCTCTCAAGGAGGTCCCAAAATTTGTATTTATAAGCTTTGAGAAGCTTATTCTTTGTCTGGCACTTGTTGGTAACCTGGTGGATGATCAATTATGTGTCCCCAAATATCTGAGTGCCTTAATTTTACTCTTCTCAAAGAATGAGCAAGCCATGCACCGGCGCTTCATACTCTACCACATTGTTAGAACATACAAACTACAGCCTATGCACGAAAAGAATTTATCACCCTTAGGGGAAATGAGAACCACTCCTGCTCCCGCATTGTTTCTGCTTCTGGATCCATCAAAGTACAACTTCCATATACCGGGTTAAATTTTGTCTTTCTTGAGCATGCGTGGAAGCATAACGTCTTCTTCTAGAATGCAATAAGTACCAAGCCTAGTTTCATAAGCTTCCAGTTCTTCAGCATAAGGATCAAAATTTTGGTGTCTTTCGGCCCATTCATCAAGCATTGGGTCCGAGCAGAGGGTGGAAGAGATTGCTCTTCGGGAACTAAAGCTTGTTCTTCTTGGATTAAACAGTTGGCTCGGAGAGGGATGGGACATATGACTCTGCATGATAGGAAAAATATAGGCTCATCTTGTATGGTAAACCGGGTACCATACCTTATTTTGAGTAGCATATGAGACCAATCAGAAGACAAATAACAACCCACTTTGGCAATAAATTCTTTTCACAAACATAGGGAAAACAAAGGAGACAAGTCAATGATTGACACATCTTGAGTAATAGTTAGGCCCGGACATGCATGGAGGGTTAACTCAAGATCCTTGATGACTCCTAAGGTAGTGACAATTAATCCATCAAGTTGTAGGATTCCTTTAGACAAAGGGTATATTTAAGACCTAAGACATCGGCTATTTTCTTAGGCATAATGAAGTACTAGCACTAAGTCAATCATGCAATTATGCACTAGGTGTTTGTCTATAATCAAGGACATATCTAAGGGTGGGGTTTTAACAACTTTAATTAGTTGTTTCTCCTCTTCTTGGTAGATTTTGATAGAAGTGTGTGGCTTCACGCATAGCTGGATCAAAGCACGTGGGAGTTGCGTCGAGCTTCATTCAACTGATCCCACCGAGATGGAATGGTAGGGCACCCCACATTGTGACATTTATGTTTATTCTCTTCATCTGGTCAATAATGTTAAATGGGAGGCCCCCATATTTTTTCATTTGGGAACAACCTCCCTTGAATGTTCGAGGCAAAAGCTTGAATTTTAGCTAGAGCAGAGACTTAACCTACCACAGGAGAGGGCGCATGCTTCGAAGGAGCTTTACGCGGGGCCTCTTGTATAGTGATTTGAGCACCTTTACTTCAAGATGTCTTGTCTACTTCTTTCTTCTTCGAGAATATTCTTACATTGCTCGGATTGTGACACTGCACACTGAATCTAACATTATTTTCTTGTATCTTGTGTTGTCCGCTACTTGGGTGCGCGATCTGTTTGTATCTTCTACATCTTGATTGATTGCATAAAAGTCCTCTGTGTTAAATAACATCAAATTTGTCTCTAGAGGAGCTTCTGGTCTTTCTAGGTTATCTACTTCAGGGGCACTTGTTGAAGGTTTGCAAGTGAAGCATTATGGATCATGAAGGCTTATGCACGTGTAACATTGGCACAATGATATTGACTATGAGGCATGTTGCATGGGAAGCACCATTCTGACTCTTATGCCAAATTGTTTTGAACTGGAACAAGCACCCAACTCGCACTAGGTGTTGGAAGAGAAGGTGTGGGAGGAACAACTTTGCAAGGGCAGATGTGCATTAGGTTGCCATCTATCATTTTGTTGGTTGGGCACATATCTTTGATTTCCATATTGATTCGCTAAGGCTGATTGCTTTGGCCATGCGCCTGATTGGAATTGCCTCTATAGGCTTGTGCTTGTTGCTTTTCTAATGATATGACCTTGTTTGATAAATTTCTAATCAAGGCCTTTAATTCTTCATCTTCCTTTTGCTGCGATGGAGAGTAGGATGTTAAGGCAACTGGTTGCGCGCTTTTCTTAGGAACAGGAATAGGGCCACAGAGGTTGGGGGCGCTTGTGACATTTATTGGAATAAGGACATAGGTGGTCTAGGAGCCAACTTTCCCACCTGAATTAGACTATTTTCTACCCTTACTGTAATACTATAAGTAGTTGGTAAAGTCCTACCTCCCATAGATTGGATCATAACTCGAAATGTCGTTGTTGAGCACCTTGAGATAATACAGGAAAACATGTTGAAGTCAATGTAGGTCTTACTACAAAAGGGATTTTGTCCCACGTTTTTGAAATCTGATGTTGAAATCAGTCATCTGCTCATTGGGTGCCCTCCTTATTGTCAAAATCGGTTGCTCCACCAGAGATAGGTGATCTGACTTATCTTCAAAGTAATTACAAAGAGTTGTCCCCATCTCATCCCAGGTGGTGATAGATCCAAGTCTTAAGCCTCGGTACCATTGAAGAGCTTTACCTTTGAAAGAGGTGTGCAAGCAACCTGACTACTACATCATCATGTGTGATTAGATAGAGTGAACACACATTCGTTATATCCTAGATATGCTCTTGAGGGGTGACTTGATTCTCACCAATAAAGTAAGGAATACTCTTGAGTGCGCCATTTGGCATATCATGTTGTACAACAAGGAGAAAGGACTCCCTCCATAAAAGTTTACAAAGTTTCTTAATGGAGGAGGTTGCTAATGCACCATTGCAGGGGGTGTAGGTTGCATGTTTTGAGGAGGATTTAAGTGGGTGCGGTGCATTAGAGATAGAGATGTGTGCGTGGGCTTTCTAGAATGAACTCTTCTTAGGGATAGCTAGAGGTACTCAAAATAATCTTCAGTTGCTACACTTCTTCTTGTGTGCACTCTTCTCATGAAAGGCACTCAGGACTACTAAAACAGAGATCTTAAAATATTGGGAGTCATCAGATGTGTTGAAATGAGCCTCCAAAGGTTGAAACACTAAGTCCACACACCAAAACTTAGAGATATGAAATTTGAGCTTTCAATGCTGGTCCCACCAGGCGTGCCAAAACATTGGTTGCTCAAACGTGTACCCACATCTCGAATCTCGAAGGGCCGAGGTGTTTGAGACCACAATGGAACCGTCCCCAAGTTGTGAGACCTTTTGAGCTTGGGACGGATCTATGGAGAAGACCAATTCCTCTATCTATTTCTATTGCTACTTCTACTCCTAGTGCTGGAAGGGAAAACTAATCTAATGATGCCAAGGGACCAAGGAGAGAAGGATAACATAAAAAGAAACTACACTAAAAGGCAATAGCACTAGAAAAGAGGGAAGAACACTACATTCGAGTGAGAACGAAGGGATGTGCGTGAAAGGAGGCTAGGCATGAGTAACACAACAAAACACGTACTCACCAGGTCATTCTCATGGAACACAACTAAATATAGAATTGCAAGGGACCTAAAATAGCACAACCAACATACAACGTGAAAGAAGAGGCAAGAAGAAGGAATGCAAACACGTTAGGACAAAGAATAATCACAAAACGATGCTTCTATTATTTCCGAGAAATGCACAGAGTTATTACAATGATGAAGGAGGCTGATATCCACATGCAAGAGCCAAACATAGAGGTCTGCAACTCAAAATACATAAAATATGAAGTCCTTAGCAAAATGCATAAGGATCTAGAGTGTCCAACATAACAAATGATCCTTGCTCTTACATTTATAGATGAACCCATGGAGGAAGAAGGGAGAAGGAGGAAAAATTTGAATTTGAAATACAACCACCAACAAGAAGCATTTAATGCCTACAAATCCACCTAGAGATCTGTGAAATATGCTTCCCCATGCCTATTTGATGTGTTGAAGGAGGGTGGATTATACCAAATCGGGTGGTTGGAGAAATCATATCTGCTCATCAATGTTCAAAAAGAAGTTTTCCCATTTCTCACCTACCAGATCTGCCAAAATTTGAATTTGAATTTCTGGTACTATAGCTGATGTCAGTAGCTCTCTGACAAGTCCAAGTGTGCACCGATCTGAGCTCTGTAGCAGAAGATATGGTTGTCAGAAAATTTCAGAGTCATCAATGCATGCAAAACACGTGGCATGTGCGGTTGGCTAAAACAATGGCCAATTGTGTGAATACTTGTCATTTCCTACCACATGTCGCTCATTGATTTGTTGCAAGGATTCGGTGCCCTGTTGACACGCTATGACTGGTTACATGTGACACACTTAAGCATGTCAACAGATGACCTGGCATTGAGGGGCGCAAGGAAAGGGCGCATGGAGAAAATAGAGGAAGGCGCAGAGGAGGCGCACGCAATGCACATGGGGAAATGAGGAAAACTGGTGAGCAAAGAACACATGGTCAAGGCGCAACTATTACAAAGTAATGGGCGTGGCACGTAAGGGCCAAGGACTTAGCTGGTAGAAGCAAGTGTGGGGTGCACGGGAAGGGAGAGGCGATTAGGAAGAAGGTGAATGCGCGAAAGGTGGGCGCAATGGAGGAGTGGAGGGAGGGAAAGGAAAGGGGCATGGAGGGAAACTATGTGACCAAGGGAATGTGTCAAGTGATCTTGGGTGCGCGCAACATTTTAATAAATACTTTAGAGTTAGGACGTATATGTGAGTTATCCAAATTTCTAGGAAAGATACTTGGATAACAAGAAGAATAAGTGAAGCTAATAGGAATGTTACATTCATTTCCCATAAGATGTCTTTGAATATTATCATCAACGTGAGGAGTACGATAAAGAGTGATAATTTCAGCCTCTAGTAGCTTCATCATAAATAGGGTTAACACTCTCATGATGCATAGCTTTCCTAGAAGAAGAAGATCTACTTTTCACCATTAGGGTTTAACGAGATCTAAGGGAAAGGAGTTCTAAAATACATGTTCACCAAAATTATTCAATAAAATTTGAACTATTTTATTATAATATGATTTTAGAAATTGCTATAATGATAACAATAAGATACAAGTGCTAAGAAATTTTATAGATGTAACTATGAAAACAAATGAGAGAGGTAGGGCACTTATCTTGATTTCGCTTATCCCGAAGTGTATTCGAACTTGAAGTACTGTATGAAAATGTTATGTAGAATGGAACTACTCAATATGAATTCTAGAAGCTACAAAGTGGCTCAGACATGAGGCCTCGAGCAGAGGGCTGAGACCTCTCCTGAGGCATTGGAGTTTGTAGAAAATATCTAGAACCTGATTTCAAAGTGGCTAGGTTTTACACTTATTAATTGATGATCACATGACTTGGGCCGAGGAAGGGCTATAATAAAATAATCGCCCGAGACCTCTCCTAAAAGAAAGATGCAAAATGAGAGGCTTTGGATTGTCTCATTTGTCAACAAAATGAACTTATGAAAATATCGGAACCTGATTTCTTCAAATAGTCACTAGGTTTTACACTTATTCGCTGATGATCACATGTATGTTGTACTTGGATGTGCCGAGGTATGTAGAGTAATAAGCCCAAGATGTAGTCCATTTGATATGTAGATAGAATCTATAATAAAATAATCTTATGTTGTGTTTATAAAACCCTTGAAACCACATCAAATCCTAAAAGAAAGATGTAAAATGAGAGTTGGATTGTCCTGGAAAAGGGCGCATGGGCCTATCAACAAAGTGAACTTATGACCGATAAAAGCGTTGCACTACAGGATCTGTGACCTAACCAAAAATGAAGGTTGCGATATATGTGAGAGATAAAACAATAGAAACAAATAAAACAAGAAGACAAACTAGGTAGTGTGTCACCAATGAATACTTTTCTTACGCAAGATCCATATATAAAACAACATACTTGGCGGTATAGTAAAATAGTATTATGTGCGTGATTTTGTGTCTACACATCCCTAATCACCTTTTATAAATCCTAAATTACCATTTAATTCATTTATCCTACCTAAATTCTCAATTTTATCCTTTCTAGGCCCTTGTTTAATGATTTTACCTCTGCATGGATTTTCTTAATATTTTTTACCCTCCACCTACCCATGTATTCATTCTATGCAACCCTAACTCATCCTCACCCTTAGCCTTCAAAATCCTAATCTCGGCTCATAAGGGCTCGTTGTCTCAAGCTCGTCACCCCTCCACGCCCAAATGGACCGGTCCCCACGATTAGAGGTGACCCATCCATGTTGTCGTCGACCCTATAAAGTTGTCCATACCCCTCCTTTTCCCAAGATGCAATTTTGGAGATTTCGGGCTTTCTTGTGATCTTTCCTTCTTTTTGTTTCTCTTTTGCAATTTGCTATAATCGTCTTGAGACCTCTCTAGGAGATCTTGTGTCCATCTTTTAGATATTTGGAGATCTCTTTCTCTCTTGCATGCTTATACCTTCCATTACTATTTTATCATCATATTCTTCATCAAGTCTGTGCGGGTTCATTCATCATCCAAGATCCCCATTTCTACCTTCTCGAGTCCTCCTTTTCCATTTATAGATATTCGTTCTTACCCATCCTTTCCCATCAAACCCTAGTCTAGTCCCCATTTGTCATTGACCTTGTCTGGTCTCCATTAACCTAGCTCCCATTCTATTAGCTTCCTTGTCACTCAAATCCTCAATCATCCCCTTTCGATCTTATAGTCACTTAGACCTTCAATTCTTATTGTTCTTCCCTTTATGTCACTTCAAGTTTGTTTTATTAGCTCCATTCACCACGAACTCAGCTAGGTCACCATCAACCACATCAGTCCTCATTACATTTATCTTTAGAATCCATAATTTTCTTGTATCCTTTCGTTAAATCCTATTCCAAATATCTTACAAGTTCCTTTTTTCATCCCAACTTATCATCAACTCCAGATCTTCCTTAAAGGCCTTTAGATATGTATTTTTGTCATTATTCTAGGTGATCTACTCCATTCACCATCTCTTGGGCCATGCAATATTAGGTCACCATCGACTTGTATAGGTTTGGTTTGATTTTGTTTAGATCAAGTTTGCATTTATAGCTTTTACTACATTTCATTTTATGTCATATCCTAGATTCTACTACATCCAAATTATAAATAATTTATCTTATCTTACTAAAAATTGGAGTTGACATCATCCTAAGACTCACTTCTTTGGATTGATATTGTCATGCAACCCACCCATCTATCTACTAATCCATTTTATGTTGAGTTCTCTTGATTTTTAGGTCATTTAGCTTGTTGTGGGAAGGATTTTTCATTTTGCGCTTATATTCATCGTCATCCCATCTAAGAGGTACCATAAACCCTCTCATACTTGGAGTTACTTATTTTCTTTAGTACTAGTTCACTACTCGAGCAAGAACGAGGAGATTTGGTCAACACTTCCTTTTTTCTCCTATGACACATTACCCCATTTTAGCATCACCTCGGTCGACACAATCACTTGTGGGTGATTATGTTAGTGTCAATATTTTACCTATATTCAACACTATCTCATGTGAGTGATTCATCCTATATATGCATTTACCACCCTAGCATTTCAGATAATGACATCATCGAAAGATCACATCATACACAAGACAATCAAAAGAACAAAAGATAGTGAAGATAGATTTCAACATGCCATTTTTTTTTTCTCTTTTGCACAAAGTTTACATTTTCTCGCCAATATTTTATTTCATATTTCATGAATTACTTTGATTAGATGGAAAATTTACTTCTTGACTGGATTGCTTGTACTACCGCCCTGAGTCATCCACAGCGGTGAGCTTAGGACAGACAAGCTCCCTACTCGACTTGATAGATATTCTTTCTTTGGTCGCTTCTCAAGAAAGATAGATGCATCAGCTTTCCTTGAACAAGCCTACAAGTACATGTGAGTGCAAAAACCTCTCTTTAACTTTTTGCATAGATTAGTTCATTTTGTTGTCTACATGATCCTACATTATTTAATGTTACTTGCATGTTGATGTTAGATAGCACAATATTTTTATATCAGATCCTCAACTCCCATTTCTTCATCATTTTTTTATCTTATACCATCTATTCACCATTGTCTCAGAGGGTACCTTTACTATCTTGAATGTGGGCCTTGGAAACCCTAGATTGACCTAGTGTAGGAATCATTACCCTTTGGATATGTGATCATAACACTCACGCAACCCCTTTTAAGTCTATCCATCTATATCAACCAGTTAAAGTGTGTCTTCTACTTGTTGCCTCAAATACCCTAGTTGAACATATGAGTAAGACTACACAATTGATTAAGACACATTTTACCGATCACATAGACATCATCTTTACTATCATCTCCAAATTGAGTACAACCACTCTCAAATTTTTTATCTCCATAGATTTCTCATTCGGTTTTTTTCCTTAATGAAATATAATAAATTTGTGGCCAACCGCAAAGAAGCACAAGCACAACTTTGTTTTAAAATAAATAGTGTAAAAACGGTACATAGAAAAATAGCACTAGCCACATGCCTTACATATGTAACCCTTAATTTTTCTATACAAATTCTTACTTCATTACTATTTTATAAATTCCATACCTATGTCTTTATAAATCTATTTTCCATATGTTAGCTTTATAATGTAATCAATAAATTGTTTTATATGTAACTTATGAGCCCTTCATAACTTGTTATCGTGCATGCACAAACTTTTGAGGGGCAACAAAATACACATGTACAAAAGAAAAATTGATGTTTTCTATAAAATAGCCACTCACCTTGTAAATGACACCACCTTCTTAGACCAATTAGTATCCAAATGAGTTGATACATGGTTAAAAACAAAGAAAACCTCTTTACTTTCCAAGTCACCCATAAGAAAATGCAAACACACGACAATTGAAATCGAAGATACTCAATAAATTATCTGCAATAACAATTTATTATGTACAATTATATACACCTCTACAAACAAAAGACAAGTGTTGCTTTCATTAAAGCTAGAGTACCTTCCCGGAAGAGCAAGAAGAAAATAAATAGGGTAAATTGCAACTAATGTTGGTCATTTACAATTTTATTTTTATATCAATAGGTTTCTGTCCGAAGCCACATTGGCAATAAACAATTCCATGCCAAAAGCAATTAATGCAGTTTGAGTTGTGGAATTATGAATTGAATTGGAAAACAGAATGCAAATCATGCTTTTAAAAAAACAGGCTGAAACAAGAATGAGGAAGTTATTGCTAAACCTTGGCATTGGAAGAGAATACAAGAATTTAAATAGATTTGGAATTAGAAGCATTTGGAAAATGCCTCCTATGTTGGTGTGAAGAGCATTGCAGAAGCAATGCTGAAAGTGAATGTTTTTAATGATGTGTAACTATTGAACATTAGCCTGAATAATTACAAAATAAAGCTTATTGTTGTTTGTATTAAACTATGATGATAGAAAATGATAAGAAGTAACAATTTATGCTATTACAAATTGGATTTTCAAAAATGTTGCGGTGTAGGAAGTGGAGCTCCAGTTTTAGATCTGCAAAAGAAATATGGAGTAGTATTACAAATTGTCTTTCATTTGTATTTCAAATGAAATATCTGAAACATATGTGTGGATGGGGAAAGTGATTTACCTTAAAATGATGGTGTTGATAGTGTATGGCTTGAAGATGCGTAGCTGCTTTCTTGTGACTGAAATTGGGATGGAATGCCTGCAGAAATGAAAGTGAGTATTAGTATGAGTAGAGCATATAGTTTTGCAATATTGCTGAGAATTGAAAAGTAGGTGAAGGAAACATACTTTCGTCTAGAGTAGTTGTCATTTGTCTGATGATATTATTTTTGTCTACTGTAAAGATGCCATGCAATGTAAAGTGTGATAGTTGTTCTATAACAACTTCTTTGTCTTCTATGTATTGCATGGATATGTTGTAGCAGTAAGAGAAGGTATCCATTTCAGTTAGAAGCTTGTTTTTAGCTATGCATTGGATGGATGTTTTGTCTGTGCTTTTAATGGTGCATAGAAGATGGTGGTAATATGCATATGGGCATTCCTGTTCGCAGTTACTGCAATATGCTATGTCTGCATGCAATGGTGGTAGACGGTCAATAGTCAAGTTGCATTTTTTACAAATTGGTTCAAATGGACTAGAATAGGCCTTTGCGATGGTCAATGTTCCTTCAACCTATGCAACAACAAAAATAGATTTTGGTGTAAGGTTTCTTTTGGAATTAATACACTTCTAATTTCAGTATATGTATACATTGACATACATATGTATATAACTACTGCATATGGATTTTTAATTTGGGTTTTCATGCACAAATTTGTTTGGTGGGCTGGAAACTTGCTAGGATACAAAGAATTTAAATTTTTATTTTCATTGTATATGTATACGCACGTATTGCAGGTTATTAAGCTTTGATTTGGGTTTTATTGCACATGGTTATGGTTTGCACGTACTCCTTTAAAAATTGTATGTACTACACCACCGAAAAGATGTTACACATGCCCCAATGATGATACAGTCTCCTCACAAGGTGTTCGGGATCCGTAAAGAGCTCTTCGGATATGCGTTAACATCCCGCATACCCCACTTAGCCCCGTGTCCTTTGTTTTCCCCTTTCTCCCTCTTTTCTTGCCCCTTTGATCTTACTATCTTGATGATGAAACCGAAAAGAGATTGACCTAGTGTAGGTCTCGTGACCTTTGGATATGAACAGGCGACGGTCTGAATGCCACCCCTTTTGAGTCTAGCATCTATATTGCCCGGTCCTGGCGCGTCGTGAAATATCGCGTTCACCAAGGCTTTTCTTTGCCGACTTGAGCATGCATTAATGTTTTTGGTCCCGAATGTTGTTTTTCCTTTGTTTATTATTTAGGAGTTTAATTTGGTTTTGATTCTTGGGTGTTTGAATTCTATAAATGCATGGTTTGTGTACATGCAAGGGGGCTGATTTTGATCTAGAGTTTTTGGTACTGAAGCTTGGCTGGATTTGGAAGTTTGATCTTTGCTCTCATTCCCTCATTTTAGTGTTTTAGTTAGTTACTATTTTTTAGAAGCCATAGCTTGAATTCACTTGCATCTTTTGTTAAATTAGCTTTATAATGTTGGTAAAATTGTTCCATCTTGTGCATACATTATGATTGCTTTTGCTCCACCCAACTGGTTAGAAGCTTGCCTGCACAATTCCTTTTCTTTGTAAATTTGTTTTTTTGTGACTTATAGTTCTTAGTTCAATTCATAGATGATATACGGGTTAGCTTTATTATAAAATGCAGGGTTGTAAAAGCCACAAATCCAACTTGTGAAGAGTTGAAGAGTTGTCTTTATTTTGGAAAAGTAGCACAACAATGAAGCCATTAAAGTTGCATGTTTACTCTTCGTATAGGATAGTCAAAGGTTTCGGTCGCTTCACGTTGCATGACTCGCAAAAAATCCCGCTAGGAATCGCATAAGCCAAGCTCAGACTAATGTTGCGCTATCCTCTCCTACTCGCATTCGATAGGTTTACATTAGATGTCCTTGTCCCAAAATCTACTCCTATCGGTGCTAGCATTACACGCTTGGAATTATGATCCAGTGAACACGAAAGAATGAGAAGATCATGCTTTTTGAGGGCGAGATCACATACACCAAGATTGAGGAAGTTATTGCTAAAGTCCTTGGTTTTAAATTTCAAAGTTCTAGTGATTTATATCAAATAGAGTAGTTAATCACTTTATTTCATTTCATTCTATTCTCGATATTGCCAGTGTGAAGTCATGGGGATTGATAGTTTCGAGAAACTATGATTCACTACTCCTCACTTATGAGGTAGGATCGAGAATCTTGAAGTGAATAGATTAGACATGTGCTATCTTATTTATTTAGAATAATTCTACAAATTGCATATGCAAATAACCACACTAGAAAATGTTATCTTGTCTATTTTAAATTATTGTTTAGTTATTATTTCTGATACACTTAAAATAGTTTGTTTTCCTTAGAATTGTTAGAATATTTCTTAGAAAGATAAAGGTTATATATGTTGGATTTATTTCACATAGTTAGAATTTATTTCATTACAAATGTTAGATTACATTTTGTTTCGTATGACAATCACGGACCTCAAATGATGGAATATATATTTGAGCCAATCGTGCCTCAACCAAACCTAGTCACTGTGATTGAAATTGTTGACATAGACCAAAATCTCGGGATAGTAAGTATTAGAATCAACCATGCATTTACAATCGATCAGTTCAGGTAAGAGGGTTAAACATAGAAGACGACCAAGCACACACGTTTTGGTCAAATCATGTAAAATGATCATGATTACCCTAGAAAATATCCACATGACTGTAGAAGGGCTCGAAAGAGAACAATCATTCGGGTGTGATCCTTTAGTTCCACAGCAAATGTACGCTGGAGACACCCTCGTAGATATAGATGTGATGAGCCTTAAGAATCAAGTCGCGAGAATGCTTGTTTTTAAGGTATTGAGAAGATCGCACAACTATTGGTTCTAAACATAGAAAGCGGTGTGTAATAGAAAGCATACGATTATTGGATACTATGGATTAGAACTTGATCTCGTAAGATGACCATACATCAGACCACAACAACAGAGAGTATACGGTTGTGATCCATAACGATTATTGTAGGGGTTTGGAAGGGCCTTCTTTGCCTCAAAAATAGATTTTGCAGATTCCATTAGTGTGTGTCGAAGATATTAGATTGCCTAACTAGTCTATCCATATACTACCCATATTCCATCCCCATGCCAAATTTGTTTGGTGACGACCTTGGAAACTTGCTAGGGAGGTTGCACGCGGAAGAGTCACTTGTTGATTCTCACGCTTACTTGTAGGTTATTAAGCTTGATTTGGGTTTTTCCGACGATGGTTTCCATCTTTCTGGTTTCTTTATTCCATAGTCAACTAACTGTAGTTTTACTTGGAAATCACATCTATCAATTGAGAAAATGTGGAAATGGATTCTTAAGATCAAATTTAATTAAAACTCCTCAGGCTATCATAGAAGACCATTGCTGAGGAGGTAGAGCGGTGAATTCAAAATGATTTTCAGTCATTTTTGAAGGTAACTAGTTGACCAATGCAACAAACTTGACATTCGTAATAGGAAAAGGATGGTGGGTAATCAGTTAGGAAGGCATGTTCATAAAAATGGCCAGACAATTAAGTGCCGCAGTAACTCCAACATTAGCCCTTATACATGTTAGAGGCTTTAGCAAAGCATAGAAACATATGCAATGCAAGAGTTTGTGGGAACAAAGAATTGACTAAACCTCTACATACTACAATGCAGGCATGCGAAGACTATTAATGACAAGTCCATTCAATATTCACGCAAGCTTGAAGATTTATCGACTGCACATACTTTCAGGCATTTACTATTTTCAAAGCTGAGCGAATATCTATTCCTACTTCCCACTGATCTGCTTGCAGCCATGAAGAGCAGAATTAATTTATATTTATGCTTAGCACAAGATTGTCATTAAGGATTAAGTGATTTATTATAAAAATTCTACAATAAAGAGAGTTACTTATGTGGGTGTTGTGATTGGAGACTTTGTAAGGTAACGTGACAAAATGTACCAACCAGAAACAATCTGTCTTAATTTTGACTGAAATGATTAAGAAAAGTCATGGGCAACTGCAGATGGATTGGATTTGAAGTACAAAAGAGATAGAGTGGATTTCTTTAAAAAACAAGGATGAAATGTGTTGTAGAAAAGCTGAGAAATCCGTAGATAAACACAAATTCAAGTGTTTTGATCACAATAGTAGCACGAAGAGACATACTAATCATACACTATTTGGTGTAATCCAAACTACAAACAAGAATGAGTAAGCAACAAACTACACTTGCGGTGATGAGGATATTTTTGAGTTGGTGCTAATCGTAACAAAAATTCAAAAACCACAGAGCTATCAAGACAAATCCTAATGAAAAAACACAGTTGGTTATTATTTTGACCAAAATAACATAATTCTAGGAAAGTATCAACCCAATCATTGGGCAAAAACTGATGGAACAAAACATATACAGGCAACTGTTAAGGAATGGTGCAGAGGATGGTCAATGTTACCAACAACAGGAATTGTTCAATTGTAAGAGTTCTGAAGACAACTGAATGGCATATTCCAAACTAGAGGAGAAAAGACTTAATCTTCATCTACAACAATTGTGCAAACTCAAAATGTGTGGAGCATAATAGTAAAAGAATTTGTTGGAGTAAGCATACTAGTAAGAGGATGCATAAAACAACTTTTAGGAGCAGTAGTTTGAAAATGAGAACTGAACAAGTTCAAGAAGATTAGGTATATAGAGCAGGCTAAAAACAAGTTCATTTCCAACCAAGGATGGTTTATATCCAACTGGCAGATTAGAAGATGGGTGAGGGGCTGGCATGAAAATAGTAACCAATCAAATGCAGTTGAGTGCAAAAAATGTGACGAAAATGTGCATGTGTAGGCATGAATGAGTATACTATTGATTGTAACTTGAAGTAAAATTACATTAGCAGTAGCAAGTGAGGTAAGTAATTGGGACAGGTAATTGAAAACAGACTTATAGTAAATTGCTTGTAAGTTTTGCAAGCGTTAAAGCATTAGAAAAGTATAAGGCTGATTTAAGAATGGCTTTGCTATCAGTACCTTCATTGTTGTATCCAGAAGTAGTTGTAGGTGTTCTAGAGATATTTTTGCTTTTATAGTGGTCACAAAGGTGGATTGGGTGCTCCGCAAGCTCTTGTCTATGCTTTCGCTCCACTTTGCCAGGTTTTTGAAAAGGTATATTGCTGGTTCTTTCCTTCGGATTTTATTTTCAATCATATGGAATTCTACTGCAAGTGTCTGGAAAATATATACCTGCCATCCATTAAGTGAAATAACAATTGATTTATTTTGTAATGAAATGGTATTAAATAATTGTTATAGAGAGTGTGAGGCTTACCCGAGCTTTGTCATTGGGTGAGTTACCATCTGTAATGTCAATGATGAATTGGTTTCCTATTTTTTGGCATGATGTACAAATGGCAACTATGGTTGCAGTTGCATAATGGTCAGTAGTGGAGAGTAGCTGATGGATGCTTGAATTTGGGATAAACATATGCTGAGGGAAAATAGAATCAATAGATTCTATGGTTGTGGTTTCATTGATTAGCAATATGAAGTCACGTCACAAAGTGGTCATAGTCACTTTTTGGAGCTATGGTAAAGTTTGTTATGCGGATGGATTTTGCAGGATTATTCTATGTTCATGGGTTTTAATGAAAGGTGCCATAATGTTGACAGTTATTGTCAGCTCGCCTTTTTTGTCCGTGAGGTCCACTCGCAGCAGTTCTTTTCCTCGTTGTTTGTCGAGGACTGTTTTTATACGCAGCCATGATGTCGCCCTCAAAAATTTCTCCGAATTTGTAGTTATTTATATCGTCAATAGATATTAGTGTTGGGATTTCATTCCTTGGCCTGCACATTATTAGAGGAAGGAAATCAATTAGGAGTGGATAGTAATAATGTCAATAGAGAATGAAATTTGTAAACAACATACCTCTTTGGTGGTTGTTGTGATGGGAGATCAGCCTGGGCAGTTGAAGTTGCATCTGACATGGTGTCTGCAATGACAAAAGTTTCATAATAAGTAACAACTATGAAAAATAGGCTATGGTTTCAGTTGTATACATAGTACAAGTGCAAGTAACAAATACCTTTTCAATGCATTTTGAGGTGTATTTTGTATTTGCAATTGCTTTTGTAGTATGTATTTTGCTTTGTTACAAAACTGGGAATGAAATTAAAAGTGCATTATGGTCGGTCCAATATGCATGGCTAATTTCAATGGTGATTTTTGTAATATTCATATTCATCCAACATTGGTCTATTTGTGTGTTGTTATCGGTTGTTGCAATGGTTGGTACAAGGAAGAGGTTTTGTTGTTGCATTTCATTGCAAAGTTGGGCTTGTTTGGTTTTGGCCTTTGACATGTCAATGTTGAAGTCACCAACTATTATGAGTTGCATATCCATTGGTAAAGTAGAGGTGATGACTTCTAAGAATCTTGTAATGTTTATTAGTGGGCTTAATGGCTTCAAATATATGTTTGTTATTCGTATATGCGTATTCAAATAGGAAATATCAATTGTAGTACTTTCAATGTGGGGTGTACTAAATGTTTTAATGTTGTGTCCATTGATTTTTTTATTGCAGCATGTAAGAAGCCCGTGGATATTCATGGTAGGAACAACGTCGAATATTTGCAAGAGAGTTGTATCGGTTGGCATTTTGGTGGTTTGTGTTTCTTGTAAACAGACTATGTTGATTGCATTATTGCAAAATCATGTGCATTATGTGTTGAATGTGTAGTGCTAAACTTCTGGTATTGAGTGAGAAAATGCGTAAGTGTTTGGGGCTTGGTTGTGTGAAATTGTATAATGGTGCCCATTTTGAAGAATGTACAAGCCTATGCATTTCAGTTTCTACGTCAGTGGACAAATACGAAGTTGGTTTGTTGTAGTTTATGTATAAGATACAATGATTCAATATTTTTACACATGAAATTGCTATGTATACAAGGCCATGGAAATTTACTTTGTGAGGGTCGAAAGCCAGTGCATTCATTGTGAGGCCTTGGGCTCTATGTATGGTTCTGGCATAGGCTATTTGTACGGGAATTGATGGTGGGTAATAGTTTGTTTGCTAATTTTATTTGTTTTACAATTCTTGTTATAGGAGTCAAGTGTTTACTAATTTTTTCCTATGTACATGGTTTTCATTTTGGTACGTTCGCATTTACCAATGTCAATATTGCTAAATTCTATCCAAATTAAACTTGGTGTTCCAGTTGTAAAAGCTTTGAATATTCCATCTGCGCCATTCACTAAGCCATCGTTTATGTTGTAGTTTCCGCCAATCAATTCTATTCGAATGTCTTGTTTTAGCGTTATAGTTTTTGGTAGCACTGGTTTTTTGGTAGTTACTAAGTCATTGTCAATGAGGTTAGCTTCTATGTAGTCAATTGCATTTAGTGTGCACATTTCTCCTAGTAGAAGCATAAGCATGTTCTTGTTGTGGTGGTCAACATCGATGTTTTTTTGGAATAAGTATGGGAAACTTGGATCTAGTGGTGGGGGTCTATAGTAGTGGTGGTTTAAGTATTGAATATCTGCATTTGTTTGGGTGCAAGTCCTAATACGGTTAAGGATTGATATGAACATGTAATTTTGTTCCGCATTACATGGTCCAATTGAAAGCATTTGACATAGTCTTGCCAAAATGTATATTGTATTGTTTCGTTGTGCATGATTGGTTTTTTGAATAACCATGAATCTAGAATCGGTTGGGCTTGGTATAAGTCCCCACAGAAAATAGTGTTTACATTTCCAAAGGGCTTGGTTGGCTTATGCATAAATTCACATAGACGTTTGTCTATGTTAAATAACATGCAACTTCCAATTAATGATACTTCATCAATTAGTAGTATTTGTAACTCACTATAGCGATTTGGTCATTGTATCTAGAGTATTTGCGTTTAATGGCAACATCTTTGACATTTGATAAGGTAGCTAGAAAAATAGAATGAGCAAGTTGCACCATTGACATTGTATGTTGCTTTTCTAGTGTATGCTACGATAATGCCTTTCACTTTTAGAGGGATCGCTATTTAATTTCCTATTGTAAAACCGATAGATTGCTTGGTATATTACTTTTGTAGTGTACGTTTTGCCTGTGCTGTGCCTCTGTTAAGAATAAATGGAATGGGATCATTTGGAGCTAACAACTTTTTTATGCTAATATCCTTTACTATAATTTGTTGTTCTTCATTTAATTGTTGTTGCAAAGCAAAGTACTGTTCAATATCTATTAAAAAAGGAATTTTTCTTATGTTGAATATGTTGTTTGGTTGGTTATGAACTATTATTTTTTTGTGGCATATTGAAGGTCATTTCCAATGTCATATTGCTCAAAGTGCTTAGGACCATTAGGTTCATTTACATTTTCATAGTCGAATGTCAAGTTGGGCTCATTTTCAATGTTGTAAGTAATGGTATCTATGTTTCCCCATTGAGAATCTGCTTTTGCAATGAATTGGTTTTCATTTTCATCTACCAATGTTTGATATGCAGTAAATGTTGAGCACCATGTGTCAAAATTATTTTCAATGATTCTTTTGGTTCACGAAATGGCATAAACAACATCAATTTTCTCTCGTAATAGTTTTTGCATCGACATGTTTATTGTATCTTACATAACGTATGATTTTGGATTTTTTACGATGTTTCATATTTTTTGTTGTTTTTGTATAGTATGTAACAAATTTTGCTAGGAAAATGTTTTCTAATGATATAGGCCTTGCATTGTATTTGTCACTAATTGAAGCACATAAAACATTTTCAGAATTGTCATGTTCTTTAGCAATCAACTTAGGAGGTTTTAAAATGAATGTCCTATTCGTAATTGGAGATGTGTTTATGAAAATAGTTTTCCTAGATCCATAATGCAATGGAAATGAAAGCACAATGTGCACTGCTTGACGTGTGGACATTTGTTGATAATTAAGTAAACTACTTCCTAGACGGCGTATGAATTGCATTTCACTTTCATTATTTTGTGTTGCTTCTTCACGTATTTTGTGAAAAAAGTTGTTAATTTTTGATCTAATTTAGTCATGTACGATGTACAGTAAGTTGTAGCTGAATAAGCATCTAAAATGAACTATGCATTTGTATTTGCATACCATATGCTTGGTACTTTACTGGAAAATGCATTTTCCACATATCATGTGGATGCCTCTTTAAGATTATGGCAGGACGAGTGAGAAGAGATTGTAATAGTGTAAGATATGTTTGCCTACTTAAGTTATGAGCTTCAAGAAATGTAGTAAATGTTATGCAGTGGCTATATTTTTTTGTTTGTAGGCTTTGGAAAAATTGTTTTGCTATGTTTTTAGTTATGGCATATGTATTTTCTAAAGGTTCTAGTATTGTGGTCTTATCCATAGGTGGTAATGGGAAATTAAATCTGCAATGTGAGTTTGTGTGTTTTGTACATGTTTCGTATGATGGTGGGTTTGCATTTTTGCCAAATTCGTGTCAAGTAGTGATGAATTTGTAGAGATATATTTGTCTATAAATGTTTGTATTTCTTCATGTGAACTTTTGCCATAAACAGGAGCATCCTTTACCCAAAGCATAAAATGCACATGCTCATTTCCATGGTTTTGGAATTCTATTACAAAGAAGAAGTCCAAGACTTTTCCAAATAGAGTATCGTTAGTCAACATCAATTTTTAAATGCATTTATCTTATGATTAAAGTAACGACTACAAATTACTGGGTTTTTCCTTATAATTGCATCGATGTTATCATCATCAATGTTTTCACTATGCCTTTTGTTTTTAGCAGATAGAGCACATAGTGCGTTGCATAGTGGTGTCACATGTGATCAACACTTGTTAGCATAATAAAAAAGTTGGTGCACCTAGTTGTCTTATCATTGCAAATATGTTCTTCCTAGTCTTTGCTAAATAATCAGGTGAAGTTCGGATGGTTTTTAAACTTGTAAATCCTATTGATGATTTAAGGATGTTGGACACCCCTGATTTGCTTTTAAGATCTTTGGCATATATTTTTCCCCTTGCAATTGACCTTTGCGTATGCATATCCATGCACAACTAGAGACTTGTTGCAAGATAATTTAATTGCTTTGAAGAAAATATTGGTAGTGTGAGTTGTAAAATCATTTCTACAATGCAGTAGCTCCCATTTTGCTATTTTTTGGTAATGGAATATTTTTGTAATATCATTGTCATGATGCATCCCATAGTATAAAGTAGGGAAGCTCATTTCTTCACAAAATTTGTCCTCAAAAAGGCCTAAGGGTTTGAATCCTTCTGATGGTGCAATTGCAAGAACATTTTCTGAAGGTCTCTTATTGAATGAGCATTTTCATAAGCATGTACAACTGATTTTGTGATGGGTTCAACCTCAATGTCATTAGGATTGTAATCTATTTCTTCTATATTTCAATGTTGTCTATTACATTTGCAACTTGCATTTCAAAGTTACTTTTCAGTCATTATTAACAACTACATGGTTTTGATATACATGGGACATTTACATAGTTCCATTAATGTGTGCATGACATAGTTAGGCCTAACATTTCCTATTAGATATGCACTTTTGTATTCCAACTTTCTTTTAATCTGAATTGCAATTGTTTCAGTTTCATTTATTTTCTTTGGAAATGCCTCTTGTGCCCGGTTAAAATCAACAAGCACATTAATAAGTGTTCCACTAAGACCAAATTGTGGTCTTTTGTATCCAAGTTGCCTTATTTGTGCAAATGGCATACATAAAGCAACAAGTCTTTCTTCTAAAAGGCTTAATCTATGAACTAAAGTTATTTTCCCATTTCTTCTTATGTTGAAAGGAGCAACAAATTTAGGAAGCAATTGATGTTGAATGGCATTATTGCATTGCTTACATATCTTGTCCCCAATGTAAGCTTTTTTTATTGATATGTCACTAGATATAGAAAAAAACATTGATAGTATTATTGGTAATCGTGGTTACGTATTTTTAAAATGGAAACGTTCGCAAAGAGCACAAGCATGTGTTGGCGTATATCTGCTATAGCACAAGAGGTATAGTGTAATTGTTTTATCTGTTTGTTTGTTTTGTTGTTGCATTGCATGTTCCTAGCCTTTCATTTTCCTTATGTGGGCTTTTAAATGGTGTAATTTTATAGTAGCACTGCATTTGCATTTACAATAGGAAATGGTAATGTTGTATGTTGACTACACTTGTTTGACCCATTTCATTGCTTGTGGTCAGTTGCATTTGATTGGTCATTGCATTTTCTATTTTGTTTTCTTGTTGAGTTACTTGTTCCTTTCCTTTTTTTTTCTTATCTGGGCTTTTAAATGGTGCAATCTTGTATTGGCGCCTACATTTGCCTTTGCAGTAGGAAATGGTAATGTTGAATGTTGCTTAAACTTGTTTGGCCCACTTTCATTGTTTCTTGTCAATTGCATTTCATTGGTCATTGTATTTTCTATTGTTCTATGCATTGTATTTTTGTTGTTCTATGCAAATGACTTAATGGCTCATAATGAATATGCACTGTATCTATTTCATATGATATGACATTAAAGGTTCTTTTTGGTTGCAGGCAAAATTCATATACATGAACAATTCTTTTAGTTGTTGCTGACCATTTTTGGATTTTTGCTTGCAAAATATGGGAAAGCCATAACAAGCATAAATCACTACTTTCGATACCACTTGTTTCATATGGTAGTCCAACTAAAGCAAGATATATTTGTGGGTCGAAAACTTGATTTTTCTGTTGGCTGGCCAAAGTTTGGGCTGCATAGCTCTAAGCATTTGATTGTGTATGTATCTTTTCCTAAAATTGCATTAGTCAAAGATTGTGCCATATACCGGCGAAGAGCTATTGCATTAAAATTTTCTATTGTCAAAAGACTAATTGTAGTAAACATGCTCTCGCCATAGTCATTACTAAATGCATGTGTTTTTAAAAGGCCATAGCTTTCTATTTTAGGAGCAATGGCATTCCAAATAGGAGGTAGATCATTACAAGTATGCGATAACTTTGTATGGATATCTAGAATTTGTCGTGGGATTATTATGGTACAAAACAAAGGTTCATAGTGGCCACAAGTTGGGTTTCTATCGTGAAATAATATTGAATATGGTGGTGTCAATGATTCTTTGTTAAAGTGAAGGTATTTTCTTTTGTGGGTAACTGACCATATACAAATTGAAATGTTTAGCCATTTAGACAACCAATGGATACAAAATGTATCACCCCATAGACCTATTTCAATGCCATCTCTATTTTCATTTGCAGAAAGCCTCATCCTACGCAAGTAAGTGTCTTTCTCATATATTCTATGCAAATCGAAAAGCATATCAACATGCAATTCATTTTCATACGATGATATTGTTGTTGGGTCCCTATTGTTTAAGCATGATCTAAAATAGTCTATTGTACCCATACACAATTCAATTGACGTATATTGAAAATGCAACAATACTTGAATTGTGTCAAAAAGACAATCACCTGCATTGTAGTTGAATGATGTACTTTGAAATAGATGATCATGTTGCAATGCACTTTCAATGTCAACAAATGGTGGCATATTTTGTGGTATATATGTTTTAGCATTAATTACTTCCTTTTCATTTGCATCTTTATTACTGGGAAGTCTTGTTACTACTTTGGAAACCAAAGTGGCTTTGCAAGTTGTTGTTTCATATTTCCTAATGTGTTTTTCTATATTATTGTGACTTTGTTTTCTCTTGCGCAATTTGTTTTTGAGTACATGCAAATTATTAAACTTTATTTCTATATGATTGCAATTTTACCCATTTTTGTAACGACTTACGTAACCTTAAGTTGAATAGCTATAGTAACCAATGTAATTTTTATAAAATTCAAATGTGCATGTATTATATGAAGCTAAATCAAATGAAAAGATATTGTAGATGTTGTTACATACCTTCACAAATGTACCGTAAAAGTAATGTGAGTTTCTTACAGTTTGTTGGGGTGTTATGAGAATTTGATACTTGTGTCCAAATATATTGCATAGAACATAAGAAAATGAGGATGATTATAAAGACACATTTTGAAGATGTATATGTAGCTCTATGTATGGAAGAAATGGAACAATGTTAATACAAATCGATGCGAGAAAACCATATATAGGCATATAGTAAATTCTAAAACTACTAACCTTTAAGATGATGTTATTCTTATGATGTAATTGCCAATGTAAAGGCAACAATAATTGTAAATGTTATGATAATTGTACTGAATATGACACAATAAATAGAAATATAACATTAACTATTTTTGCATCAAGTATTTACATGTAATATGTAAATGATGAATAGAAAAGTGTATATATTTTTAATCAATTGAGTTAGATGTCATTTTCTCTCAAGGCGTGTGTTATAGCCTATTTGTAACATCCCAAAATTTCTTATAAGTTAAATTAACTACGGTTAAGTCTAAACAGGATTAGATGAGATCATCATTGGGTATAAAATTCATTTGATTCGTCGTATCATGACCTACAACTTTTCTGTATGGGGCATGACATGCGGAACAAATAACTCGACACCCACCTCGACGATCCTTCCTAAAACATGATTAGGCCTTAATCATAGGTAAAATGATTCATTAATGATAGTGAATCTTTTGGTTATTTATTCTAGTTATTTTATTTTAATTGGTTTGGTCATCTTATGTTTTGTTCGACTTTTGCAATAACCGTGATGAATATTGCCTCTGTTTTATTTGACAATGCTATATCAAACCAGCTTTATGAGAATATTCGAATTATTATTTACGGACTTGGTGATTTTCATTTGTTTGAATGTTTTATATGGAACATGGGAATTCGAATAATTATTACGATAACATATTGTTGGCAATATGTGGACTTATATTATGATGATTAATTTTACCATTAAAGTTAGGTATCAATTAAAATAAAATTAAAAAAATGCATTATTAATTTGTGAAATTATATATTTAAATCCTAAAAGGATTTGGCATGTAAATCAAAAGTTAAAAAGAATAATAATAATAATATTTTAATATTTAAAATCTGAGAGTTTTGAAAGGGACACGCCTTCATCTGACACCAAGTATGTGGCATGCATTGACGCATGAAGCAACATTGAGAAGCCCGAAAATTCTCCATTATAGTATAGTTTCTTCATTATATTTTCTTTTATTTCTCCTTTGTTTGTTTTCATTCCTCTCTTCGGGATACCTACGTGAGTTTTGGGAGGAAGGAAGGATTCAACTTGTTGGAGCTGGAAGAGTAAGAGGTTGTTGATTCTGGGTTTACTTCAGGCATGAATATCTTCTCCCTTCTCTGCAGCATTATTTGTAAATAATGAGGAAATACACATTCTATTTTAAATGGCAATTAAATGAATTTGTGGACAACTTCTGATTTAATTGCTTGGAAATGAAATTTAAAAAGGAAATTGATGGATTTTGTATTCTCTTAAGCTTCCTTTGTGTGGTTTTAGCTAAACCTAGAAAAAAACACAGATGGGTGTTCCTAATCAATTTTTATTTTATTTTATTTTCTATTTAAATTTGATTTCTAGAAACCCAAATCGATTTCTGCCTCTGGGTTTTATTACAGTCAAACAATAATTTATTTGTATGAGCAAAGTGATTTCTGGGTAGTGTGAAAAATGTTTTTACCAGGTATTTCATCATTTTGCCTGATATATTTGCTTCCGGATTCTAATAATTTCTAAATAGAAAAGAAATTAATGCTAGAACAAACTGAATTGGATATGTACAAGTTGATTTTCCGGTAGGTATAATTTTATTACCGGATTGAAAAAAATTAGTGTTAATAGTCTATGTAAGATGACTTAGTTTTTCTTAAAGGATTTCATTACTGGAAGTGTTAGAAACTTATTGTTGTTATTTTATGCAAATAGACTTTAAAATTATCATCCTATGGTATGTAGGTCAATTTTTTTTGTTGATCTATCGGTTACCGGAAAGAACATGTTAAAATGATTTAATAGAGGTGTTTTTACGCTGTTTAGTTGGACTGTTCCTATATATATAAATGTATTTTGATTGTTTGAAATAAATTTATTGTGCGTTTTATAGAGCTGCATTACCTAGAGGGAATATGTCTAATTGGTATTTGGAAATGATGATTTCATAGTTTTGTTAAGTTGCTTGTTGAGGTAAGAAAAATAAGAGTTGAATTTGTACCATGTTGTTGGGTTTCAAATTTGCACTTGGGATGAAACCATAGTCAGGGGACAAACAAGTCCCTCCTCTTTGATGGGAGAGGTTCCCTTATTGAAAGCAAAGGATAAAAATATATACAAATGTACAACTTTCATCAATTTGTGGTCTTCTGATATCTTGGAAATGCATTTTCTACAAGGAAAATTATCAACACAAGAGGATAGAGGAATGAAGGAGAGGATGGAGGGAGAAGAAGGCAATACTTTCAGGGAAAAGAGATTGCAGAGAAAACCCTTATTTGCATTGGACAAATGAAATACAGAGAAGAACCATTCACGTTTTTACCAGATACAATCCCACAGACACAAAGTTCTTCAAAATTACATTCACAAGAACACAAAGTTTCTTCGCATATTAGAGATTAAATGATTCTCAAACCAGAGCAGAGGAAGAAAGAGAAACAAAGGAATAAAAGAGAAGATCTTGTATTGATTCTTTTCGGTTCAAAATTACAGTCCTGACATATCAAAATTCAACCACGACAATGGCTTCCAAAACCCATCAAATAACTCATGAAAAGTGGTTATAACTTCCTCCAGGAGAGAAAAATGGTTTGCAAACGGATTTCATCCTTCGTGCCCTTCAAAAATCATCCAATCATGAAGAAAAACCATGGTGGAAAACCAATTTGTGCAAATACACAAGCATTTCATTTTATTTTCCAGTTTTGATATGAAATAGATTGATTTCTTTGCTATGAAAACGTTCAAATCGGGCCATCCACGTGGAAGGAGAAGATTGGAGTGGGCGTGGGGGAAACCCCTTTCATTTTCATGAATTTTTTGTGTTTTGGCACTTTGGAACAAATTTCCCCGCAGCCCCGCCTTGCTTTTTTGACTTGGACACATGGCAAGCTATGATTGGAAATAGGATCATTGCTGTCAATTCTAAGCATTTTGACCTTTCTACAAAAATCACAAAATCGATTATGAACTTTCCCTATGCTGAAATATCATTTATCCCCACCGGTCCGCTACTTCACATCGGCTCTTTGGACACGTGGCACAATCTAGTTGGAAATGGGTGCGCGGCTCTCGTTGCATCATTTTTACCCTTTTGAAAAAAACACAAAAAATTTGAAGTTTTTGCCTCCGCCGACCCATGCTCTACTTGGATACGAAAATGGTGACCTTACCACTCTTTTGATTGGCAAAAGGTTTTTCCTTAGGAGCTTTTTTGTTTTAATTCTTCCCGCGGGTTCACGGGCCAAAACTCACCAACTTGAATTTTGAGCAAAAAGAGCAACATTCTCGAATACCCCCAGCTCTCTCCAGTCCGCCAAAGGGAAAAATTGTCAAGTTAAGTCCTCCGAATCATAACTTGAAAATTACAAAGAGTTAGGAAGACTTCTTTACCTTTCTGGAAAGGGGAAGAAATTTCCCATCGATGAAGTGATTTTCATGAACCCTGAAAATTCTTAGAAAGTTCCAAATCAAGTTAGAGCAACTGAGGTCGATAATCTAAAAATACCTCTTTTCAAGTATAGTTTTAAGGGCACCAACTCAAAATTTTGTAATTTTAGACTTAGAAATTTAAGGGAAACTTAGAAATTGAAGGGAAATTTGAGGGTGACAACAGCTAGCTCTTTCTAGGGATGACTTGGCTTGAAACAAAGGCACAAGGCAAGATCAAGAACAATAGACCAACTCTGGGAAATGAAGACTAGTGCCTTATCCATTGGGTGATAGAGTCAAAAGGCAAAACCAATACAAGACAACACACATAAGGCAGGAAAGGAAACAAACCAAAAAGGAGGGCCAAAACAAACACCCCACACAACAAGGAAGAAAAAGGAAACAAACAAGCCAAAAACAAAGAAAATACACAATGTACAAAGGGACTCCCTAATCACCTAGGACCTGAAAAATTTAAGTACTGCCCACTATAAGGGAGTGGGAGAGAAGATCCATCCATGTAACTCAAATAAAAAGAGTTCTCACTAGAAAAATGTCTGATTCTGAAGGGGCCAAGCCAAAGTGAGTCAAACTTACCATGGCTTCCTCGAGGCTCATGTCTCTTATCCCATAGCAACATTGTGTCCCCACCTAGAAAACTCTAGATTTGGCTTTCTTTTCAAACAAAGCCTTCACTTTCAACTGATGGGTTGTTATTCTATCAACCACCTGCAATCTATCTTCATTCAACTTTTGGAGATACATGATTCTCTTGTCTAGAGCATTCGCATTAAAGCTTGAATCTTCAATAGTTTTCATCAAATGCAAAGTTGAAACTCCACCATCACTGGAAGTTGAGCTTCCACATCATACACCACTTGGAAAGGATACATTCCAATGGCTCTCTTAGGTGTAATCCTATCAGCCCAAAGTGCATCATATAATTTCTTATGCCAATTTCTTTGAGAATCATTCACAAGTTTCCTGACAATGGTCACCAAATTCTTGTTTGTTGATTCAACTTGTCCATTCCTCGAGGATAATAATCAAAAGAGTGAGCAAGAGATATTCCATATCCATAACAAAAATCCATTATCTCAAAGAGAGGATAAGTTAGAAGCATTATCAGTCACCACTTTGTTTGGAATTTCAAATCTTATCAATATGTTTTCCTTTATGAAGTTGCATACTACTTCAGAAATAGTACTCTTGATTGGGATGGCTTCCACCCACTTGGTGAAATAATCATGGCAGTCGATGGTGTCCAACACGTGAGTATGTCTAGCACTTGAAGATGGATTGAGAGTTCCGATGAAATCCAAACCCCATTGTTGAAAGGGCTCCTCGATCACCACTGGCTTGAGAGGAAAAGCAGCCAACCTTGGTCTTCCAACAAATGTTTGGCATGCTTCACATTTACTCACCCACTTTGATGCATCTTGGAATAGAGTGGGCCAATAATAATATGCCAAGCATGAAGGATTTTGTGATTTATTCAAGAGAGGAGAAATGCCCCCACAAGCTAGATCATGAAAAACAGAAAATAATTTCTTTTACTGCTCTTTATCTACACATTTAGTTCTTTAAATTTCTTCCATCTACACCTCGTTTGAAAA
Organism: Taxus wallichiana var. yunnanensis; assembly: GCA_018340775.1. NCBI lineage: Eukaryota > Viridiplantae > Streptophyta > Pinopsida > Cupressales > Taxaceae > Taxus > Taxus wallichiana. The sequence continues at coordinate 92,066,221 of CM031241.1, read as the reverse complement.
GAGCATTTTCCCAAAGAACATACTATGTGAATCTAAGTTTAATGGCTCTTTTTTTTTTCAAATTTTTACATTCAAGTGAGATGGGCATTCACCATTGGTTAGAAAATGAGCAATATCAGCGTACTCATACATTTGTTGAGCTGAGAAACAAAACCACGAGGGGAAGAGTAGATCCACTTCATCTTTGGACAACGTTTCATAACACCTTCAACAATGAGCTCACATAGGCCCTTACCATGAACTACCTTGGTTGGCTTGATATCCAAATCATATTCTTGCACTTTTGCCACCCAATTACCTCTCTTTGTTCCAAATTTTGTTGTGTGAGAATCGATTTGACACTTGTATCGTGCACAAACACAACATCATGAGAATTTAGAATATAAAATATGAATTGTTTAACAGCACTTTTACAATAGCAAAAAGTGTGTTTCTCCATCATGGTGTATTTCAGTTTGTGGGATTTCAAAACATAGCTCATGAATGCTATGGGAAATTCATGATCTTCAACATTCTTTTGAGTTAAAACAACGGCCAAAGTGCTTTCAGTGGCATAGCAATATATAATAAAATATCTGCTGAAAAGTCTGGGCATGCCAAAGTGGGAGTACTTGCAATGGATTTTTGATATCTTCAAAAGCAAGTTTTCCTTGGAGGACCAGCCAAAAAATTCGCTTCCCTTTCATCATGTGAGCAATGCTCATAGTAAGTTCAGCAAAATTAGGTATGAATCTCCTCAAGAAATTAATCTTACCAAAGAAGGAATGAACGCCTTTCTTACTCGTGGGAAGAGGAATATGCTGTATGGCCTGAACTCTTTCCGGATCAATTTTGATTCCATATTTTGAGACAATGTGTCCCAACAACTTACCTTAGTTACACAAAACACGAGACTTCTTAGGATTCAAAGAAACTCCGTGCTCTCTACATTTTTGTAGGACTTTTTCAAGGTGTTGAACATGATCTACTTTGATTTTTGAAAAGATAGTCAAATCATCCAAGTATACCATGATGCATTTCCCTTTCAAACTGCCAAAATCTAGATCCATAGCTCTCTGAAAAGTAGCACCAGCGTTGATGAGTCCAAATGGCATCCTCTTGTAGGAAAAAGTGCCCCAAGGAGTGGTAAAGGTGGTCTTGTGTTGATCTGTAGTGTTTACTTCTACTTGGTTGTACCCTGAGAATCCATCCAACATCGATAACATCTCTGAGCCTGTGACAACTTGTAGCACTTGATCCATCATGGGAAGAGGATAGTTATCTTTTAAGGAAGCCTGATTTAGATTTCTAAAGTCAACACAGATTCTAATCTCCCCATTTTTCTTTCTGACAGGAACTATGTTGGAAATCCAAGTGGAATGATGGATGGGAAAGATGATCCAGGCTTTTAAAAGTTTTTGTATTTCTTGAAAGATAGTGTCAGCAATCTTTGGATTATATTGTCTTTGCTTTTGTTTGAAAGGCTTGATGCCAGGCTTAAGAGGGATGGAATGTTGCATTTATTTTGGTTTGAAATCTTTGAGATCTTCATATGAGTAAGCAAGCACATCAACATACCTCTTCAAAATATTTATCACCTTCTCTCTTTCTTCTTGAGTGCAACATTTCCTGATGTTCACCATTTTAGGTTCATCTATACTTCCTATATTTATTTTTTCAGTTTCAGCAGATTGTTGATTTCCTTGGGAAACTTTAGATTTGACATACCTATCATGTTTATCAAAAAGATCCTCCAAACTCACCAAACCCTTAGGAATTTTGTTGCCTTTCAGTCTGATACATCCATCATGATCCATCTCTTCTTTGACACTTTCTTCATTTGAAGACACACATTCTCTGGGCAAGTTATCACTTCCTTCAAAATACAACTGATCAAATTTATCTCTCAACTCCAAGAAAGAGAGTAGATGTTGGTCATCATTGAAGACCTACCAATTTTTGGCATTGTTAGGAATGCTAGGCCTATGAATCATTTCAATGGAGAATTTTCCTGAGAGAAGTCAGGATGAGGAATTAACAAAGATCCAGAGACTGCCAGGGAATCAGCCCTAGTATTCTCTTCTCTTGGTACTATTTGCAATGGAGAAAGCATCGAGGAATTCAATAGAATCCCAGACCAAATTCCTATAGTGCTTCAATCTTCTATTTTTTACTTGATAAAGGTCTCGGACCTGCTTTACAATAAGCTCAACATCACCATGAGAAAAAAGGTTCTTAACTCCCATCTCCTTTCCATATTCAACCCAAGAATGAGGGCCTCATATTCAACTAGTATTATTGGTATTCTCAAACTGAAACTTGAAAGCAAAAAGGGTGAATCTTACCCTCGGGAGAGATCAACACTATACCAGCTCCAGAGCCAAGCTGAGGAACAACTACCATCAAACTCCAATGTCCAGACATCATTAGGATCAAACAATACTCCTTTTGATGGACTTGCTTCATCCAGTGACATAATCATATAGTTCCCATGCCCAATGTCTTCATACAAAATATGTGCTTTTGGATCATCTATTTTTTGCACAAGATACTCAACTTGCTTCTTAGGCATCAACTTCTTCATCTTGCCATTAACTGGGATGAGTGCATGTGACCAATCCATTTTGATTTCCCCTCTAACATCCTTGCAAAAGTTCCTACTCAATAGCATGTCGTAGGAAGGAGGAATGTCAACAACTAAGATGGTTTCCAAAACCTTTTTCTTTGGCCAAGCAATGAAAGCTACTTATGCATCCTTGATTCTCCCAACTAAAGGCACTTCCCTACTCTCCATAGAATAACAAGAACCATATGTGTGGGTAAGAGTGAGGCCCAAGGCATGAGCTACTTTAGTAGGAATTACATTGTCAGATGCTCCAGAATCAATAACACAATTACTAAGCTTGTGGCCTGCTATAAGGAGAGTCACATAGAAAGGTATGATTTTCGTATTGGGTGATGTGACAACAACTACAAGATTTGGTTGGGAAGGGGAAGAAGGAGTTGCAAAAGGCCTTTGGAAACATGGGATGGGATTTTAGATTTGGAGTTGACAAAATCAACCCTTTTGGCAAAGGCTTTGGGATGGGTTTGATAAAACTCAGCCTCAAAAATCTGAACCTTAGTTCTCTTTATGTGATCAATAATATCAAAGGATCTAGATGTGGATGGGGTATCATTACAAGGAAGGAAGAGACCTTAGACCTATCAACTTTATCATTTGACACAAAGATAAGCTTTAGAAGCAGAAATAGAGGGAGAAAAAATAGTAGAGCTTACCTTTTGTGTGGAGGTAGTGGGGATAGGAGAACCTCTCTTGAAAGCACTGGAATGGTATTGGAAGACTCCTTTGATTTCTTTGCAGGCTGCACAATTTTCTCCTTTTTGGTGGTCTATTCTGAGTCATGATAGCATATGACTCGTTGTTCATGTCAGCCACTATATCATTATAATCATCCTCATCATCAACACCTTTAGTGGTGAGGAAGTTGACTCTAGAATCGCCAAGTTGCTCCAACTCTTCATCAACATATTCTTCTTGATCATCATACAATTCATTCTCTTCTTCATCATTAGGTTCAAGGACTTCACATGTTGTGTTGACAAGCACTTTGAGAGGTGGACCTTCAATTGCCAACCTAGTTTGGGAAGAAGGCAGTTTGTTCCTAGGCTGAAAATTCTTCCTTGGAACATCCTGGTATGGAGCATGTTGAGCCAATTTTTTTATTGCAATGAGGTCATTGGCCAGCTTTTGTACCAACTGATCTGAATTACCTCCAGGAGAAGAGGAAGAAGATGATGTCTTGGATTTCTGGGATTCTATTTTTAGTTTTCCTGACATGATCAAGTCATCTTCCATCATTGACTGCCAGCCTCTGATCCTCATCCAAAGTTGCTAGATTGGCTCTCCTCAAAGCATAGCTTACTTCAGGTAGTTGTGCATTCAAAAAGAAACATTTTTGGATCTGATCAATGGGTCTAGTATCTTGTGGAATTTTATTGATCAACTTATTAAACTTAGCCACAAATTCTCTCATGGGCTCTTGTGGTTCCTTTTTGATTTGAGAAATTTGGGCAAGCAAAGCATGCACATCTTCTGCAGGTTTGAAACGGTTCTCAAATCTTGTTCTCATGGTTGTCCAATTTGTGATTGCTCCAGCAGGAAGATGGTAAAACCAATCTACTGCATTATCTTGTAAGGTCTCCACAAACATCCTAACAGAGACATCTTCATGTTCCACATCGAGGATTCCACATGCAAATAATGAAGGTTGCAATGTGTTCATCAGGGTGCACTTTCCCATCACCCTTGAATTTGGGAAAATTCTTTCTGTTACCCCTAGGTAACTCATGCAAAGGTTGTGGAAGAGCCAAGGGACCAACTCGGTGGCCCCAAGGTAATGGAATTGCCATCCTTGGAAAAACTGCTTGAAGAGGAACTGAAACACCAACAAGAATCAAAGCATGGAGATTAGGGCTAAGTTGCTCTTGAGGGATTCCACTCCCAAGGGTTCTATCTTCAACAGGGGGTGTGCTTATAGAATGAGCTCTTCTATTTCTCCCTGTTGAAGGAAGAGGAAAACCTTGTTGATTCAAAAGTTGAAATTGAGAATCTTCAACTCCAAGAGCTCTTCTACCACGTGTGTATCTCGAGTCGCGGATTGATGGAATGATCAAATTATTGTTCTTCTTAGAAAGGAATCTATTGAAAGCATTCCCTAGTAGAGTCACCAAAAACTATTGGGTTTCAAATTTGCACTTGGGATGAAACCACAGTCAGGGGACAAACAAGTCCCTCCTCTTTGATGGGAGAGGTTCCCTTATTGAAAGCAAAGGATAAAAATATATACAAATGTACAACTTTCATCAATTTTTGGTCTTCTGATATCTTGGAAATGCGTTTTCTACAAGGAAAATTATCAGCACAAGAGGATAGAGGAATGAAGGAGAGGATGGAGGGAGAAGAAGGAAATACTTTTAGGGAAAAGAGATTGTAGAGAAAACCCTTATTTGCATTGGACAAATGAAATACAGAGAAGAACCATTCATGTTTTTACTAGATACAATCCCACAGACACAAAGTTCTCTGAAATTGCATTCACAAGGACAAAAATTTTCTTCGCATATTAGAGATTAAATGATTCTCAAACCAGAGCAGAGGAAGAAAAAGAAGCAAAGGAATAAAAGAAAAGATCTTGTATTGATTCTTTTCAGTTCAAAATTACAATCCCGACATATCAAAATTCCAACCACGACAATGGCTTCCAGAACCCCTCAAATAGCTCGCGAAAAGTGGTTATAACTTCCTTTAGGTGAGAAAACGGTTTGCAAAACAGATTTCATCCTTCGTTCCTTCAAAAATAATCCAATCGTGAAGAAAAACCATGGCGGAAAACCAATTTGTGTAAATACTGATAAGAACCTTGCATATAATAAATCAATAAATTGTAGAAGATAATAAAACACAAGAGATATGGGGGGCCAAGATGCCCTAATATCAATATATGCTAGAATAATACCCTTAAGGTAGGGTAACACCATACAATGCTCCTTAAGGAAGGAGTAACTCCACAATCTCCCAAGATGGGAATCCACTTCGAGGGGGACACCTCCAATATACCTCTACCAAGTAGAAGACTCAACTCATACATACATTACCCCTCATAATGATACTCACATCCTTTAAATAGGATGGGTAACACCTAATCCCAATGTAGGCCGACCCATTACCCAATATAATTAATTCCTATGTGAGCCCATATAACTAACTAAGGGGATGTGTGCCACATGTCGGCATCTCCATCAACCCATATACATTATATTATCATATCCTAAGGTACATAGCATTGCCTCCCTCTTTGACATGTTTCGTCCCGAAACATAAGAAGAAGCCATATAATGAGTGTGCTTTAAATTATTACACACTTGTCGCCATGCTCGATCATCTAACCACCCATATGAAATCCTAGTGGGTGATGTTACTCCAAACATGATTCCATATTCCATTGTGCTCATCTGATTCCATCCTAGTCCATATGTGTTCCTCCTTGGCATCCATGCATATCCATAATTATTATTCATGTGATTCCATGACATATAATTATTGTTCCATTGATTCCATGTATAGCCAAAATTATTACTCCTCTAATTCCATGTATATCCATATAGATTGCTACCCTCATGTGTCCTAGCATGTCTCCATGATTTTTTCCTCTCATGATGATGTGGGTGTCTATATGGTGCAACCTTAGTATGCTCAACCTTATCAATCTTTTCCTCCACTTTCTTTTCCTCTTCCAACTTGTTTGTTATTTCTTTTTTCTCTTGAGTAGAGAAACTATTTTTTACTTTTTCATCATGTTCTTCATCCTCTCCTTCTGATTCATCCTTATTCCCTTCTTCACCATCTTCAAATTCATCTTCATGATCCAATTTTACATTACTTTTTTCCTTGCTAAGTGTGATATCTTCTTGATGTAATTTTCTTTCTCTTGTACCACAATTTCATGATTAATTTATTTTACACATTAATATTAATTGTTCCCAATGTCTCTAACCAAGGATATCCAAGAACAATATCCATACCATCCATATCTAAAGCATAAAAATCTGAATGTAAAACATATTTATCCATAAAAAGCTTTAAATCTTCAAAAAATTGAATATGCTTACCATCCATTTGAGATTCCTTGATATGCTTTGTTTGCACATGTAGATTTTGAGCTACATCCATATTGATGAAGTTATATTTGTTGTTAGGGTTTATGGAAACAATTACCTTTTTTCTTTGAATGCACCCTTCAAACTGAAATATTGAAGTTTCCTTCCTTGGAGATGCACTATCCTTGTCAAATGACTTCATCATCAACATTTTCTTCTTTTGCAGTTTTCATCTTCATTTTTCTTCTTCTTCTTCTTCTTCTACTTCTTCTTCTTGATGTTGTTTCTTTGCGATTCTTCTTCTTCTTCTTTTTCTTATTCTTTTTAAAAAAATTGTGTTTCTTTTTTGTTTCCCATCTAGAAATGTGTTCTTTTCTGGCTCATCTAGCTAAGAAAATATCCTCCATTTCCTCCCAATCCCATCCAATAGATCTATATCCAAATAAGAATATCAATGTTGTGTTTTCCACCAAGATGAAGATAAAAACTAACCCATACTAAACATTCTTCAAAATACATTTGTTTAAATTGTATCCACCATTTTTTGCATCAATTTCCCCATTACCATAGAAAATTGGTATATCCATGATGCATAAAAATTAGGGTTTCACAAACTTACTCCTTTGACCAATATTTTACCTGATGATTTCGTCAATCATTCAACCTCAAATCTGAAACCACAAAGAAGTAACCCCTACTAAAATTTTGAGAGATTTCCGAAAATGTAAGAAATTCAGGAAAATTCCTCAAATTGCGGCCTGTGGAGCAAAATAGTGAAAAACAATAAAACTGAAATAACTATGTCAAAATAGATCCACAAATTCTGAAATTTCAGTGGTATCACCATTTAATATATTACCAACAACCCAAAAAATTATTTCCTAATTCGTTAGTTAGATTCGGAAAGATATAGACGAAACCTTAGAATTAGGGTTTTAACCCTAAAACAAACACAACTTTTGCAAAAAAGCTCCAAAAAATCTGAAATTCGGAGGGAAGATCACTTGAACTATGTATCCACTCCCCACAAAAATATATAAAAATTCCAAGTCTATCTCAAGATATAGATGAATCACCAACATTAGGGTTTCATCCCACAAATTGCCCGGATCACTACTCTGATACCATTTGATAAGAACCTTGCATATAATAAATCAATAAATTGTAGAAGATAATAAAACACAAGAGATATGGGGGCCAAGATGCCCTAATATCAATATATGCAGAATAATACCCTTAAGGTAGGGTAACACCATACAATGCTCCTTAAGGAAGGAGTAACTCCACAATCTCCCAAGATGGGAATCCACTTCGAGGGGACACCTCCAATATACCTCTACTAAGTAGAAGACTCAACTCATACATACATTACCCCTCATAATGATACTCACATCCTTTAAATAGGATGGGTAACACCTAATCCCAATGTAGGCCGACCCATTACCCAATATAATTAATTCCTATGTGAGCCCATATAACTAACTAAGGGGATGTGTGCCACATGTCGGCATCTCCATCAACCCATATACATTATATTATCATATCCCAAGGTACATAGAAAATACACATGGCATTTCATTTTATTTGCTAGGTTTTGATATAAACCTTCGATTTGTTGTGAAAACGTTCAAATCGGGTCATCCACGTGGAAGGAGAAGATTCGGGCGTGGGGAAGCCCCTTTCATTTTCATGAATTTTTTTGTGTTTTGACACTTTGGAACAAATTTCCCCGCAGCCCCGCTCTACTTTTTTACTTGGACACGTGGCAAACTATGATTGGAAATATGATCGCCATTCAATTATGAGCATTTTGACCTTTTCTCGCAAAAAAATACAAAATCTCATTTACCTCCGTCATTGCCCAACCGCTCCACATAATCTCTTTGGACACATGGCGCAATCTAGTTGGAAACGGATTTGATCTCATTGCATCATTTTCAGCTTTTTGAAAAAAAAACACAAAAACTTGTTTGCCTCCATTGCTCCGCTTGGATACATGGCGACATTTGATTTGCGCGAGCCTTAGGAGATTTTTGGTTTTAATTCTTCCCGCGGGTTCACGGGCCAAAACTTGCCAACTTGGATTTGAGAAAAAGAGAAACATTCTTGAATACCTCGCAGCCTCCGCCTAAATTACAAAAGGAAAATTTTCCAAGTTAAGTCCGCGAATCATAACTTGAAAATTACAAAGAGTTAGGAAGACTTCTTTACCTTTCTGGAAAGGGGAAGAAATTTCCCATCTGATGAAGTTATTTTCATGAGCCCTCCAATTCTTAGAAAGTTCCAAATTCAAAAATACCTCTTTTCAAGTATACTTTTAAGGGCACCAACTCAATTTTTTGCAATTTTAGACTTAGAAATTGAAGGTAAAAGTTGAAATTAAAAGGAAATTTGAGGGTGACAACACATGTGAAGCATGATTTGCTTGTGGTTTAATCAGAATTCGGATGTTGAATGATTATGGTTTGATTATGTCTTGATCCTGGTAATTAGAGTGAAACATGATTGCTGAAATAGAAATTGGTTGTTCTATTGGTGTGCATTCATAGTTGTATCTTGATGTAGAACATGTAATAATACATTCACCATTGTATTACCATGTGTTTGTTGATAAAATAACTTGTATATCGTTTTATATTTTATTAAATAATTGCATCAGAAAATGGAGGCAATATTCATGCCAGTTCATTTTGAACTGACAACATACCACTACTCCAGTCTTGCAGGACAATTAGCCGTCACGTTCGGATATGCGGAAACTCATGTCTTGTGAAGTTTTATCGTAGCATGGATCTAAATGAGATACTTGGATTTCAATTTGTAGAAGGATGATATCCTAGAATTTTGACTAAATTTATTGGGATCTTGGACCCATTGTTAATATTCAAACCTCACTATGTGAGAGTTACCATAATAGTTATATATTTCACCTTAACGACATATGTAATTTATGATTTTTATAAAGAGATGATTACCTTGTATGAAATAATATCTTAATATGAGTAAATGATAAATATTAGAAGTGAGAAATCTTACTTATCATAAATTGTTATATTTATTTATTTGATATTTGTCAATGTATGAAGCCAATAATTGGGCAATTATTATAACAATCAATTGTCTTTAATTTCTAAATTAAATAAGCTATTTAGTGGCGTAGCTAATCGAAGGAATAATTAAATATACATGTTTTAATATATATATATTAATTCGGCCTTTCAGTAAACTTGGTATTAATATGATAAGATTGTAAATCTGTTGTATAGAGAATGGAAGAGTATCATTGTAAAAGGTAATTTAAGGTTAAAAACCAAGCATCAAGAAAAGAGAGACTAAATGGGATGGTAAATAGATGAAAAGATCCATTAGACTTATCTCATGATGATCCTAGTTGGCCTTTGGCATTTATCTCGATATAAACCCTTGCAAGATAGGTTAAATTGGAAATAAAGTAAATACAAACTATAAGATCTAGATAATTATGAAAGGGATAGTTGTGAGGTGGCGGAAGACTTAAACTCATAAGACTAGTGTGTTGTCTTGAGTTTAGCCGTAACCTGCACTGACGGAAAACTTTGGCCAAAGTAATGCATTGATGGTTGTGCATTGTCTGATCACCTAGTCCTCCAATTAAATTAAAATTGCTAGTAACTTGATCATGGGAAGTTGAACATTGAACATGAGGTAGGAAATGGTTGGATACCAGAATACGAAGTCGGAAAACTAGCTTCGTGGTAGACCCAAGGACTTTCACATGGTTCCCATGACCTGAAAAAGGTTGAGCCAAAATGCTAGTAAGCATTGTCACTCGAAGTAGTGGCGAAGGGAGATTGTGGAGATCTGGATTCACCCTTCTCAGCCGCACATGGCTTACACAGATGTTATCAGATAGATCAAAAGAAAAAATTTGATTTAAAGAATTTGATTAAATAAATGCATATCGATTGCATTGCCATTGTAATCTATTTTTATGTGCATTTTAAAAAATATATCCTCATTTTCTAGTTCTAGTAATTTTGAGCGTTACACTATTTCAATATCTAGAACATTGTATAAAATTCACACGGTTTATGATCTAACAACTACAAAGAAAGTCTAAACAAATGTACTATTACAAAAGATCAACCAGTTACAGAAGCAATGCATGAATGGAAGTACAAAAATGCTTTGATTTCCATATTACAAATTGAAGTACATAAACAATATAATTTGATGACAAAAATGACTTGTTTTTTACCTTTCCACAAATACGGTTAACAAACTGGAACTTTAAATGACATTCATGTGGTGGGGAAAAAATGCAATAGTAAAAGGTCAACTAGTTGCAGGAAGCAATGCATGAATGGAAGTAGAAAAATGCTTTGATTTCCATATTACTAATTGAAGTACATAAACAATATAATGTGATGATTTGGAGCGACAAATTGCAGGGTGTTACATTGTAAAGATTTTTTGGAATCAACTGCATAGTTATACTTGCACTTGAAACTACTGAAAGACACATTAATTTGTAAATGAAAACTTTCAAACAGTTCATTTTACTATTGCCATTCAGGTTTATTTTTTAATTTAAAATTGTTTCAGTGATGTATGCTAAGCAGAAAGTAAGATATTTTACTCACTGGCCAAGCAAGAGTTTGCAACTAGTTTCCACTATGTACAGTGACCTAACTTTGGATTTACTATAAATATAAAATGGTAAGCTACATCTATGCTTTTTATGCATCTTTTGTCATGGAACACTCAAATTGTAGGCAAAGGATATTTCTTTGTGTCTAGCTATTCTATCACACAAGTATTCCATTTTTACTGTAACTTACACTATTGAAGCACGAATCCATCTGTAAATGTACAATTTCTAATGGGTCATTCTGATATTGCCATTCGGTGAATGTTCATTATGGATACAATCAGGAAGACTTTGTGGTTTAAATATTGAAGTTGGATCTAAAAGGACTTGAATTTGGCCTCTTAACCAAGAAACACTCGCGAATGACATGCGCCTGTATGATGCATTGAGTGTTGACCAAGGAAGATGATGAAACAGATGTGGAGAACATTCTCACAATGGCCATATATGAAAGGGAAGAAATGCAACATTTTTTTGTGTGTCATTAATGAAACAATTCAACAAGAAACTGAAATCACAAAAGCAAGTACATATATTGATAAAAATCAGCAAACAGAATTAGACGCAACTGATTTGAAGATGCAACAAGGCCAATTAGAAACATATCTAAGACTACTAAGACTACCAATTGATAGGGTTCAAGAGAGTAATTCACACATGGGGGTCAATATAAGAGCATGCAACAAAAGGGGTGAAGAGAATTAAATATAATATTTTCTACAAAAGCCTAGTATGTTTTCGTGATGTATTCTCCCACCACTTTCCCTGTTAAGCATAGCTCATTGCCATTTGGGGTCAATAGAGACTATCCCTTATGTAATCCCACAGCATCACAGTTGTTCAGGGAAACATCACCTCCCACGTTGTTGGTTGTTGGTGGTCGGAATACAAGGAGTGACAGGAGTAAAAAATATACCCAAGCTTTGATACCACAGGAAACGAACTCAGAATGCTGATTTTGGAGGACGACCACACTTTCTATGTAGGTAAACCTGGTGGTGAGAGAACCCACTACCGAGTCACTCGTTCAAGATATTGCACACTTTGTTAGATGCAATCGTAATTTTATGTTTTGTTGAGGGGTAACTAATTAGCATCTGAGATGATTTTTAGTTCAGAATTTCTTTTCTTCACATTCGGTTTATAGTATTATGGATCTCCCTCATTCTGGATCTTTTACAGAGGAAAGGCAGGGTATTAGGCCAGGTTTCCAATTCCCATGTCAAATGAAAAAATTTAAATTATAGTTCACAAAATTGATATTGTGTTTTTATGCACTTTTCAATTTAAAAGTATCTACAACCCTCATCCCTAAAACCTGCATGGTTGCATGCTAATAAAACAAAAATAAAGCTTAAATGGTTAGGTCATGTTCTAAAGTGTTTTAGTACGTCAAAGAGTGGGAGCATCCTGCAGAAAATCCATTGGTACATATACTACAATCATAGCAATGTCGATACCACATCTTTTCAGGCATTCTTTCAAACAGTTCATATAGATGTCTACTAGGGTACTTGCAACTACATCTAAGAAATCATTATGCTTTGATGGTTGTAAATGCACATTCTACTTACTACACACAACCCCTCTGAAGATTACATATCTTCAATTATTGCAAGCCTTGTATTTTCACGAGCATGGTTTCACAAGGAAAAATAGTCCACTCTTTCATTGCTCATAGGTGATTAAATGACATTTGCTACACACAAATTTTCATAAAAAAACATATTTAAATGTATGTCAAGTGCAGAGTTTTGATAGATGCCGGTAAAGAGTTTGAGCAAGTGAAAGAACGAGACAGTTTCTCATGGAATACAATTATTGCAGCATACAAAAGACATGGTTATCCTTACAAGGCAGTCACACTATTTCACCATATGCAACAAACATAGGTCTTCAACCCGATCAATTTACATTTGCCAACATACTCCCAGCCTGTGCCAAAATGGGAGCTTTGGAACAGGGTATGGACATCCATCAAAGCATAGACATGTATGAAAAATGTGGAACCGTAGACAAGGCATGTGAACTATTCGACAGAATGCCTCAAAAAAATGTGGTATCGTCGACAGTAATGATTGCAGGATATGCCCAAAATGGATTTGTTGAAAATGTGTTATAATTACTTAGAAACATTCACAGGGTATGGACATCCATCAAAGCATAATGGATAGAGGAATTTTGACTGATGTAGTTGCAACTGCCTAGTAGACATGTATGCAAAATGTGGAAGCATAGACAAGGCACGTCAACTGTTTGATAAAATGCCTCAAAGAAATGTGGGCTCATGGAATGCCATGATTGCAGGATATGCACAATATGAATTTGTTGAAAATGCACGTGAACTGTTTGATAGAATGCCTCGAAGAGATATGATCTCAAGGAGTGCCATGATTGCAGGATATGCACAAAATGGATTTGTTGAAAAGGCCCATGAACTGTTTCATAGAATGCCTCAAAGAAATAACAACATTGGTTGATATTGAGGACAACAAAATGGAAGAATCATAATAAAATATTATAAAAATCGAGGGGAGATGAGTTGAATGAATGTTGTAAGGTCTGGAAAGCCTGCGACCTGGGTGTTCAACCACATTTGGGGAAAAAGGGGAAAAGCAACACTCGGAAGAAAATACCAGCTATTAAACAAGCCTTCAAGCAAAAGAAAACAGATCTATTTCTAAAACAATTACTAGATGCAAGTAAGCATCCTATTAAAAGTTGAACCCTATGAAATATGAAACTCAGAAAAGAAAAGGGAGCATGTGGGGAAAAGGCCCTTTACTGAATAATAATATGCACAACATATACAAAAGCAAAACGCAGGAAATACCCATATCTTCAAAAACGCAGACCTCAGCAGCAAACACAACACACAGTAAGGGGGAGGAAAACCCTTATGTGTTCGACCACCGCCTTGTACAACAAGCTCAAAATACCGTATGGAGGAAGGCACGTGGGCACAACAATGACGCACGGTTGCGGGAACCAATGGCAAAAAAACAGTAAATACCTCCACCAAAGGAAACTTTATACAAACAGGTCATATCTATGTCCGCGCTCTCAATAAAGTCGAACAATGAGGGCAAAAGCTCAACCAACCATCTGCGAGAGATTGAAAACATCAACATTAAACAAGCAATTATTAAAATACAAATTTATATAAACATTAGGATATGTTAGCTCTGGGAGGACATCCATGCAAATTAATAGGAGAAGGCAAATACATTAGTATGGTGCGCGGCATGTACTAATAACAAAATAAAATAATACAGATTGTATAGGGGAGAGGACCCCTATTGCAAGTGCACCTAACTTTAGGGGCACAGAATGCAAATATATGTAGGTATGTGAGGTAGCATAAAAAAATTATATCATGTAGCGTATGATCGTGCCATATTGACATTTTCAAGTGTGTTAATTTGGAGGGAAAAGTAGTTTTGAATTGATTTAATATGAAGAAAATCAATATAAAGCATTTGAAAGAGGGACCAATGACCAAAGCGCCTTATGTGTCACATTCTCATTAACTCTTAAGAAGTGTAATCAACCAAAAAGTGAACAACTATTGGTGCTTTTATCAACAACCTATGATGAAAAGAGATGTACATGTTTTGGTACGGGAACCAATGGCCGCTCAAAGGTTATAGGGTCCTCTCCCCTATACCATATACAAAACATAAATCCTCCGCACCACCATGTAAACGCTTTTACCACGCGGAAGGCGTTCTTGTAGTGAACTGAGCCCTGAAATTCTGACAAACGTCAGAAATCGAATGCACTACATTCCTCCTTGCAGAATGCGTTGAAATCGGACGTTCAAAATCAGCTATGTCTATTTCCACGCCTGCGTGCCGCGTGGCCTTTCCCTTCGCATGACGTGTCATGGCTCGCATGGGTTCGGTTAGGCCTGAACTGTCACTAATAGTTGTTACAGGCTTCATATAGAACAACATTAGCTTTGGCTTACCAGAGCTTCGGAGTGGTGTACGGGGATTTGAGCACGTCGCCTTTGTATGTCTTCAAGAGCACATTTTCTGGAGAATTGAGGCTTCGCGAGGACGACGACGAGATTTTGGGTGTTCTGTCCAGAAAATAAATGACAGAATACCCAAAATCTTGTCCCCGCCTCTCGAAGCCTCAATTTCGAGGACGAGATTTTGGGCGTTCTGTCGTTTATTTTATGGATTTTCACGCTCATTCCTCTCTTGAAATATATGTTTTTCATGTTGACTGCAAATGACAGCGGCGAAGGTAACTGGAATTTGTTTGTTTGTTTGTTTCCAATTCCATGGAGGGGTCAATGGGTCGAATCTTTCCGGGTCTGAATTTTCTTTTGGTTTATTTTTGACAGGTGGGACTTTTGCTCTGTAATCGTTGCTTTGGATGCGCAGGTATCGACCTATAACGCCGACAGAACGGGAGAAAGTGGTCTGAGTTGTTCGATAAAATCGTTGTTTGAAAAGCGGCATAAGTTCAGCGTTGGGCTTCTGTTGGTTGTGCTGCTGGGAACCTCCATGGTCATCGGCGATGGTGTGCTCACGCCCACAATTTCTGGTAAGGATCAATTTGTTATTTGTAGAACAACTTACATTGGGCGGCACAGTCATTGTCATGAATTTTTTTGTTAGGGTTTGTTAAATTGATTCTTTTTGGGGATTATGGCAGTTCTTTCGGTAACTCTTAAAATCCTGGTGTAAGAATCGGAAATGGATTGTTTTTCTGAAAAATTTTTTGGGGACTCACTTTAAATAATTTGACAGGGTACATTGTAGTAATTTCCTGTGTGATCTTGGTGGCTCTCTTTGCACTCCAGCATTTTGGGACACGGAATGTTGCCTTTATGTTTGCACCCATTGTGATAGCTTGGCTCATCTGCATCAGCGACATTGGTGTTTACAACATAATTCGTTGGAATCCAAAAGTTTTCAGGGCCATTTCACCATTTTACATGTATAATCTCCTTTCGAAAACCAAAAAGCTGGATGGGAGTCCCTTGGAGGCATAGTCCTTTGCATTACAGGTTTGCCTCTATTTCAGGATCCTAGGATATCTTAGAAATTGTTTTTGAATAAGAACCTCTGAGAAAAATAGTAACAGTGAATGGAAGTTAAATCTCATCTGAAACTCCTAAAAACTTAGAAACAGAAAAGTATGTCAAAGATGGAGGATTTTAGCCAGGTATAGTGCCTGAAAAGATCTGACATTTAAAAATATGGATGGGAGATTAAGTGTGTGTCTTTTATTTGGGGTTGCTCAAGAGGCTATTTTGCTGGAGGATCATACTGAAGAATTTACTGGTCCATGTGATCGACAGGTGCGGAGGCCATGTTTGCAGATTTGGGACACTTCTCACGGTTTTCAATCAAGGTAATCTATTCTCTCGATTTTGCTTGTGCAATTACTGCTTGAACACTTTTAGGTGGATAAATAATCCTTGGTTTTGCGTGGCAGATAGCTTTCGCAGCATCCGTGATTACCAGGGTTTATGGATGGAAAATCTCAATGCTAATTGGGGGTTTCGGTTCTTGATCGGTTCTGCGCAAAATGGAGCCGCCGTTAACATCGAAATGTTTAATTATGCTCGGCATGGGTGTCGAATTTTCCAATCAGGTGAATACTTTAATAATTTCATGGCTTCTGTTGATTTTATCCAGGATTTCAAGAATGTAGTTATATAAAATTGGTGTTTTTACAGGTAGTTCTTATTTATTTGTCCGAGATGGCTTCGGCGAGATTAAGAGGAGCCCTTAACATTGGCTTCCAGACACACCCAACAGTCTGATAGAGTGAGGTCATATGGAGAAGCTTTATTACTAAAATGGACGTGTACCAAACATTTTGTTAGAGATGTTTATTATCTGAGATTATGTTTTATTATCTAAGTTTTTTTGTTGTGGCTATATTTTAGCAAGGTTGGGAGCTGAACAACAGAGCAAATCTGTCCAGACCAGACGGACAGCGTTAGAGTATTAGGCTTTCTCCCCAAATTCTCATAGCAGGCCCTTTTAGAACATCCTTCTACTGTGCTGCATTATTATCTTCTTACATAATCGATTGTGTGTTAATAATTTAATACAAACCATTGTTAATATAAACCGGATTTGATTTATTAAGTATCTGAGCTGGGCTAGATGTTTTACACAGGGTTTAATATCGCAGACATTAAGGGTTTAGGTGTTTTTTTCTTATATTTGCTAATGGCTAAGACTGATTTTTCTAATAAGGCTAGTGATACAATTGTTCTATTTCAGCTGGTATCTGGATGTGAATCCTTGCAGGGTGAAAAAGTAATTGGCCTTTGTTTTCAGTAACCAACTTTTCCTGTGCCAGATTACTGAACATTACAGGGTTTCTTTAATTCTTATAGGATTAGGCCATTTGCGAAACTGCCTTCTGCTGATTTATTAATCTCGATATGAATAAAGTTTAAAGTCATTTTCTACTTAAGTTGTAGGTGAGATTTGCAATTGGAGGTTTCAAGCATCAGTTACTTTAAAATTATTGCTTATATGTAAATGTTTGTAGTTTGTAGCCTTTGATTTATAAATGGTCTCTGCAAGACTGATTTATAAATGGTCTCTATAAGACTAATTTATAATGTTTTCTTACATTTTGCATAGTGTAGGGTTAGCAAACGATAGTGGTTCCTTGCACAGGTGGTGGGGCTAAGCCCTGTACAACTATCACATATGCTCGATTCTGGTGCAGGGTTTGATTATTATAAGCTAACAGATTTAGAAAAATATTTTTCTCCTCTCTAACTACCAATTTTTATTGTGTTGGGCATTTTGTTTAATCAAGATTTCCAGGATCTTGTTAATGTGATGCGTTTGACAATGTTCTCGGTTTAGGTATGCAATTTATAGTCAAATGGGTTGCAAGGGTGTACTTTTTATTGAGCAGGGTTTAAGTTTTGACTGCCTTGTTTACTGTTTTCATATGGACAAATTTAATATCGGTTGGATCTGTTGGATTCTTCTATATAGGATATTAGTTTTGTTCATTTTATCCATGCTGTGTTGTAGCCTGAGTATGAGGCTTTTGAGAGGGTTATAGAAAGCACTCTTATTTAAACTGCTGCACTCTTATTATAATTTTAGTAGTTTGAAAACACTAGAAATTCGTAAAGAGGGTTAGAGTTTCAAGGTAAGCACGTTGGATTAGAATATCAGGGTAAGCACATTGGATTTTCTGGTGTTTTTCATTACTCTCTTCTTATATACATGTTTTTATCTGTCAAACAGAGTAAATGTTTGATAGGTTTTAGATGATTTTTCTTATATTTTCGTAGTATTCTGATCATTTTTCATATATTTCATGGTTAACATTAAACTTTATGATGGGGTCCAGTGAGATGGTGAGTTCTTGCACATGGCACATGCAGAAAATTATTTGCTTTATTTTTAGTTACCATGTTTTTATTGTGCCTATTAATCGCTGGACATTAGAAATTCTCCTTAATCTTGCATAGTGTAATTTTATTTATGGAACAACCTTCTACTTATTTTCCTTAATTTTTCTTAAGTAGACGCGCAGAGTTTGAAGTCATTTTCACTTTTAAGTTGCAGCTGAGATTTGTAGATAGAAGTTTTCAAAACTTTAGTTAGGGTTGAATATTTGTCTGTCTGAGTACAGAGGAAATGTTTAAAATTTGCATTCCATAATTTATTAATGAAGGTTTGTAGCTTGAAGGTTTCAAAACTTCAGTTAAGGTTGAATCTGTGTGAAAACAAAGTAAATGTTTATAATTTTCAATACATAATTTATTACTAATCTGTTCCATGCTTATGATATGCTTTGGGATTAATTTCAATTTTCCAGGGATGACAAGGGATGGCCTGATTTGAATGCCTCATTTCTGTGGCCAGTCATCATCATTGTGCATTCTTGTTTCCATAACAGAAAATTACAAATCTCGTATCAATCTTTTTCTTCCACAAGCAAAGGAGGTAGTAGGATCTGATTCCACTTCCCCAAAGGATCAGCATTTTTCGATTTCATATCACCCATCTACATCAACTCAACAACATCCATGGATTTGAACTCATATTTCTTAAAATCCATTTTATGGGCAACGTGAAAGAGGAGAGCAGGCCACCGTCACATGGTACCCTAAGGGCATGGTCCCATGGAGGTTTGCAAAGAACCATAGGCTGTATTTATGATTATTCTCTATTGGATTAATTTATACAAAGCTAATGCTCTTTTGGAATCCAAGATTCATCCCTAGATTCAGTATTTTTTGGTAACACATTTTTTACTCATCAATGATACGGTACAATGAGCGATGGTTATCATGTCAGCAAAGCCTGTGACATAGTACATTCCCATGTGATTTCCATGCAGTAAGAAAGAAGGATCCATTTTCAATCTCTTTAATGGACAATGCTTGAGTTGGTGGTTGGAAGTGAATGTATGCCCAGCTACAATCAAATCAACAATAATGCAGAAGATCAATTGAAAGCTAAAATTATCAAAGTTTGGGATGAATCTGGATAGAGTCCGTAAAGATGTAACTTGGACATGAGTATATAGGAGGCTTGTAAGATCTTTTGTTGAGTTGTGATGCCCAATGGATAACACCATTCGAATGGGATCCCAGACCACAAGAAGCCTTTGATAAACTGAAGATCAGGGTGGTCAGTGGCTGACCTTAGCACACTTCATTGGTACAAAGGGTTGTATCATCCTTTGTATCATCCTTTAGCAATTTACAAGCTGTTTGTTAACACATGTAGAAAGAAATTACAGTCCACATCTAGAGGGACATGGTGAGTATATAGGAGACTTGTAAGATCTTTAGTTTAGTTGTGATTCCCAACGGATGACACCATTTGAATGGGATCCCAGGCAATAAGAAGCCTTTGATGATAAATTGAAGATCATGGTGGTCAGTGGCAGACCACAACACACTTAATTGGGAGTAACGGTTCCATATACATATTGACGCTTTGAACTATACAATTGGGAGTGCCCAAGAAGGAATCATAAGTTGTATCATCCTTTGCAATTCACAAGTTATGTTGTTAACACATGCTGAAAGAAATTATACTCCACATAAGGGGAAGTGTCGGGAATAGTCTACCCCGCAAAATCTTAGATACTACGTGTTGGCCAACCCTTTTGTGTTCTTTCTAAATAATAAGATAATGTCCTATAAAATAAATAAACCTATAGAACACAGGAAAATTTCTAAGTGTTTGTGGTTACTACAAGAGTTTGCATTTTCAATGGTAGTCCTGATCTGGATCCCATGAGTAGTGGGAGACAACATGTAAAATCCCATGAGTAGTGGGAGACAACATGTAAAATAGCAGTGCAAAGTA